>CM042403.1:6620851-7214857 GCA_023634145.1 Thymallus thymallus | reverse complement strand
AAATAATATGAGAAACAGAGACATACACTCTGAATGACCTAAAATTATAAATCCCATATTGGTCTTTCACAGTCAGGCCATCCCAAACTGTACTGTGCAAGTAGGCTAATAGTAGTCCTACTATTGAAATAGATACACGTAAATGAGACTGTCAACTGAGTCAGAAATTCACAGGTTTCAGAATTTGTTAATTTTTTTTTTTTTTGATTTGATGTTCTAAGTACACAACAAAGCTAAAACCCCATCAGGAGAACACATTTTAGGTCTGGGAAAAATGGAATACATTTTTTTTTTTATTGTAGATATCGTTTAATTCAACTGTACAAGCACCTACCACTGTTATTTGGTTAGCAGTGTGCACATGAGAGGGAGTGGTCACTGGATTGATGCAAATAATCATTATATAATTCTTCCAGGTGGGTATAGGCTACTTTATAGCAAGTTAACATTCATTGGAAGTTTTAGGGAGCCTTTCGATCTACCAGAGACGGTAAGACCTATCATTAGCATTGCTATATTTTTCCTGTTCCTTAATTGTTTGAAACCTGGACATTTTACTTCATATTATGAGGCATATCTTACCTTGCTTCAAAAGTAGCCAATAGCCAAAATCCCACCATAGAAATGTGAAGGCAATTATTTTAATTAATGAATTACTTCTTCATATGCGTTCTCCTTTTCTAATGGTTTCAACTTTCTTTCATCGTCTAGCACCCAGAGGCATTATCCTCGTAATATTAACAACCCGTGAAAGTTGTTGCATCTTTAGATCTCCCCTCTTTCAAAAGGTTGAACTGATACTTCCATCTCTGTCCATGAAACAGCTGGCGTGGGTGCGCATTTTACAATGGTGTTTTCCAGCAAATTGCATTTTGGATCGTTCACACATAGGCCTGCCGCTGTGCGCACATTGCTGCACCTAAAATGTGAAGAAATAAAAGTTGATCAACATTTTAAGCTAAACGTTCTGATCTGTTCCATCAGCCTTAGTAATTGATACAGCGTATACCTCCACTACACCGAGTATACACAATGACCACAAACAATAAAGTGGGTATACAAGGTATACCTGCCTATACCCTCCACTACACCACTGACTGCACCAATCTGGGTAAGAGGTCCCAATGCTTCCGATGCCCATGACCTCTCCTTGGGCTGGTCAACTCAAAACGTGGCAGTGCCCAAAGAGGTTATATCGAAAGAGGCTAATGTTTGAATAAATCTGTTGTGACCAACTGGTTTAAACAAGACTGTGTTAGTCCACTTTCGAAAAGCCTAAGTATTAGCTACTATGGGAGTTAACTCAAGTCGTCTAGTCTCCGGCAACGTTACTCATCACATGAGCGTGGTTCACCATACTACACTACATTCCCTCTCTCTGCATGCAATTAAGAATAGATGAATCCATGATCAATGTGCTTCTGTTTTTAACTATGTTACATAATTGTTGTATATTGCATTGTAATAAACGTTTAATAAAAGCTGTAGGGACCAAAAACTGAATTAAAAGTATCTCAAATGGAAATCAAATGTAGTTGTTGTAGTCCTCTGTAGACAGATGCAGACGGACACTCAGGCCAGTGACTGTCCCTTTGTGTTGTTGACTTGACATTGGAATGTTTAGCGTCTGGCACTGTCAGTGCAGTTGTCAGAATGATACATCCCTTCATCTTGTGAGGCCACCGCAGGGAGCAGCTCTTCACAGCCTTCCCCAGCTGATCCGGGATGTCACCAGGCAAGCATGCACGCTGCCTGGATACAAATGTGTCACATACAAATGTGTATGCACACACACACACAGGAATAGGAAGGGCATAGAAAGCAATGGGACCTCTTACCCAGATTACCTTCTACCTCTTACCCAGATTACCTTCTACCTCTTACCCAGATTACCTTCTACCTCTTACCCAGATTACCTTCTACCTCTTACCCAGATTACCTTCTACCTCTTACCCAGATTACCTTTTACTTCTTACCCAGATTACCTTTTACTTCTTACCCAGATTACCTTTTACTTCTTACCCAGATTACCTTTTACCCAGATTACCTTCTACCTCTTACCCAGATGACCTCTACCTTTTACCCAGATCACATTTTACCTTTTGCCCAATTACCTCTTGACCAGATTACCTCTTAACTTTTATCCAGATTACCATTTACCTTTTACCCAGATTACCTTTTACCACTTACCCAGATTACCTTTTACCGCTTACCCAGATCACCTTTTACCCAGATTACCTCTTACTTTTTACCAGATTGGTGCAGGGGGAATCTAGCCGGCATCTCGGGCATGCGAGGACACCCGAGATACTCTCTTTTTCCAGTTGACAGCCTCGACACAGCTGCCACAAACCCCACCCCCACCCCCCCCAACAGCCAACCATATGCCTGCAAGGCAAGATGTGAGTTCCCCTCTGTACACTCTGTTTCGTTTATAGGCTATTATTTTTCCTGCACAGTTCTGGGTGTCCACAGTCTATCAACGTGCCTAGAACATGATAATGACCAAGATGCACTAACTGCTCCATATACCTTAAAGGTTAGGCTATGGAGCTCGTACCTGGGATGGTTGCTATTGAAGCAGCCTTATGATGAAGTCCAGCGTGAACAATGTCCTTTGTCAACAAAGTCTTCATTTTCATTTATTTTCACAGATGAAACCTTGAAATAGGCCTACTACACAGCCTACCTTAAAAATAGGCCTACTACTATAGCCAATTGCTATGATTAAAAAAATATGAAAACGGATTAAATAGGACTTCAATATTCCTTGGGAAACGAGAAAATACCTTTGTGAGCTTGACACCCCCCATCTTATACTGTATACGGGTCAGTATCCCATATCTTATACTGTATACGGGTCATTATCCCATATCTTATACTGTATACGGGTCATTATCCCATATCTTATACTGTATATGGGTCATTACCCAAAGAGATACAGGCCTCACTAGGATGTGTTGTTGTTGTATTGGGTAACCATCCATTAACACTGATGAAAGCATTCTGATGCATGCCAGCTGCGTTAATGACTAGGACGCTATCCGTAATTGAACAGGGTGGAAATTCACTGAATCCCTTATACCTGTAAGGACAGGCAGTCCCGCTGTATTCTGCCAGCTAGGTATTCTGCTGTCATCCAAAGTCAACATTCCATTTGCTTTGAAATCTAGAGTGCGTCCCAAATGGCACCCTATTCCCAATGGGCCCTGGTCAAAAGTAGTGCAATATATAGGGAACAGAATGCCATTTGGGACACAATCATTGAGAGGGGATGTTCCAATCATGCCCTGACACTTAAGACAATCAGTGTTCCCCTCTGTACATCAAACACTTGAAAAGCCCTGTGTTGGCTTGTGTGCTCAAACATCTCTCAAGACACACGTTTCAGATTTCGTCTTTGCATTGATAACCATATCAGCAATAAAAACTTTTCTAGAAGAAATCATGAAACCATTAACGATATCCTGAACAATGTTATATTACCCTTTCCCATTGGGTAGCCCAATCGATTGGTTTTTGAGAAGCTGCGCATGACATTGTACCCGGTGGAAAACATCCCCGGTACATTAACATCAACAAGTGAGGTCAGATGCATCCAATTGGTGTATTGATCCTTGACAGGAGGACCCAATGAAACTTTCCCTCTGGCTAAAACACAGTGATCCTATTCAATTACTAATTTCCAATTGTATGGGCTAAAACCACTTAGATCACAGAGATAGCACTGGACCAACTTGTCACAGAGATGCCAAAGTGATATTACTACCTTTTTCACAGTATCTTGCCGACCTGGGTCTTATTCTCTAGACACCAAACAGAAGAAAATGTACTGTTGAGCGTAAAAAAAAAAAAAAAGCAGCGTTGCAGTTCTTGGCACAAACTGGTGCACCTAGCAACTACTACCATACCCCATTCAAAGACACTTACTGTACATTTGTTTGTCTTGTCCTTTCACCTTCTGCATGGCACACATACACAATCCAAGCCTATATTGTCTCACGGCTTAAAAATCCTTCCTTTTACCTGTCTCCTCCCCTTCATCTACACTGATTGAACCTGTCTCCTCCCCTTCATCTACACTGATTGAACCTGTCTCCTCCCCTTCATCTACACTGATTGAAGTGGATTTAATAGGTGACATCATTAAAGGATCATAGCTTTCACCTGGATTCACCTGGTCAGTCTGTCATGGAAAGAGCATGACTGTTATGTACACTCAGTGTATAAGAAGCTCAGCTAAGTGTCAGCTATGTACCATTCCACCTAAATAGGCTCTCTTCCATGATATCTTTACCTCATAACCACTGATACATGAAAGGACTCGATGGGTCTCCAACATACTGTAACCTAGTACTTCAGACAAGTGGTTCTGTAGGAAAGGAGGACCGTTTTTGTGATGGAAAGAGCATCATGTTTTGTACACTCAGCGTATAAAGCCATTTGCAATAGCTTTCGGTGACTTCACTATGGATCTTTGCTATGCATGTAGAGACGGAACACACAAAAAGCAGTTTGCTACATTTACAGATGCACTTCACATGAGAAAGCAAAATACTAATCTGTGAGATATAATGTTCTCATTAATACAAAGGACTAACCTGTGTACCAGTCTATTTATTCATTGCGGTTTCTTCATATCTGCAGGGTTGTGTGGTTGGTGAAACTATATCGCCCCCCGATGGCGATGTGTGGTTACAGTCAGGCTAAAGTGATTAGATGACGAGGCTATAAACAAACCCTTATACAGCAATTCTTGTAAACAATTGTCCAAATAGCTTGATTTCAGTTTCAGCTTAAGATAAAACAGGAGGTTATGTCAAGTCGAGTCCTAAATTCTCAACGGCTTACCTGGCTAAGTAAAGCTTAGTATTTTATTAATGTATTTTCTTATCTTGTAAGGCACAAACAAACTGATAGTCTATGAGTCAGATAGAGACTGTGTTTAGTAAACAACAGTGTTTAGTAAACAATACAACACAGTGTTAGAGCTGAGGTCACATTTACAGAAAAAAAACAACTGAAGAAGTAAACAGGTTGTCTCTTGTGGAAGCTACAAAAAAATTGAAAACTACTGGTGAATAATATTAAAGGTCCTGCTATGTGGACTGTGTGTGTGCTGTGCTGTGTGTGTGCTGTGCTGTGCTGTGTGTGTGTGTGTGTGTGTGTGTGTGTGTGTGTGTGTGTGTGTGTGTGTGTGTGCGAGCGAGCGCCACACCACAATATCCTGATTGAAGAGTTTTTTTTTCAACAAAATAAAACTCCTATTCAACACATCTCTAACACATCTCTATTGTCGGACGCCACTGAGGCACTTTTTCAGTCTAATTAAAAAACCCTAATTTTGGCACAACGTGACGCAGAGAACCCAGAGCCCTTTGTGGTGAAGACTGCAGCTCTTCTGCAATTAGTCACAAGCAACAGTCAGCTACAGTTTACAAGACAGAGTGACACACGTGACAGGATGGCCCAAAGAGATCCTGCACTTCACAGCTTAGAAAATGAAAGTGTGTGTGTGTGTGTGTGTGTGTGTAGGAGAGAGAGAAAGCAAGAGATGTGTGTGTTCATTGCCAAAGCTTTGTACATGAAGAATTAATTATGCATTCTCATTCATAAGTGCTATGAAGAGGTCTAACCATGACCTGGATATCTTTGATTAAGCGTACTCATTCACTTTGATGCGGTTCAATTCACCATTACAACATATCAAAGCTACATTAAAATGTTACAAGTCACACAAACAAACAAAGTTTTTATTGTAAACAGCAAAGTTCTCATTCAATCCATTGTTAGAACCATTCACAGATAAACCTAATAGACATAAGACAATAAAGTTTCCTGAGATTGTGTGTATCAAAAGTTATGACATGGTACTATAGCAACCATTCTGTAATTAAACCAGTGGAGGCTGCTGGGAGGAGCTATAGGAGGAGGGGCTCATTGTAATGGCTGGAATTAAATAAATGGAACGGAGAACATTCAAGTTGCATAAACCAATCACATGTAAGAACATTTACGTGCTCTTTAGTGCTTGAATAGGTCTCATGCCTAAAAGGTGACCTGGATAAGGAACATTTTGTATCACAAAACATGAAGAACACCTGCACCGACTAATTGAGGCTGTTCTGAGGGCAAATATTTATTTCTCAGGGCAAATCATACTCAAACTTTTTGTTATTGTTGACGTTATTGTCGTTATTGACATTATTATTCTGATACCCTATGCTACTATACTAATTTTCTTTTATTCTACTGAACGAAAGGTTCATTATCGGAATTTAATTGATACACTGTAAGCTGCCAATGTTGTCAAGCAGAGATAGAGAGGGGATACTGTAGTAGTTACAGTATCAAGTCACATTTATCCCCTTATAAAATGATGCTTTATTCTACGTCTGCCCTGAATAAAGATACTACATCTGTAAGACTGACATTTTTCTCAACATGTCCAGGTCCTAATAGTCTCTTCTGTTGGCTTAGCTTTGGTGCTAGTTAATATGGCTTCTCTATGAGACTCTAGTGAACCTAACCAAGACTGATAGTTTACACGTGCTACTGTAGCGTCAACTCAATCAAGGGCTTTCAAATAAACAGGAATATATAAGTATAGGCTGGCTAATGAAGTATCACTTTAAGGTCAAAGCTGTTGGTCTATGAAGTATAGTTTAAAATCAGCCAAACGTGGTTTTAAAGTAGCTCTGATCACAGCCGAACATGGTTTTAAAGTAGCTCTGATCACAGCCGAACATGGTTTTAAAGTAGCTCTGATCACAGCCGAACATGGTTTTAAAGTAGCTCTGATCACAGCAGAAACATGGTTTTAAAGTAGCTCTGATCACAGCCGAAGATGGTTTTAAAGTAGCTCTGATCACAGCCGAAGATGGTTTTAAAGTAGCTCTGATCACAGCCGAAGATGGTTTTAAAGTAGCTCTGATCACAGCCGAAGATGGTTTTAAAGTAGCTCTGATCACAGCAGAAATATGGTTTTAAAGTAGCTCTGATAACAGCCGAAGATGGTTTTAAAGTAGCTCTGATCACAGCCGAACATGGTTTTAAAGTAGCTCTGATCACAGCCGAAGATGGTTTTAAAGTAGCTCTGATCACAGCCGAACATGGTTTTAAAGTAGCTCTGATCACAGCCGAAACATGGTTTCCTTGTAAGAGCTTTGGTTTCCTTTGGTAATTTAACCAAAGCTCTAATTCTGAGCTCGTATCGTCTGGTTGATGATGATCAGTGGTCGAACATCTGATAAACTCGGTTAAGGCGAGGAAACCTAAGGAAAAGCAAGTGAAAGTAGAATTAACTCCATGTCACATTGTCTAACCTACCTACTGTAACAGTCGGAGGGAAACTGATGTCACAGTGTCTAACCTACCTACTGTAACAGTCGGAGGGAAACTGATGTCACAGTGTCTAACCTACCTACTGTAACAGTCGGAGGGAAACTGATGTCACAGTGTCTAACCTACCTACTGTAACAGTCGGAGGGAAACTGTTCAGAGCCCTCCTTTGTACCTGAAGATGGCTCTCAGTCTCTCATCTCCCAGCCATTTCCTGCAGAAGCCGTAGATGATGATGATGATGAGTAGGCCTCCGCCGATGGTCCCAAAGACTCCCTCCGTTACAGAGACGCTGAGAGATGACAACACACTATAAATGCCCATGGACTCTTTTAAATGTAATTAAACCAAACAAACATGTTTAATCAGTTGTGATTAACTCTATTTAATTTCATGTTAATTAGCTGGATTAAATGTTGATTAGATGGAAAGTTTTCACTTTTCTATGGTGAGGCAAAAAAACGACGCAATTTTCAATGTGAGCTGTTCATTTGACTTCGCTGCCATTAAACAAGCAACTTTCAGAGTTGTAGTGTTTTTGACTCCATCTGATGCAGGGATTAACAGGAGATAAACATGAGTGCAGAGCGCAGCATGAAGGCTGTGGGCTTCATGCTGCATTAGCAGCTGCCGCTTGCTACAAACCATCCGGCCTTACTAAGGCTTGATGCTATTGACTGTTTATGCAATACTGGTTGACTGTTTATGCAATACCCACAACCCCCCCCCCCCCCCCCCCCCAACCCCACCCCCACACAAACAAACACCCACACACACACATGGCCCAGGTTGACAAGCTGGATAATTATGCTCCCTATTTGTCAACACATCACAACAAAGAGATAATGTAAACATGGATTAAAGAAGTGTGCACTTGAAGTAGTGTGTATGCTTATGAGTGAGTCAGTGCAGTTTCCAATCAGGCGGTGTCTTCAGTGACGTCAAGTAAGATTTGCTCTTACAGAATGGTCCAGATGGTTTTCATGACGCATAAAGTAATGCATTGTGACAGATCAAGGATTGAGAGTTAACACAATGTTATTATGTCAAACCGGTATAACTTTCAATAAAACTTAATACACTGACTATAATGGCGTGTTTTGTTTGGAAAAATGTCAGAACAATCGATACATAAATTAAGTTAAGTTAATTGACATTACTGGATTTTCTTGAAGAGTTGGAGAGGACAAAATCGAGGCGCAAAGAGTACTTCTGACACAGAAGTGTCCTAAGGGGGTTAAGCTTTTTCCGATCAGATCTGATTCTTGGAGTTTTCCTTTCCTGTTTACAGATGTGATGCAGTCATTGAGCTAA
The DNA here is from genome assembly GCA_023634145.1 of Thymallus thymallus. NCBI lineage: Eukaryota > Metazoa > Chordata > Actinopteri > Salmoniformes > Salmonidae > Thymallus > Thymallus thymallus. Next base: position 7,206,202 of record CM042403.1, on the reverse strand, counting down.
CCTAGCCCCGTCACGCTCCCGGACCACCAGTGAAAAGATGGGCCTCCAGCTGTTTAGACAAGGATATGTCGATAAAATCCCACTGTTCATGAGAGAGTTTATAAACAAAATGACGCCCGTCATATATGTACAACACTATCCCTTGGGTTAAAGGAGCAACTGAACATAAGTCATAAGATACATTCTGGGAATTAAATATGGCACAACTATTGTCGGGGAAACATGGAAATGGACCACCTGGGCTTGCCAAGTTTACAAAAGAGATAATGTATGAAAATGATAAAACTTCTAGGGATGAGAGAAATGTTATGACAGATGACCAGAGCATAAAGTCATGCATGCTGTGGCATCATGGTGCTTTCTGTCCACCTAAAAATTAAATAAACTCATTGTTAAACGAAAACAATTTCTTTTTTGTACGGTTGTCATGCTGACAACTGTAAGTTTGCTGGTAAACTCAAATGATCCTCTCAATACTGTATAGACGGTGCAGGCATATCTAAAGTAACCCTCAGCTTGTTATTGGATGAAGAACATTTGTATTGTAATATTGTGCCCTCTAGTGGCATATATAAATGATGATATAATCAATGGCTACCCTCAATAAGACCCTAATTCACATTTGTATTCTTGTCATTGATTGTCTAGCATCCAGAGAGACATGGCAAGCTTACGTGCCGCTCTGCTTTGCATGGCTTTCCAGCATGGTCACCTGGTTGGTGGTTGATGGTGGAGTGGTAGTTGGTGAACCTGAAGGACAACATGTCAAATGGTAGTAGTGGACGATTGGACACACACACACACACACACACACACACACACACACACACACAAACACACACACACACACACTGTCCAAATTGAATGATAGATCAATATATTGTGCTATAATATACAAATAGATTGGAAAAAAGTGTTGACAGTATATAATTAGGGCAATAAAAGCACTGAGTATCCCTGTCTAGTGTAGTTTGATTCTCATTACAGGGTCACTCACCAGCTACGACACTGATGCTCTGTGACTTGTAGACTCCCTCTGATTGGTCAAAGCAGGTACTTTGGAATGAGTGGGTCACCTCCTCAGTAAGGTTTAGAAAAAGGAAGGAGCCTGAGCTGGCAATAAACAACAGTAACAGGCAAACATTTAGAAATGTTAGCATGACTCATCAAATGGTTCATCGAATTGTTAAGAGGGGAACATAGAAAGACTGGTTATACATAAACCTAACGTTCATACACAAAACAGTAATAATGCATATATAGCCCTATAGTTGCTGTCCCTAACCTCCCAAAATTGTAAATTGACTATGCAGATTAAAGACTGTAAAAGCACTTTGTGAGAACGGCTCTATACATTTTATCAAAACTGTGGATAAAGCACATAGAAAAACAAAATGCAGCTGATATTCACAATTGTTTAATCATCTACTGCTGATCAAGCCCTCCTTAAACCTGCACCTTGGTAGAAGAAAGATGTCCACCTCCTGTGCCCCCTCCACAGCCACGAGCAGTGCACACTGGGTAATCAAGCCACCACCACCGTCCCATGTGACCATGACGTCAGGGCCGTATGTCACCTCCACTTTCAGAGTGACTTGATCAATCACAAAAGAACGGTAGAGAGAAATATATACAATTTGATGATGCACAAAGGATTCAACGGAACCGTGGGGAAATAAATGTGAATATTAATCAGCATATATAATTTACATAATTATATAAATTATATGTTAATGTACACTGAGTGTACAAAACATTAGGAACAGAGTTGCACCCCCTTTTGCCCCGAGAACAGCCTCAATCCATCGGGCATGGACTCTACAATGTGTTGAAAGCGTTCCACAGGGATGCTGGCCCATGTTGACTCCATTGCTTCCCACAGTTGTGTCAAGTTGTCTGGATGTCCTTTGGGTGGTGGACCATTCTTGATACACATGGGAAACTGTTGTGCATGAAAACCCCAGCAGCGTTGCAGTTCTTGACACACTCAAACCGGTGCGCCTGGCACCTACTACCATACCCTGTTCAAAGGCAATTAAATATTTTGAATGGCACACATACACAATCGATGTCTCAGCTGTCTCAAGGTTTAAAAAGCCCTCTTTAACCTGCCTCCTCCCCTTCATCTTCACTGATTGAACCTGTCTCCTCCCCTTCATCTTCACTGATTGAAGTGGATTTAATAGGTGACATCATTAAGGGATCATAGCTTTCACCTGGAATCACCTGGTCAGTCTGTCATGGAAAGAGCATGACTGTTATGTACACTCAGTGTATAAGAAGCTCAGCTAAGTGTCAGCTATGTACCATTTCACCTAAATAGGCTCTCTTCCATGATATCTTTACCTCATAACCACTGATACATGAAAGGACTCGATGGGTCTCCAACATACTGTAACCTAGTACTTCAGACAAGTGGTTCTGTAGGAAAGGAGTTTCAAGCAAAGGTTTAGACAGCTTTCCCTGGCATATCTCCAGAGATGCATCAATGTTCCCATGCTGCTTTTCGACAATAACATCAGTGTTACACTACTGTATACACCATTATGTTATACTACGTAAATAGTGTTTCCATAACTAGGGCTGACAGTGAGGACTTCTGAAGAGCAGAATCCACCACCTCTGCATAATCAAAACAGTTTCTTTGTGAGGTGTTAAAGTGTACAGTTAGCCATTGTTATGTAAACGCCAGGTGAAAAGTACCAGCGGCCTGCCTGGCTTTGGCCCCAAGCGAGAGCAGGGCCGCCGGAGCCATGAGCCAGTGAGACACCGGTGCCGGCACGAGTAGATAGAAACGGAAAAGTCTGAGCCTTTTGGGTAAAACACTGGGTAATTCCTGTATTGAAATTGTATGTCTGACTGACTGTGGGTTATTTCTGTTCCCTCCCAGGGGAACATGTGACTCAACAATAACCACTGGAGACACTAATTAAGATACTGTGCTGAGCCTAACAGTATATGAGCATTCTAACAGTATAGACAGCAGGTAGCTTGAGCATTGGGAGCAGATAACCGCTAAAGCAACAGCAGATAAAAGCAATGTTTTGCAAATCATGAAAGACAGTAGTTTGCGTTTGATATTTCTGCTACACGGAATACAAGTACAGAACATCATATCACATACAAATGATACTATAGGCTACTATTAGAGAAACTAATGCAACAAATTGTTGCCTGTATTAATTTAATGAGGTTGTTATCTTATTGGGTAGGAATGCTGCCTGTGCACCTCAAGTCAAATTGAACGTTACAGATCAATTGTATATGTCACATGCGTCGAATAGAACGGGTGCAGTTAAAAAGTAAGAACATTTAAGATTCCTGAACCTGAAAAACTGGTATCTGGATGATGCATCCAATTATGAGGCTGAGTTGACGTTAACATTCAAACAGATAAAAACTGCTTTTAGATCAAGTTGCTATGCTTCTCAAATTCACCGTTCCAGTGTTCTATTGATTCTAGTCAATATAGGCACACACACATGAACGTTCAACATTTCTGCCACATACATTCCCCACAAATCTGACTCTTGTTCAAATGTTGTTTTGTAGACTGAACTGTTAGTTATAGAAAAACACCTGTACTGAGCTCAGCAGGGCACTTTCTATGTAGATCAAACAAATCTGTAACGTTCAATGACTCATTCCAATTAGATTTTACACTAACAAGCACTGAAACGCAGTTCACGCATCCAAAGATCATCCGTATTCACCTATGAGGCTTCCGTGGATATCAATCGGCCCAAACGTTAGAAGTCCAACCACGAGTGCGAAGCTGGGTACAGGCATAGTCACCTGTTCTGATTCATATCTGAAGCAGATCTAGTTGGAACAGTTCACTAATCTCACAGGTGTGCCAACAAATATAGTGTTTCCCAGGGTGTATAACTCCCTGGGGGCCGCCGCCATACGTGTTGCCTATTGGCAGGTTGATGTTGCCCCCTTTGGGAGCCAGTAACCGCCTGAGGGAAAATTAGACAGTGAGTACGTTACAGGATGGCTACATAGCAGCCGACCGTTGATGCAATGCAACGTCTGTAGTCGGCCTGGAAGTTGGTCTATGAAAACACCAAACGTATTAAAGTAAAAATCACATGCAAACATTCATTCTTCAGAACAAATCACCAAGAAAGAATCCTGTTATAGAACAGGGATCATCAACTAGATTCAGCCACTAGAAGATGTGTTTTCTTGAGTGGATGGTCAGGGGGCCGGAAATTGATTACACAATTTGTAGACTGCAAATAAACCACAAGTAGCCCAAACATATTATTTGACTAAAACAATCATTTCAAACCTTGCTTGCATTTATCTACGATTACATCTCATTTTTATTTAACCTTTATTTCACTAGGCGAGTCTGTTAAGAACAAATTCTTCTTTACAATGACAGCCTAGGAACAGCCTTGTTCAGGGGCAGAACGACAGATTTTTTTTATCTTGTCAGCTCGGGGATTCGATCCGCAAACCTTTCGGTTACGGGCCCAACACTCTAACCACTCGGCTACCTGCCACCCGCCAGTTGGGAAACCCTGGTATAGAAGGTTATATAAAGCGCACTTAAGAGTGAAGAGCGAGGTTTAGTAGGGAACCTTAATGACTGTGTGAAACAGAAGGATGTGAGGTCTGTGGTTGACATGATCTATAAGTACTGATGCAGAGCTGGCTTCCTGCCCACATTTGGCCTCTTCCTGGCAACAAACATCAGTTAAGGGCTTATAAAATTATAATCTTCTGTGGTTTGGTAACGTCCTGTTCTATTGTCAGACTCTGGTCGGACTGTAGATGCAAAGTTTGTAAAGATTCTATGCACGCAGCACCAGTCGTCAACCCGATGCAGCAATCCACTTCCAGCATAACGCAACAGACTATTAAATTGTGAATGAGGCGTAAGAGCGAAGAGCATGTTGGGTTGGTTGAGCTAGCCATTTACCAAACATCTGAAATTAGGCGTCAATAGTTGGGTTCAACAGGGATGCGGTTGAAAATAGTGGAAGAACAATAGGTCATCTTCGCTCATGATGCCACCCTTTTTACTTTTACAATGTCACGGTTACCTACTGACAAGTACTTTGACACTCAGGACAGGTGTATGACGTACCTGAACAACGTCCATCAGACAGTACACTGTGAATTGCAATCATTTTATTCAATAGCCTCCAGAACGGACTTTTTTTTTTTCTTCACATTCATCATACGGTACGTATTATCAATCTTTTCAGTGATGGAACAAACATTGAGTCCAACATTGAAATATCCACCCCCTGGCCCCAACAAATAGGGGCCTTGCTACAAAGCCATAAAGCAGTGTTCTTTCTCAAGTCCATTCGGAACATCTGTCCACGTCTTGAAGGGGGCCTGTGAAATGGTGGGAGGACGTCTGTGAATTGCACACACTCTGCTGCGGGGGGGGGGGGTGTCTCTTTTCTCTGGTGAGAGAGGGTTAGGGGTGGTAGTAGTGAATAGGGTTATAGATGAAGGCTGCTTTAGGCATCGTCGTCCGAGGTGTCGCTGCTGCTGGTCTCAGTCTCCTCCGTGGTGTCAGTAGCCATTTTGAGGTTGCTGGTCTTCCACACGGCCAGGGAGTCAATGGGAGGGACGTTCTTCAGGAAGCTGTTTCTCCTCAGACCGTTCTTCTGCAGCTGGAGGGAAGAAGACAATTGGTCAGGTGAGCTTAGGGCGAGGGACTGATTTTTGAAGCAATGAACTTGGAAATGGCTGTCAGAAAGCCTACAGAGAGCTGAAGTGAGAACAAATATGACAACAGTCAATATGATCCATAAAACTTTCAAAAATGTAAGTTCAAGTTATTGTCACATTCACAGCGCAGCAATCAATATCAAAAAAGTATAACTAATAAAAAAAATCTAACAATTTAAATATATATATATATATATATATACACAGTGGGGAGAACAAGTATTTGATACACTGCCAATTTTGCAGGTTTTCCCACTTACAAAGCATGTAGAAGTCTGTAATTTTTATCATAGGTACTCTTCAACTGTGAGTGACGGAATCAAAAACAAAAATCCTGAAAATCACATTGTATGATTTTTAAGTAATTAATTTGCATTTTATTGCATGACATAAGTATTTGATACATCAGAAAAGCAGAACTTAATATTTGGTAGAGAAACCTTTGTTTGCAACTACAGAGATCGAACGTTTCCTGTTGTTCTTGACCAGGTATGCACACACTGCAACAGGGATTTTGGCCCACTCCTCCATACAGATCCTTCAGGTTTCGGGGCTGTCGCTGGGCAATACAGACTTTCAGCTCCCTCCAAAGATTTTCTATTGGGTTCAGGTCTGGAGACTGGCTAGGCCACTCCAGGACCTTGAGATGCTTCTTACGGAGACACTCCTTAGTTGCCCTGGCTGTGTGTTTCGGGTCGTTGTCATGCTGGAAGACCCAGCCACGACCCATCTTCAATGCTCTTACTGAGGGAAGGAGGTTGTTGGCCAAGATCTCGCGATACATGGCCCCATCCATCCTCCCCTCAATACGGTGCAGTCGTCCTGTCCCCTTTGCAGAAAAGCATCCCCAAAGAATGATGTTTCCACCTCCATGCTTCACGGTTGGGATGGTGTTCTTGGGGTTGTACTCATCCTTCTTCCTCCAAACACGGCGAGTGGAGTTTAGACCAAAAAGCTCAATTTGTCTCATCAGACCACATGACCTTCTCCCATTCCTCCTCTGGATCATCCAGATGCTCATTGGCAAGCTTGAGCAGGGGGACCTTGCGTGCGCTGCAGGATTTTAATCCATGACGGCGTAGTGTGTTACTAATGGTTTTCTTTGAGACTGTGGTTCCAGCTCTCTTCAGGTCATTGACCAGGTCCTGCCGTGTAGTTCTGGGCTGATCCCTCACCTTCCTCATGATCATTGAAGCCCCACGAGGTGAGATCTTGCATGGTGCCCAGACCGAGGGAGATTGACCGTCATCTTGAACTTCTTCCATTTTCTAACAATTGTACCAACAGTTGTTGCCTTCTCACCAAGCTGCTTGCCTATTGTCCTGTAGCCCATCCCAGCCTTGTGCAGGTCTACAATTTGATCCCTGATGTCCTTACACAGCTCTCTGGTCTTGGCCATAGTGGAGAGGTTGGAGTCTGTTTGATTGAGTGTGTGGACAGGTGTCTTTTATACAGGTAACGAGTTCAAACAGGTGCAGTTAATACAGGTAATGAGTGGAGAACAGGAGGGCTTCTTAAAGAAAAACTAACAGGTCTGTGAGAGCCGGAATTCTTACTGGTTGGTAGGTGATCAAATCCTTATGTCATGCAATAAAATGCAAATTAATTATTTAAAAATCATACAATGTGATTTTCTGGATTTTTGTTTTAGATTCTGTCTCTCACAGTTGAAGTGTACCTATGATAAAAATTACAGACTTCTACATGCTTTGTAAGTAGGAAAACCTGCAAAATCGGCAGTGTATCAAATACTTGTTCTCCCCACTGTATATATATATATATAAGAAACCCTAGAAATAAGACAGGAAGTTATATACAGGGTCAGTGCAGGGATCCTGGAGTAGTTAGAGGCAGATATGTACATGTAGGAGTAAGAAGAGAAAGTGACTGGTAGCAGGATAAATAATGATAATAGTAAACAGTATGGCAGCAACATAAGTGGTGGTGTGTGTGTGTGTGAGTGTGTGTGTGGTGTGAGTGTGGTGTGAGTGTGTGTGTGTGTGTGGTGTGAGTGTGTTAGTAACAGTGTACGTGACTAGGCGTGAAAGGCAGTACATTTCTAGAATAGAGTGGAGAATACTGCTCTATGAAGGGAGTGGAGAATGCTGCTCTATGAAGGGAGTGGAGAATGCTGCTCTATGAAGGGAGAGGAGAATGCTGCTCTATGAAGGGAGTGGAGAATACTGCTCTATGAAGGGAGTGGAGAATACTGCTCTATGAAGGGAGAGGAGAATGCTGCTCTATGAAGGGAGAAGAGAATGCTGCTATAAGGGAGTGGAGAATACTGCTCTATGAAGGGAGTGGAGAATACTGCTCTATGAAGGGAGTGGAGAATGCTGCTATAAGGGAGTGGAGAATACTGGACTATGAAATGAGTGGAGGAGTAATTACCTGTTCACTGATGGCCTGGAACTCCCTCATCTCATCCTCTGTCAGAGGGGCATCGTTTTCACTCTCCTCCTGCCAACCCATCTCTTTCAATAACCTGGGAGGCATGAGATTAACTTTTAGGATTTCTATTTTCTATCAATTGTGCCTCAAATTATGAGCCAGACAAAAAGGGGGCACATTTCACCACACCCACTTGCTCTGCTGCTCCTCCACAACAACCCTACTAGCAGGGCCTTTTTTGGTCTACAGCCACTGTGGCTGGAAGATGTAAAAATATACCAGCCACAGTGGCAGGAAGATTTTTTAAATATACCAGCCACTCAGATATTTGACCAGACAAATATTTTTTTTTTGTTGTTGCCAGAATTACACCAACACAACAATAGAAAACAGATAAGCATGCTTTGTCATTTTTCTAAAACAATAAAATGTATTACTAGTAAGAAGTAATGTTGTATATTGTTTAATTTCAATACATTTACTTTTAACCCAAACGATGAAACATTTTCACCTGCCCCTTTAAGGGTGGGTGGTTACCGTGGTAACAAGACGTGTGACTCGACTCATGTTTGGCGCCTGAGATTGAGAGTCTCTAGTTGCCACGTCGTCTACTCTTCATTAACAGTTGAAACTCAAACATAAACAAAAAAAAAAAAACCTAGCTTGTGAACAAAACAATTGAAATAGCCAAGAAACAAGGACAATGTCTCAGTAGACTTTACATTCAAGTAAATTAGACCAACTTATGTCTGTGCACAGCGCGTCTAAAAACGTATCTTTCACTCAGCACTTCACGTGCGCACAGCCCAGTGTTGCAGCGCGAGGTGGGTTAGGATTCATAGTTCTATGACTGCAATTCATTCATTAAACAGCTATTAAACAAAATGACAGTAATACTGCAGAAAACTGCTACTGCAGAATTTGTTTTACTATAAGTTAGATCATACATTACTATTTTATTCACAAATGCGAGTTAAATGCTCACACTGTGGAGCCCTGACCACACCTCCAACCGTGGCTGGTGAAATAGACATCTTACCCTCCAATGACAAGATCTACCCGCACTTCGGGGCTGGCGATGTTAATATTAGGCCCTGCCTGCCAGCCCCAACCACTTCACTATTTGCAAATCTGAAGGGACCAGATATGTGTGATGTGTGCAGTATGTGTGCAACAAGTGACTTTACTGAGCTTCAAAATCTATTTGAGAGACTTTCGGATGATTTGGACAAAATGCTAATATCGGTCCCATGACTTGAATGGGATTTGTGCCACAAATGTTAAAACCTTAGCATGTGGAAACAGTGCCAAGGAAACTAAACCAAAGCATGGATTGCTGTCATACATTGTCCATAGACTGCTTATAGGGTAAGGAAACTAATGTAATTTTGTAATTTAAGTGAACTATCCCTTTAATAAATCTGGTTGCTTCAGATCCACAAACTCCTAACAGTAAATAGGAGCCAACTATATACCTCTATAACCATTGGGATGAACTCTGACGTCACCCCATTGAAGTTGAAATTTAAAATGATTAAGGTTAAGGTTTAGGGTAGAGACGTCCCAAGGATTCCGGATAGCACTAACACAAGTGGCGGCAGGTAGCCTAGCGGTTAGAGCGTTGGGCCAGTAATCGAAAGGTTGCTGGTTCGAACACCCGAGCCGACAAGGAGAAAAACCTGTCGGTATCCTTGAGCAAGGCACTTAACCCTAATTTGCTCCAGGGGCTGACCCTGTAGGTAGGCTGTCATAGTATATAAGAATTTGTAATTAACTGACTTGCCTAGTTAAATAAAAGGTTAAAATATATATTTTTTAAAGAGGCTGAATCTGTCAGAACTGTCCAGTGTTTACCTGTGCTCTGCCTCCAAAGAGCTGGACAGCACCTCCTGCTGGGGGAAGGTGGAGGAGCGCAGCACCTGCTGCCTCATTGTTAGTGTGGTTGTGTTGCCGTTCTCCTGAGAGACACTTTGCTCGTACCGGTTACGATTCTCATCCCCGCTGTTCTGCGGATGGAAACCATCATCGTGCTGAGGGGTGAGAGGTCAAGGCTGTGTCATAGCACACAACTTCTCATTGAAATAACCATTTATAAATGATAGAATGATGGGTGGGCGACTGTCTGTTGTCACGAAAGACAGCGTTATGACGGCCGTCTAAGGGTAAGTGTTACAGCAACTACTTCTTTGTATGCTGGCCATTCAAAGTGATGTCAGTTAAGTTGGTCTGATACACCTTCAAACACACTTCTCTGTACATTTCTTGAGGGGTAAAAGTAGAGTTTCTCTCTCTGGGTGACACACACACCTTGCAGTGGTGATGGAGGTCCTCCTCGTCCACCATGTCCTTTTTGAGGGCTTTTAGGAAGGTGCTCTTGCGGTCCGAGCGTGTCATGCGTGTCAGACGCATCATAAGCCGCGGCTGACTGCCCTTGTCCACTGGGGACGACGAGCTGGAGCGACTCGCCTGGGAAACACCGCAAATTAGTAAATCATTCCAATGTACATTTCTAACGATCATTCCTTCCCTTTAGCCTATATTTAATCAATAAGTCAATCAATAGCAACCAAACTAAATATCAACCATCAATCTATTTATAAAAAAAGAAGAAAAAACAAAAAAAACATATCAATCATTGGTTAATCAGTTTTTTCAATCAATACTGTAAAACTGTGTGTGCATGTGCTTTTTACAAAACCAAACGAAAAAATTAAACCACAACTGGTCTGACAGGACTGAATAGCTGACAGCGTTACAGAAGAACACCTTTCACACTGCCTACGATCCTGGCCTTTCAGATCAGGAAGGAAAGGAGACAAGGACATGACAATCTCACCTTGACTGGAAGACTGACAGATATGGGGATGGGGCCCTTGTAGAGGGAGGGGCCAGTGCCATTGCGGGAAGGGGCTTGTTGTTGTTGAGGCGTGGACGTGCAGGTCTGTGCTGGTGTGGGCTCCTCCCTGGAGACACGTTTGATCACCATCATTTTAGAGCCTCTTGACTGAGGGTTGGGAGGGTGTTCTAAACAGACAGAGCAGAATGAAACACCACAGCTTTTCCATATGCTTCAGAATGTAAAAGCCTCACTACAAATTATTATTATTATTTTTTTTAATCATAATAGATTCATTAAAAGGTGCAATATACAGAAAACACACCATTTCCTGCTTGCTAAAATTCTAATAGTTTGCCTAATTTCAGTTGGTGTGCTAAAACAAGCAGTCAAGAGTGTAGACAATCATTCTACCATCTAAACCACTGTGACATGTCTTTTCAATAACCAAAAATATTGTATTTTCACTTAGTGTACAAAACCAAAATACCCAAAACCAAAACTTAAAAACGGAAAGCATAGAAATTAGAACATCTACTTCTTCTTAGAATTGCTTTCAATGTGAATGACAGATCTATAACTCACATTTCTCTGTGAATTTGGGCAGGGGGGGTTCACACACAAAGTGACATATTGTAGCTTTAAATATGTATTAATCCTATTTCAGTTCAAAAGGGAAACCATGGGAGACGACTGCATAAAAGTCAAATCAAGTTGGAGAATGGAGAGAATAGATTGGGAGCTCACCCCATACTCCACTGGCAACAGCTTTTTCACGGTTGACCTCTCGGTCTGCATCGGGATGGAGTGATGGCTGAAAGAAAAACAGCAGACATCTTACTACACAAGCAAGTTGTAGGATACATCTGACACGTGGAAAAAAAAAAACACTGTTTTTTAAACAATATGACTTTATAATATTAAATACTAGATGAAGAATTTAGGGAAGACAGATTGAGTTGTGTTTCCTAAAGAGGAGTTGGGGTGAGCCAAAACCAACATGTAATGGCTGACTATTTGCGTGATAGATAATTGGTTTTGTTAAGGACGATTTGATGGGTCATAAAAAAAAAGCCTAGCGTGGGTCACAGCGCCATAGGGCTTCCTTACTACATCACTCACAAAGTCTTCAGCTCCAAACTGTTTGCGTCTGTCCCTGTCGTCCCTGTGGCCTTGCTGGCCCTCCGGCAAGCCTTTGCTCTTGGCGGACCCTTGCCTGGCTCCTTTCTGGAGGGGAGCGTGTGAGCTGGAGCCCTCGCTGCCATTCCGGACTCTCCATCCGTTCCGCTCTTTCCTGGAATAGCCTCCTGTGAAACAGACAACTTGGCTTTACCATAGAGTATAGAGCAGTGTTCCCCAATTGGCTGTGATTTTATTTGTTATTTTTGTTAAACCCCAGCAAACCATCTCCAAGTGATTTGCGACACATAAGAGAGATATATTAATAATTATGTTCCAGCCCCCTGACCATTCACTCAAGAAAAAAAAGAAAATAATTGGCTGAATCTGGTTGATGATCCCTGGTATAGTGTCCCTCTATCGCAGAGACAAACGCATGGATGGATAGGTAGATGATTAGATGGCTTGTTAGATGGATAGACAGCCAGACAAGCAAGTGGTTAACTGAGAGGCACAGAGTCAAACCACCTCTTGATTTGTTCATTCTCGCTTACATTAATAGACGTTCTAACCCAGTTCCGTACCCCCAGTGCGTCCGTTGACAGACTCTGAGTCGTCTGATGAGTTGTGACGTCTGCGACTCACATCCCCGTGGTTGTCCAGACATTTGGCAGGAGACTGGAAAGACTTGTCATAGACCTGAGATGGCTAATACACATGGACAGACTGTCAGGCTAAAGAATCCTCCAGACAACAACCATCACGTTATGTATGGTGTGCGTCTGATATGGAGGCAGGCAGTATATATTGTGCACATACCACACCCCCCCCCACCACACACACACACAATTGTACTGGACATGGGCTACACACAAACACACTGAAAGAACATAAACATAAAGGTACCTTGGCTGATAAGGGTGCTGTGGGAAAGTTAAGCCAGGCTGGAGTGAAGTCATGCTGCGCCATTTAGGTTTGCGTCTCCAGTGAGGTGGGCAAGACATCAACACATCATTTATCCAGCCCCTGGATGAGAGAGAGAGAGAGGAGAGAGACGATGAGAAAGAGGCACTGTGAACTTTTAGAGAGAGACTGTTGTAACTGAGCCAACTCCAGGATTTATGAAAGTGTGTTTATGGGCATTAGGCACAATGACTTCTGAATTGAATGAACTTTCAAGTGGCAAACTACCAACCAAAGGATACAATGCAAGGGACTGAATGGAGATGTCCCTTTTCCAGTCACTTTAGCTTCCCATTAGGTGTAGCAGACAGCAGAGATAACATTCATGCGGCAGTGAGTGGCATCCAACCCTTGCGTGGCATGAAACAGAGTCCAATGGAGGTTTAAGCTGATGCAACAGACAGCTACTCATCATCATAGGGCCATGACAGTGTCACATCTAGGGTTGCAAAATTCTGGGTTCTTTTAAATAAATTCCCTGGTTTTCCCAAAATCCCAGGAGGATTCCTGTAATGATGAGGGAATAAGCAGGGAAACTAGAATCCTCCAATAGGATAGGATTTCTGGAAAACCATGGAATTTAACAACCCTAATTACAAGAGGAGGTTAACAAAATGGTTCTCTCAGGGTTGGTCATCAGTTAGTAGTCTCACAAATACACAGCTGTGAATGGAAACGTCTAATACCAGAAAATGAAGCATGACTTTACTACTGGCTATCAAAATTACCATTCAAACATGAACCTGGGGCATTGTGTGAGAAAGAACATTGTGTTATAGTCCTCTGGGCATGCCGGTCTACTATACGATATGCATCCTGCTATCGGAAAAAACAACGCTTTGTTCAAATATCTCAGAGCCTTTCATTATCTCAGTGGACCAGACTGAGAATAGGTTTTTATCCAGTGTCACACAGAGCAACATAATCATTGTGATAAGAGACGAAAGCATAGAAGGGACCTCTATGTGAGATTAAGGAATATTAATTAACTGCTTTCAACTGTGAGGTGTTTTAATCCCTTCAAAACCAAAACACGGGGAAGTCTGCTGTCACATTTGATTTCAACAGACACAGTGTTTGAACTATTAACACAACCGTCTAGTCAGATAAGAGGTCACAGTCACAATCGAGTTTCAACCAACAGCATTTTGTTTCTCTCACTACAGACCTATGTGAGTATTTCAGAACTGTTTCCAATTGCTTACTAGCTCACAAGCCAAAAATGTCAAACCCACAGTCGATTAACAATACTAAACTGTACGTTGATGGATATTGACGAAATAGAAAATATATATAAATTCAACATTATTTACTACCTTGGCTTGATGTCTAACAATGCACATTTCAAGTCGTTATTGTTGTTGCAAGACATTTGGTTGGGTACAATAAATTCAAAAGTCATACAAACCAGCTACGGAGGACTGAGCACAGGTGTCTGCTGCGCTGTAATCCCAAAATTCTCCCAGTGTTTTTGTTCTCACAATCAGTTATCCAGTTAATCTGCTCCCCACATGTATCGTGCAGATAGGGACAATTACAAAATGTTGATATTTCCAACTAACTTTCCATTTTTGCCATGTAATTCCAGTTCCCAGAATGATTAAGTCCTTCAGAGATGTTGAAGGAAATCCAACGAAGTTCTCATTGGGGTGGATTTGCCGCGATCCCTTTAGGAAGGATTCAGTTATTTTGTAGGGGTTTTAACTGCCCAGATACCATTAACTCATACTTGTTCAAATCAGGAGATAAACTGTTAGTGTGATCACATGTTGCCAAAAATAAAGTTGACTAGCTAACAGTAACTATAGTTTTCAATAATGATTCATTTTTTGAGAAACATCTGGAAAAGGTGGAAGGGGAGACTAGCACTGGTCAGTGCAGGTTGTATGTCCACATAACATCACAGTCTCAAATAAAATGCTAAATGAAATAGTTATTCTGTAATTCCACAAAACCAGTCCAGATGTTCAGATGCTGTTTATCCCATTCAATGCAACTCGGACGTTGAGCCAATAGTAGTAAGTCGCGTCTACCTTCCTTGATGATTGGGATATCCTATAAAGTGAGGCTGTTCAGTGTTCACCTGTATTCCAAAAGAGAAAGTATGATATCAATATAGTTCGCTAAGACTGCGTTAAATTATAAACTAGGTTGATTGCTAGTTAGGGGCAAAAGTTAGCAGGCTAGAAAGTCACGTTAGTTGTACTTGTACCTTTGACAGTTACAGCTAACTTATATTGATAGTGTTTAGACTATAGCTCAGATAACATGGAAAACCTAAGGGTTTATTTGACAATAGCCTGTGCTAAATTTGCGAAATAGGTCACATGGTTGTTATTCACTCTACAGTCACCAGCTAACGTAACACCAGCTAACGTACACAAGTTAGCTGATGTTACTAGATAGCTAGCTCACTCAACTCTAACTTAGCGAGTTGACCAGGTAGCTAGCCAAACAAGCTAATTCCACTCCCTGTTCTTGATACGTTGTGAGACATTACGCAATACTTACCTTTCAATGATGTCAAAGCTCTTCCTAGAACTTGGCTAGTTAGCTACATTGCAGATTGCAGTGACTCCTTCATGAGGTTCAACACAAGCTGACGTTAGCTAGCGTCGTTAGCTTGCAGAATCAGTCAGTCACAGCTTACTCGCTCGTGCCCCCAAACAGTTGTCATTCGCTTTTTTGTTGTTTCGTAACACTAGGTCAAGACTCTGACATGTATGTATCAACCTTTTCACACTGACCATCTCATTAACTTGTTAAAGTGTTTGCAAATCCCTCGCTTATTTTTTAATTTTTGCCGCTTTTGCCTGTCTCCTTCCCAAAATGGCGCTGATACAGCAATGTTTCGCGAGAATCTCGTTGGCCAACGTGAATAACCCCCAGACCCCCTTTTTACCCCCAAGTATGGCTAGATGCCATAAACTGTAAAATAAATATGGACGACGCCACCGATGACGTCACCTCTTTGTTTCCAATGAGAATGCTCAGTGGCGCGTTTGATCAGGAAGTGTCAAGTTTGAACTCTAGGAAGTGACGTTGTAGGCCAGCTCAGTGCTGCCCCCCTCTCATGGAGTATTTCAAGTTGAAGGCCGATTGAGGTACTGCAGGCTGCCATTAGCAACTAAATCAAATCAAATCAAATTGTATTTGTCACATGCATCGAATACAACAGGTGTAGACCTTACCGCGAAATGCTTACTTACAAGCCCTTAACCAACAATGCAGTTCAAGAAAGAGTTAAGGAAATATTTACCAAATCAACTAAAGTAAAAAATAATGAAAGTGACACAATATAATAACAATAACGAGGCTATATATATTTGTCTATTTTTATTTAACCTTTATTTAACTAGGCAAGTCAGTTAAGAACAAATTCTTATTTACAATGATGGCCTACCCCGGCCTCCCTTAACCAACGCTGGGCCAATTGTGTGCCGCCCTATATACAGGGGGTACCGAGTCAATGTGTGGGGGTACAGGTTAGTTAATTTTTAGGCCTTCCTCTGACACTGCCTAGTATATAGGTCCTGGATGGCAGGAAGCTTGGCCCAAGTGATGTAGTGGGCCCTACCCACTACCCTCTGTAGCGCATTACAGTCAGATGCCAAGCAGTTGCCATACCAGGCGGTGATGCAACCGGTCAGGATGCTCTTGATGGTGCAGCTGTAGAACTTTTTGAGGATCTGGGGACCCAAGCCAAATCCTTTCAGTCTCCTGAGGGGGAAAAGGTGTTGTTGTTCCCTCTTCACGACTGTCTTGGTGTGTTTGGACCATGATAGTTTGTTGGTGATGCCCCACTACAAAGTTTTTCCCTGGAGTCAGTTACTGAGTCCGAGGTACTAAAGGAGCTCCTGAAACTTGACCCCCAAAAAACATCTGGGTCAGATGGTTTAGACCCTTTCTTCTTTAAGGTTGCTGCCCCTATCATCGCCAAGCCTATCTCTGACCTTTTTAACCTGTCTCTCTGGGGAGGTTCCCATTGCTTGGAAGGCAGCCACGGTTAGTCCTTTATTTTAAGGAGAAGGTCAAGCTGATCCTAACTGTTATAGGCCTATTTCTATTTTGCCTAGTTTATCAAAAGTGTTGGAAAAACTTGTCAATAATCAACTGACTGGCTTTCTTGATGTCTATATATATATATTTTTCACCTTTATTTTACCAGGTAAGCCAGTTGAGAACTAGTTCTCATTTATAACTGCGACCTGGCCAAGATAAAGCAAAGCAGTGTGACAATAAAAAAAACAACAACACATAGTTACACATGGTATAAATAAACGTACAGACAATGACACTATAGAAAATCTATATACAATGTGTACAAATGTAGTTAGATTATGGAGGTAGGACAATACATAGGCCATTGTGGCGAAATAGTTACAATTTAGCATTAACCCTGGAGTGATAAATGTGCAGTTGATGATGTGCAAATATAGTATTCTCTCTGGTATGCAATCAAATTTCCCCTCAGGTTATGGATGTGCCACTGCAACCTTAAAGGTCCTCAATGATGACACCACTGCCTTTGATTCTAAGCAATGCTGTGCTGCTATTTTTGACTTGGCCAAAGCTTTTGATACGGTAGACTATTCCATTCTTCTGGTCCGGCTAAGGAGTATTGGTGTCTCTGAGGGGTCTTTGGTCTGGTTTGCTAACTACCTCTCTCAAAGAGTGCTACCTCTGAATGTTTAGAGCTTGAGGTAGTCACCTCATACAAGTACTTAGGGAGTATATCTAGACGGTACACTGTCCTTCTCTCAGCACATAGCAAAGCTGCAGCCTCAAGTTAAATCTAGACTTGGTTTCCTCTATAATAATCGCTCCTCTTTCACCCCAGCTGCCAAACTAATCCAGATCCAGATGACCATCCTACCCATGCTAGATTACGGAGACATAATATATAGATCGGCAGGTTGTTCGAGCGGCTAGAGGTTCTTTACCATTCGACCATCAGATTTGCCACCAATGCTCCTTATAGGACATATCACTGCACTCTATACTCCTCTGTAAACTGGTCATCTCTGTATACCTGTCGCAAGACCCACTGGTTGATGCTTATTTATAAAACCCTCTTAGGCCTCACCCCCCCCCTATCTGACATATCTACTGCAACCCTCATCCTCCACATACAGGCCATCGTTGTAAATAAGAATTTGTTCTTAACTGACTTGCCTAGCTAAATAAAGGTTAAATAAAATAAAATAATGGGGATAACTGCATTTCAACTGCATGAACTTCACAAAACCCATGTGATCAAAAGGTACACTGTACACACAGTTACAGTTTTTGAGTGTGTGGTATGGGGGTTGGAGACATGTTTATTTTGACATTACAAAGAAAAACAATGGAAACACTGCCATGTTGCATGGAGCCTTGCTGTAGGTAAACCACAACCATAGAGATAGATAGGGGACTCATCTTTGTATCTGTGCCATTGTAGCGGCTGTGATTGCATGGGCAGAGCCATTGAGGGAATCTCTGTTTTGAAGTAGTACGTGTTCTTCTTCACTATTGGCTGATATTGGTTTTGCCAATTAAGTTGGAAGTCCCACCCAGTTGACTACATTAAAATGGTGGAAGGACTCAGTGGCTCTGCCCAAGCTAATACGGCCTTTTGGACACTAGAGGCCTCTTTCTCTATGGCCACAACACTGTCTGACTTTCGGCCGTCACAGATGCACCTCCCACGACTTCACTCATCGACTTATACTTATACGCCTATACTTGACATTTACAACTATTCTGGTCTAATTCAACTCTATTTGGAATCCAATATGGCAACCATCATGACAAAACCATACAAAATGCTGCCAAATAGAGATTTTATTTAGAGGCAAAATAT
The DNA here is from genome assembly GCA_023634145.1 of Thymallus thymallus. Lineage (NCBI taxonomy): Eukaryota > Metazoa > Chordata > Actinopteri > Salmoniformes > Salmonidae > Thymallus > Thymallus thymallus. The sequence goes on along the minus strand of CM042403.1, from coordinate 7,187,348 downwards.
ATGCTCCAGTATGAAAATGAAAATTCTGGGGTTGGACACACACACAGGGGTTGAGGTGGATAGCCGATCCCCACTCAAAAGGTCATCTTGCCGTGAACCCGGAACCGGTACACACAGGTGTAGTCCTGGTGACCCCAGTTGCTGAGGACATGGAGCTCCACATACCGATACACTGCGGAAGGGTTCTGAGAGAGAAAAAAATAGCGAGAACGAGAAGAGGGTGAGAGAGGTCCAAACTTATTTAAATTTGAGATAAGACTCAAGGCCCCAAAAGGCATCTCTACTTGTCTCATTGGCCTGTATCTTTACTATGAGTATCTCTACATGTCTCATTAGCCTGTATCTTTACTATGAGTATCTCTACCGGTCGCATTAGCCTGTATCTTTACTATGAGTATCTCTACCGGTCTCATTAGCCTGTATCTTTACTATGAGTATCTCTACATGTCGCATTAGCCTGTATCTTTACTATGAGTATCTCTACCGGTCTCATTAGCCTGTATCTTTACTATGAGTATCTCTACCGGTTCCATTAGCCTGTATCTTTACTATGCATCTCTACCGGTCTCATTAGCCTGTATCTTTACTATGAGTATCTCTACCAGTTCCATTAGCCTGTATCTTTACTATGCATCTCTACCGGTCTCATTAGCCTGTATCTTTACTATGAGTATCTCTACCGGTTCCATTAGCCTGTATCTTTACTATGCATCTCTACCGGTTCCATTAGCCTGTATCTCTAATAGTTTGTCAGCATTTGACTCACAGGCAATTTGAACGTCTGGAGGGGATCTCCAGCCTCGTCATATGTAAACATTCCGAGCAGTGTTCCCTCTTCGCCGACAGTAGACATGCCCTACACAGAAGAGAATGAAAAAGTATGAGCGAGTAGGTATTCAACATAGCACTAAAACATCCCTGTGCAAATCATCCCACTGTAGATTATATGTGGTACAAGAAAGGAAAGAGTCTCAGAGTAGGAGTGCTGATCAGGGAAGGAAAGAGTCCGTCCCCCCGCCCATACTCTGAGAGACTTTGTGAATACAAGCCCTGGGGTCCGGGGTCAGAGGTGACTCACGTAGACTGCGAAGTCCTTGGGGGCGCTGTCGATGCGTCCGTTAGGGGAGACGGCGGTGGAGAGGTGCTCCAGAGAGACGTGGGTCACGTGGACGGGGTGAGACAGGGCAATGGTCATAGTGCCCTGGGCCCCAGGAAACGGCCAACACTTTCCAGGCAGCACCTGCTGGCCCTGTGAGAGGGTGAAAGAGGAGTGTCAGGTGTATTTAACCCTCTAGAGCAGTGTTTCCCCAACCCTGGTCCTCCAGTACGCCAACCGTACACCGTTTTGTTGTAGCCCTGGACAAAACGCCTCATTCAGCTCATTGAGGACTTGATGATTAGTTGACAAGTTGAATCAGGTGTGCTTGTCCAGGGTTAAAATAGAAATGTGTATTGTTGGGAGTACTGGGGGGTTCTACAAAGCCAACATATGGAATCGTTTTAAGATGGTCATAGCAAGGATCATTTAGCTTTGATTTTGAATTAAGACTCCTTAAGGTATCAAAACCAAATATTTAAATTATTTGATGAAACATTGAATTTGACATTACTGCTATTAGCCCATAGAAACGCATTGAATAACAGATTCACTACATGGAATAGATAGTACCCCCCCTAAAACAAATGTTGTTCTGAAGTGCTTGTCCTATATCTGAGAGATAATAAAAGTTTAGTAAATATTGTATTTATTAATACTTTATTGAACCCCTTATTTTAGGCACTAAACTATACTACATGACCAAAAGTTAAATATGGAGTTGGTCCCCCCTTTTCTGCAATAACAGACTACACTCTTCTGGGAAGGCTTTCCACTAGATGTTGGAACATTGCTGCGGGGACTTGCTACCATTCAGCCACAAGGGCATTAGTGAGGTCGGACACTGATGTTGGGCGATTAGGCCTGGCTCGCTGTCAGCGTTCCAATTCATCCCAAAGGTATTCGATGGGGTTGAGGTCAGGGCTCTGTGCAGGCCAGTCAAGTTCTTCCACACCGATCTCGACAAACCATTTCTGTATGGACCTCACTTTGTGCACAGGGACATTGTCATGCTGAAACAGGAAAGGGCCTTCCCCAAACTGTTGTCACAGTTGGGAGCACAGAATCATCTAGAATGTCATTGTATGCTGTAGCGTTAAGATTTCCCTTCACTGGAACTAAGGGGCCTAGCCCGAATCACGAAAAAAAAGCCCCAGACCATTATTCCTCCTCCACCAAACTTTACAGTTGGCACTATGCATTGGGGCAGGTAGTGTTCTCCTGGCACCCGCCAAAACCCAGATTTGTCCGTCGTACTGCCAAATGGTGAAGCGTGATTCATCACTCCAGAGAAAGCGTTTCCAGTGCTCCAGAGTCCAATGGCGGCGAGTTTTACACCTATCTAGGTACAGCCAACGCTTCGCATTGCGCATGTGATCTTAGGCTTGTGAATGGCTCGGCCATGGAAACCCATCTCATGAAGCTCCCGATGAACAGTTCTTGTGCTGACGTTTCTTCCAAAGGCAGTTTGGACCTTGGTACGTGCTTCAGCATTCAGCCGTCCCGTTCTGTGAGCTTGTGTGGCCTACCACTTCACGGTTGAGCCGTTGTTGCTCCTAGATGTTTCCACTTCACAATAACAGCACTTACAGTTGACCGGGGCAGCTCTAACAAGGCAGAAAGTTGACGAACTGACATGTTGGAATTGTGGCATCCTATGACGGCGCCACGTTTAAAGTCACTGAGCTCTTCAGTAAGGCCATTCTACTGCCAATGTTTGTCAATGGAGATTGCATAGCTGTGTGCTCGATTTTATACACCGGTTATCAAACGGGTGTGGCTGAAATAGCAGACTCCACTAATTTGAAGGGGTGTCCACATACTTTTGTATATGTAGTGTACATGTTCGTGAGAGATTCAACTTTCCACAGAGGGGTCATAGTGTGAAGCCCAAACTGTTCGGACGCTACAGACAGAAGAGGCTGTACCGACCTCAGACGAGTCCCATGACACTTGTGGGGGTTGTAGAGCAACACCATTGTGTTTGTGAGAGTCTCATCATAATATTTTGTAGGCCAAACGGTTCGGACGCTACAGACGTTTTTGTGAGAAGACCGGTTTTTGGGGTGTCTCATGGTCTGACAATCATCACTCTAGCTCTGCCACCGTTCACCACAGATGTGGAAGGGTGATATCGGTGGATTGAGACGCAGCCCATAAAAAAAAAAAACATCGCTCAAAAAGACAGATTTTGATGGGGATTTTTGATTATGTTCAATAGATTTCCGTGGGGCCGCAGAAATTGTAGGAGAAGGGTTAACCTGTATTTAAGCATGGTGGTCACGACAACACACTTCAGAAAGAGAGATATAGGTACCTGGATGACACAGAGTGAGAGTGAGGGGTACCAACCTGGATGACAGTCCGGGGGGTTTCTGCAGGATACCACAGGGGAATCCCCAGGAAGTTCAAGCAGGCCGAACGGGTCCGATACGTCTCAGAGCATCTGCTGGTTACAATACTGCCACCTACACACACACACACACACACACACACACACGATACTGTAGTGTACACACTGTAGTCTACACAGCATCCACACATGTGCTGGGAATATTTCTGTGGCACATACGGAAAACATGCTGAAGTACATTGATGATGTCACAAACCTTGAGACTCCAAGGCAAAGTCAGGCAGTCGGTCCGCCAACGGACGTCTGCAATCCTTTATCACCTGTTTCACGTCCCAGCTCTCATCCTGTGAGACACAATCAGACACAATCACACACGCACGGTCAACTTTAAAACGCGTCACATCTTCCGTTTATTTTACAAGAAAATAAATAAATAAACCCACCTGGGCCAGTCGGTCACGCAGCCATTTCTCCATGGCCTCTTTGAAATCAGGTGTCAGGTGTGTGTTTTCTAGGGTGGGAGCAGGGGGAGGCTGGTTTTGAATGGCGGTCACCTGTTGCTGTAGCTAGAGAACACACAGAGATCACGCACATTAGGAGAAGTGTGTGTGTGTGTGTGTGTGTGTGTGTGTGCGCACGTGTGCCTGCGTGTACATGTGTGTTACCGTATCACTGGTGTCCTCCATGGCTCCGACCCTCTGATTGGTAATGGACAGTTCCTCTTGGAGATCAGCCAGCTTCCTGCTGAGCTCGGCAGTGTCCTGGGCCAGACGCTCTCCAGCAGTAAAGGCAGCAACAGAGACGCTGCAATAGAATAGAAAAGAATGAAACGACACAAAAAAAATGTATTTTCTATTTTGGGAGAAACAGAGATTTGCCTTCTAGAATAGAATACAACATTATTTTTTTAAAAAATTTTTAATGGGGTAGGAGGCAGGGACTATATAGGTAGTTTCAGGACTGGTCCACACTCACCTGTTCACTTTCCCTCTGACGTGGTTCATCTCGCTCCTTACTCTCCTCATGTCTATATTCAGTCTTTGTACCATCTGTTGGTGGAGACAAACACTATTCAATGGAATAAACGTTATTCATTCCCGAAGGGCAATTATTGACACCACATCGCAAATGACAAATTGGCAATACTACAGCAGAAGAATGTGTGAATCCCTGGTACTTCCACGCTTGAAAACCGAAAGTAAGAATATTGGAGAAAATAGGCCTGTGTTTTAAAACTTCTCTATCTAGGTAGGCTGTTACAAGTATTCTCACCTGGGAAATGACTTGGTGCTGGTTTGCTTTCTGTTTAAGAATTTCAATCTCTTTCTGCAAGACAAACACATGGACAAGTTAGATCAATTAATATGTCCAAACATTTTGTACATTCTCTCTCCAACACTCTCTCTCTCTCTCTCTCTCTCTCTCTCGTACCTGGATGGTGTCCATTTTGTTTTTGAGAGCTGAATCCATGACAGGAGTTCCATACTGTAGAAATAGTTAACTAGTCAACAAGTGTTGCCCATGCATAGCTTCATTGCAGCATTCGCCCAATCAAGACATGGATAACAGTCTGTCCCAAATGGCACTCTATTCCCTAAATAGCGCACTACCTTTGACCAGAGCCCACATAAGTGGGGCACTATATAGGGTATAGGGTGCTATGAAAGACGTCACCAGAAGAACAGAGATCCTACCATAGCCTTTGGAGTCAGGTCGGGTGGAGAGTCAGGTTGAGTCGGGCGGTTCATTGGAAGGTTGAGGTTCGTGGTGAGGAACACGGTCGGAAAGACAAATACTGCTGGGAAGACATTGTGGAACAGGTCACACAGAAGACAGATGCATAGGAGGATATTTAGATGTGTGAACATGAATGTGATGTCACACTCACGGAAGGTCAGGAGAACGAGGAAGACGACAAACCAGGACGCCAAGCCAGTCGGGAAACATGAACGGCCTACAGGGAGCCAAAGATATTGCTAATGCTAATGCTAACAAACTATAAGCAGAGAGTAACGCTAATGCTAACAAACAAGCTCCCCCCCTTCTTAGTTTTACAAGCATATTGAAGACATGCAAATGCCAAGCTAGTGTTGTCTCTCACAGACAGACACACTGAACTCACTGGTCCTAGTGCCTATCCCGCTGGAGAGTTTCCTGTTGGAGCGTGTCTTGACCCTAAGTTGCTCCTCAGAATCAGAGCAGTAGCCAGAGCTGTCAATTCTGGCGAAGCCAATGCTGGAGAAGCTCATGCTGGGCTGCAGGGCTACAGAGGCGGCGGGGGACACAGGAACAGGGGCCACAGTGGGGGCCACAGTAGGCGACAGGAAGGTCTGCCTTCTCTGGACGGCACTCACAGTTGGCGCCACACCTGGGGGAGGGAGTAGGGGAGAGAGAGAGAGAGATAGGGTGAGGGGGTGAGAATAGAGAGGGAGAGAAAAAGAGGGTGAGGGATAGGGTTTAATACATTGCATAGTATTTCCAATCTACAAAGGTGTCTAACCCAGGCTAGGGACCTATCCTGTGTTGTCACAACTATGATCATTGTCATGGAGTGGGAAAGACAGAACAACCATGTACTAGTGACAAGGGGCTAGATAGGGGTTATCAATCTGAACAACCACTAGTGCAGGCAGGAAGTGATGTCAGCAGTACCAATTGAGTCATCGCCGTTGATTGGCTGATTTGGCTTTTGGATTCCCTTATGGCTCCAAGTTCTCATTTTCCTCTTGTTGAATACCCTGATAGGGGGACAGACACATATACATTTTGATTTGACTTCACACACACACACAGTTAACACTGTGCTAATACTACCATAAGTGCACTAAGCATCACAACACACAACACAACACACACCTAGGCACAGAACTCTCCTTGTAGGAGACCATGGAGCCAGAGGAATCGTCATCGGAGGACTGGTCATAGTACCCTCCATCAAGAAGCCTTGCACTTCTTCTAGACATAACTGAGAGAAAAATAAAGATTGATTGATTGATTGATTGATTGATTGATTGATTGATTGATTGATTTAAAATGCCAGGCCTAAGCTAAACCCACCTTAGGTCAGTGTTGTCATGGACAACTTCATCTTACTTAGAACACAAAACTGAACAACAGTGTCAACCTGTGGCAAATATTGGGTCCTACAGCTCATTTTGACCAATTTCTCTTCAAATGTATTGATCGAGTATTCATCGTGGAAACTTTTCAGCATAGAATGACAAGATGATGCGGCGAAAACCCCCAACTAAAGCCGGGCTTTTTTTTATCAAATGTTGCCTTCTACTTACCGGAGTCTTGTAGGCCAATTCATACAGTAACTTTACAGTCTTTAAACGCAGATGTAGCAGCAGAAAGTGTAACTTTGCTAATGAGCCACTGTGCTGAAAACACTGGAATTTACAGCGCGTTTACATTGTTGCGTCGATGAAACCATAGCAATAGAATGTGGGAAGCAGTTTACGTCATAATCAGCTACCTTCGCCAAACGTATTTTGATTGACAGCATTCATATTGACGTGATGTTTTTCATGCCGATAAAGCATCTTGAATTTCATCACGTGGGTCGGTCTCCAAAATCCATTCGATTGTTTCTTTCCCTGATACAAATTAATAAATAAATATCGCCACTTTGCTCTCATTTCTTGTGTCTGCCTATTCCACACATGATGGAGACATTTAGCCACCATATAGGAGACGAACACGTTATTTATTTTATTTAACTAGACAAGTCAGTTAAGAACAAATTATTATTTACAATGACGGCCTAGGAACAGTGAGTTAACTGCCTTGTTCAGAGGCAGAACGACAGATTTGTACCTTGTCAGCTCGGGGATTCGATCCAGCAACCTTTCGGTTACGCAAAACGAACCACTCGGCTACCTGCGGCCCCAGCTGTAAATGTAAATGTAGAAATTAGCTCAGGAAAATCCTTTTCCGCCGGAAGGGAAACTTGATCTTGTTGCATTATTTGAGTTAAAATGTACATTTAGTGGAATTTTATGAGGAACATATTTGTTTTTGGGGAATTTTCTAAATACGCAATTATTATTAATTTCCATGTCGGGTCTATGCCTGGAAATGCCTTTTTTAGGAGCAAAGGATCCCAATTTCAAACTCTCCAAAAAGGGGGGTGCAACTCAATATTAGGAAGGTGTTCTTAATGTTTTGTAAACTCAATTTGTCATTATGTGTATTCTAGCACGTATACCTCCACAGTCTACTGGGCCTGTATATTGTATGTAAGTCTATACCCATGGTTATTATCTCCATAGAACCACTTTTACACTCTCACTTTCTATGTGAGCAGTCAGTACTCAATGAGTTTGGTGTGGTGAACTCATCATCTGAATAAACCTGTTCTGAAGACATCAAGACTTGTTCTTGCAGGGCAGACCTGTGGTGGCTGAACCCTATCCAATGGCAACGAATAGCTATCTACCGCTGCCCGTTCTATACTGAACAGAATATAAAAGTTACAGTTCATATAAGGAAATCAGTCAATTGAAATAAATTAATCTGGCCCTAATCTATGGATTTCACATGACTGGGAATACAGATACCTTAAAAGAAAAAGTAGAGGCATGGTTCAGATAACCAGTCAGTATCTAGGGTGACCATTTGCCTCATGCAGTGCAACACATCTCCTTGGCATAGAGTTGATCAGGCTGTTGATTGTGGCCCTTGGAATGTTGTCCCACTCCTCTTCAATGGCTGTGCGAAGTTGCTGTATACTGGCGGGAACTGGAACACGCTGTCGTACACGTCGATCCAGAGCATCCCAAACATATTCAATGGGTGACATGTCTGGTGAGTATGCAGGCCATGGAAGAACAGGGACATTTTCAGCTTCCAGGAATTGTGTACAGATCCTTGCAACATTTATTATTATTATTATAATATATATTTTTGTACCTTTATTTTATTTATTTATTTTACCTTTATTTTACTAGGCAAGTCAGTTAAGAACAAATTCTTATTTTCAATGACGGCCTAGGAACAGTGGGTTAACTGCCTTGTTCAGGGGCAGAACGACAGATTTTTACCTTGTCAGCTCGGGGATTCAATCCAGCAACCTTTCGGTTACAGGCCCAACACTCTAACCACTGGGCTACCTGCCGCCCCAATTTAACTAGGCAAGTCAGTTAAGAATAAATTCTTATTTACAATGACGGCCTACCCCGCCTCTCCTAACCCAGATGACACAGGGCCAATTGTGCGCCGCCCTATGGGACTCCCGATCATAGCCGGTTGTGATACAGCCCGGGATCAAACCAGGGTCTGCAGTGACGCCTCAAGCACTGAGATGCTGTGCCTTAGACCGCTGCGCCACTCAGGAGCCAAATGCTATCACCCCAGACGGGACATGGAACATGAAACATGAGATGATGGCGTCGGATAAATGGCACAACAGTGGGCCTCAGGATTTCGTCACGGTATCTCTGTGCATTCAAATTGCCATTGATAAAATGTAATTGTGTTCATTGTCTGTAGCTTATGCCTGCCCATACCATAACCCCACTGCCACCATGGGACACTCTGTTCATAACGTTGACATCAGCAAACCGCTCGCCCACATGACACCATACACGTGGTCTGCGTTTGTGAGGCCGGTTGGGCGTACTGCCAAATTCTCTAAAACGACATTGGAGGTGAGAAATTAACATGACATTCTCTGGCAACAGCTCTGGTGGACATTCCTGCAGTCAGCATGCCAATTGCACACCGCCTCAAAACGTGAGACATCTGTGGCATTGTGTTGTGTGACAAAACTGCACCTTTTAGAGTGGCCTTTTATTGTCCCCAATAATGATCATGCTGTTTAATCAGCCTATTGATATGCCACACCTGTCAGATGGAGAGGTTACCTTGGCAATGGAAAAATGCTCACTAACAAGGCTGTAAACAAATTTGTGCACAACATTTTAGAGACGTTCTTTGTGCATATGGAACATTTCTGGGATCTTTTATTTCAGCTCATGAAACATGGGACCAACACTTTACATGTTGCGTTTATATTTTTGTTCAGTGTACATGGTCCTCCCGGATCAGCCTTTAGTATTTTTCGTATTTGTAATTATGTTCCGGCCACCTGACCAGTCCTCTCAAGAAGAAATCAGCCCGCGGCTGAATCTAGTCGATAATCCCTGCACTAGCCGTTTTCACCTGACAGGTAGATTCTACCAGGTGATGAGCATAGAAACAGAATCCATGTCCAATTCTAATTCTGTTTCCATGGTGATGAGGAGAGAGTCAGTGTTTGCACCAAACAGTGTTACTTCTCAGCACTGTCATCACACTATCATGTGCCCTCGTACCACTGTTAAACTGACCATATACCATGCCTTCAGAAAGTAGTCATACCCCTCGACTTATTCCACATTTAGATAGATAGATAGATAGATAGATAGATAGATAGATAGATAGATAGATAGATAGATAGATAGATAGATAGATAGATAGATAGATAGATAGATAGATAGATAGATAGATAGATAGATAGATAGATAGATAGATAGATAGATAGATAGATAGATAGATAGATAGATAGATAGATAGATAGATAGGTACTTTATTGATCCCCGGGGGGGAAATTTCATTGTGTTGTGTTGCCCAATTACACACAATACTCCATAATGAAAGTGAAAACATGTTTAGACATTTTTGCAAATGTATTGAAAATGAAATGCATACATATCTCATGTACGTAAGTATCCACACACATCTGAGTCAATAATTTGTAGAAGCACTTTTGGCGGAGATTACAGCTTTGAGTGTCTTGGGTATCTCTATCAGTTGTGCACATCTGGAATTATAGTTTTTTTTTCATTCTTCCTTGCAGATTTTCTTAAGCTCTGTTAAATTGGATGGAGAGTGGCGGTGAACAGCAATCTTCAAGTCTTTCAAAATATTTTCAATGGGTTTCATGTCTGGGCTTTGCCTGGGCCACTCAAGGACTTTCATATTCTTGTTCTGAAGCTATTTCAGCGTTGCTTTGGCTGTATGCTTGGGGTCTTTGGAATGTACATTTTCGCCACAGTCTAAGGTCGTTTGCACTCTGAGAGCAGGTTCTCATCAAGGCTTTGCCTGTAATTGGCTCCATTCATTGTCCCATCTATCCTTACCAGTCTTCCAGTCCCTGCCGCTGAAAAGCATCCTCATAGCATGATGCAGCCACCACCATGTCTCACGGTAGGGGTGGTGTTAGACAGGTGATGAGCTGTGGCTGGTTTTCGCCAGACATGGCGCTTTGCATTCGGGCCAAACAGTTACATTTTTGTCTCATCAGACCACAGATTCTTTTGCTTTATGATCTCAAGGTCTTTCACATGCCTTTTTGACAACATCAATAATAACTACAACAAATACATTCTATATACTAACTGCACTGGACCGGACTGGGAAAAGGGGACCCTAAAGGGCAATGTTTCCCAAACAAGGGGTCCTGATTTGAAAATGGGGTCACCGGAGAAAAACCTTCTAAATCTTGTTATTAGCGGTTGGGTAGGTTTCTGTTTACCACCTACAAATTTGGCTCTTACTTTTGAACGGTTGGAAGTATAACCCACTGGGCACAAACTGTTTGAATCAATGTTGTTGAATCCCTTTTCAGTGGAGAACACGTGGAACTCGATCTGTCACCGTCATCAGGTTTATACTCAGACTCAGATTTAGCTAAACTACCAAGCACTACCAAGCACAATCAATGTCAGTGTCGCCGTCCTCCTTGTACGTCTACTATTGAAATTAAAACAATCAAAACTTTCAACAACTACAAAAAAAAATATTCAATGTGATGACATTTGATCGACGTAGAAAACTGATTGGCTTTGAAAACATTAATCAATGTAAACGAATTTCGAAACGAATGTTTCACTTTTTTTCACCCAACTTTTAACCTAAATCTAATGACATGGTTATTGTTAATTGTTTTCACGTTCAATTCCCGTTAGTTGACAACTATGTGAATCAAAATTAGACGTTGATCTTCCCAATACCTCTCTGCTGCATTTCATTAATGTATTTTCCTTCAGATTGAAATACTGTCACAAATACTGTTAGACTGACTTTTTATAACTGTCATAGCCCCCGCCTCATGCCTGAAATATAAGTCGTTGGGCCAGTACTGTGTTTAAACCATAAACAAGGACTAAACCTTTGAGTGTAGAACTAATATACCATATTATTGCAATTTATGCAAAACCCTAAGAGCAAAAAAATACTTTGGAAGACTGAGTTGTGTATTGTTTGTCACAGTAGGAACATGAAGTGTAAATAAATGACATTCCAGTAGTTCGCATTCAATGCAGTGTTTCATGGGACCAGTGGGTGTCGCTGGTGCTTGTTTAATGTCACCGTTCGTTTGCACGTCAACCTTGGACTGTATAAAGATCTGTGTAGTACAGTACAATGACCAAACCAGGCTCTTCATAGGCAAGGGAATCTCCATCTTACTAGTGTCTTGACTTAGTATGATATGTTATATAACATGAATATGATATACCATTAATATAGTATATTATATAACAATTTATAACATTAATATAGGAACAGTCTCTATTTGAGTACATTAATAATGTATCAATAGTGACAATTTCCCACTACATATCAAACATAATTTATAGTGCTACGTCTTTGGATAAACTTACCTCTCCTGGGGCCAATCTCTGCAAATAATGGATACTTGAAATAGGACATAGCCTTTGGTGCTAGGGAGACTCATGAAAGGAATGGGCCCAGTACACTCACTGCATGAGTTTCAAAGGCATTGAATGGGCTGAAGATCACTAAGAGGTCTAGCCGATGGGAAGAGTCCTGCCCTTCTTCTGGCCCAGATGCTCTCAGGGATCCCTCACCCATACTCTGGGGAACTACATCCACACACACACACACACACACACACACACACACACACACACACACACACACACACACACACACACATTGTCACGTCTGGGCCACTGTCGATCAAACCGACCCTGCGGGTTCACTTCCTTTCGTGAACTAATGACTGGGAGAATAGTGCCCCCTGCCAGCCTGCACTTAGCTTAACCCTCCGCTTGCATTTTTACCTCACTCGCATTGGCCATCCACTTAGCGGTTAGTCACTTGGGGATATCCATGGTAGGTTTGCAGGGTAAGTACATGGTGCAACGGGTAAAAGTGGTAATTTGTTTGCTTGGCCTGCTATTGGCTGGTGTGAGACCGAGCTGAAAGGAGCTCTTTGTTTATATTTTCAGTGACTGAAGCGGACACACATGCACGCACGCACACACACTAGAACTCACAAACAACATTTTAGCTCAAGTGATGTGGCTCTCGTCACAAGATAATCACATGGTTGTATTTCCACCTAAAAACCAAACGGAGAGCATTGCCCAGTGTTCCCATTCCATTTATTAGATATGGTTTATAAATATCACATACTCAGATACATAATGATGAACGTAGAAAAAATACAACAACCAACGTTTTCTAAACATTTTTAATTTTGTATTTCCTTGTTTTAACTTGAATGGCTGACACAATAAAAAATATCAATAATTTTTTTCTATAGTATAATAGTTCTCAACCATGTTTAAATATCAAATCATCAAGCAGGTTATTGTTTTTTGTCATCATTGAGGTTATGATAAAGCTGGGGGAAATAATATACAATTACATGCAGTCAGTTACTTCTCATTGCATCTGTACACATCCAGTCAGCCAAACAAGTATATCTGAACTATGAGCTACAGGCTATAAACAATAGTCTTTCCTCAGAAAGTGTTGCGCTAAGATATGAACTCTATGTAAACCTGATGCTGACAGATAATTGAGCTCAAAAGAGCAGTAGATACTGAAAATTGGTTTTAAATTAACTGTAGAATTCATAGAGTAATGAAAAAATAGTCAATTTCACCCAGAAATAATATATATGTATTTATTAATTGAGTCCCTTGTCAAAGATATCTGTGTAAAATGACATGTTAGAGAAATGCTATCTTTGTAGCATTTCCTGGATACTGAGGTTTTGTTCGATATTTTAACCTGCAAACTAAGGCTAAATAAAATGATAATTATGAGGCAACATAGCTGTTCATATCCCATTTTCTTTTTTGAAGGTTTTCATTCTCATACAAAAAATATCACACATGTAATCAATCTAGTGCAGCACAAATACACAACTAACTTCTTCAAGCATTTAAACTTTACGTTCCATACAGCTACTGTGCCAAACTTGGCTCACCTTTTTCTAAGGACAATAACTGTAGCAAATCTCTCTCGCTAATTCATATATTTTATGCTCTGAAAATTATGTAAAAATAGCAATTTATAAACTAGCTTATATGAGATTGCATGATTCCACGGTACCAACCATGTCTAAATTTGATGTATGATTGACTTCTTTTTTACTATTCACAGTGTTTCAAATTGAACAGTACAAGCCAACACCTATTGTGCGTAGCACACAACTGGTACCATATCAATCATTTCTAAGTTTATCTTCAGGTCCGTTATTGCTCCAGTAATTCTACCAAGCGTACAGTAAAGCACCGTTGAATTCATTATATTGAAACTCACGCCAATAAAACCACTTTCAGGAATAAAGGTAACTATTTTACAGCGCTACCATCTAAGCAGTCAGACTTTGAAACCTCTTTCTAAGTGGATTAGATTAGCACAGCTTTCCTTTTCTGAGCATTCCAAGAAACTAGTTTAAATCCACCCAAAGTATTGTATTTTTGCTAATCTCATTAATTTCCATTACATCAAAAACTGTTTATTTGTGTTAAAGAGTTAATAAAATACGTGAAATTCTAAAAGAAGGATAGTTATGTCCTGTGGATACTGGATAATATAATATAATATTGTATAATATGATATAATATAAATCGTATTTCTGTATTCTTTTATCAAGCTCCAAATAACAGTTTTAATAGAATGTGGAAATTATCCCAGTAAGCATTTTCCTTTGCATAGAAAGTATTTGAGTAGCTAAGAAAATAATACATGTTTTAACATTTTCTGCATTATATGCCACTTCAATCAGATATGAAAAATAGTCACTTTTTACTTAGCCTCAAATAATGCATTTAGACATTTTTTTATTAATACAAAAAAAAGTTTTACTACCAGAAATCCTACCCCAACAATAATGCAGAATAATGTTATAGAAAATGACCTGGCACCAATAAATGATTAATGTTGTGAATACATTTACTAAATGGTGAATTAAGTTCAAAGATTAAATAAATAAATAATGTAGCCTATTGTACTCATATCTGCATCTCACAGGCAATATTCCAATAATGAATAATACTGACCACACAGACATGAATATATCTCTTTTCAATAGTAAAATACATAGCTACAAACATGTATAATAAATAGGCTTGATATATAGATATGTATAACAATATATATGTATTTCTATACATATATATGTACAACCAAAGGTGCAGTTAAATAATGTCATCGAGGAGATGGGGGGTGCCTACCCAGTCCAGTGTTCTAGGCTCAGAAGCAGCCATAATCATGCACATGAACTGCTTGCCAGTCCTCTTGTCAATGGGGTAGATGGTTGTGGGGGTGAACCTCCTGTTACTTTCCACAAACTCGCAGAGCTGCTGGTATACCTTTGGATATTCGTGGCGTAGAAAAACCCCTCGGATTCGCAGCTCGCGCTGGATGTTGATGAAGCAGATCTCCCTGGCCTTCCTGCCCTCCTCTCCCTCTTTGTCGATGTCAGCCATTCCAGGGGGTGGCGTGAGGATCAACGTCTCCATATCCCTCTCTTTCTTGTGAACCTTACTCTTCTCCGGGCTGTAGGAGGCGAGCGCCACCTTGGCATATTTCCTGACAGTTGGGGCTTGATTCCTTGGTGATGGTCCGTCGGGCATTTGTTCGCCGACGGCAATGGATACATTCAAGAGGAAACATTCGTTTGGGTCATAGTCCTTGCCTGCCTCCTGGAGCTCCTTGCAATACTCCCCCAGGTTGTCCTTGAAGCCGTCCAGCTCCCGTAGAGACAGGTAAGTCGGGGACATCTGGAGGCTCTCCAGGCCGTACTGTAGGAAGTTACCGGATAACCCTGGGTTTGGGAATCCCAGGAAGAGCACTCCCCTTCCCCGGGAAAGGAAGCCAACTTTGGCAATGCGCGAGAAGGCTTTGTGGACCTCGACAGTCTCCCGACAGTGCTTGATGATATGGCGGCACACGCTGCCGATTCGGCCATACAGGCAGCTCTCTTTGTGAATGTCCCAGTCCTCCCTGCGGCAGTTGCGGGAGCAATAGTAAGTGTAGCAGCTGTGGCAGGATTTGAAGTAGAGGCAAGCGTTGAATAGGGTCTCTGTCCGTCGGCATTTGTTGTTTGAGCACATCATGCTGTCGTCCTCGTCTGGGCTCTGGTCTGGGGAGCACTCATCTGCACTCCTCAGGGCATCACTGCTGCAGTCCATATCTCGAAGGGCGTCAGGGTTCATTCTTATAGAGGTGGGTTGCTTGTCCAGGGGTGGTTCCTCTGACCCTGCCTTTGAACCCTTTCTGGACAGAGATGCTGCTTCTTCTTCATCAATCAGCTTCTTGAGTTGGTCAAGCAAGTCCTCACTTGGCCTCCTACTGGCAGGGGGCTTGTAGTCAGTAACAAGATCAGCTAGAAGCTCATCAAGTTGCTCCAGGCTTTGCTGTAGAGAGGCGCTGTTGTGTGTCTTTTCTTTGGTAGAGTCCACAGAGCAGGACATAGTGTCTGGCTGAAAAGCTTCTGGAACCACAGCACTTTTAGAGTGCAGCACATCCCAGCTGGCTCTTCGTGCCTCAAACTTGTTAAGGTTGCCTGGTCGAATGTCATTATCAGTGATGGTGATCTCAGGGGCGACGAACCAGAGCTTACTGGAGGTGGTCTTCCCTGACTCCGATGTTGGGCTTTTGTCAATTAGAGAGTTATCAGACAAAGACAAGGCTGCATAACGTCTCGGTGAACTGGAAAGGTTGACAACTACTGGCTGTGGTCTGTCATCTTCGGACGCAGTGCGCTTTGCTTGGGCAATAAGATTCTCATAACTCCGGCCCCGCTGAACTGGAATAGGCTGCTCCCTCTCCACACGGGAGTTGAGGATATTATCCCAAGACCTCGAGTAAGGTTTGGAATCGGTGCCGATTCGTGGTGGCTCAATGCACGGGTTAGCATACCATGGTGTTAGCGCCGGCTCTTGCCTAACAGCTCTGGTCGGGGTGACCTGAGAGCCATACGAAGCAGGGTGATGGGTGGAATAACCTGACACCTCAGAGCCGTACCAGTCGTCTGGTTGAGGCTGGACGACTCGTGGATGTCGACGCCCCTCTGTATAATATGCCCTTGCTGGAATGTGATGCTCCTGGGAAGGTGTATACATCTCATTTGCGTAATATATCCGTGGAGGAACAGACTGAATTTGATAAGTCCTTAGATCATCCCCATAGAATGTTCTTGCCGGTGGGGTCTGAATGATATATGGCCCTGGTTCACTTGCTGCATAGGCTTTCGGATATGCAGCTTGAACTGGGTATGGGTAAGGCTCTACCTCTGTGTAATAGGATCGGGCTGGTACAGTATGCACCACGCGGGTCCTTGGATCCTGTACATACTGCATTTTGGGAGTAAGGTTTTGGCTTGGCATACTATAGCGATCATCCTCATAGTAAGTCCTTGGTGGGGGAGGGGCTGTGGCCACATACCTCCCAGGGTCGTCTGCATAAAATATTTTGGTTGGCACATTGGGGCTGGAATGAGCCCTGCGTTCCCTACCATAGTAATCACCTGGGGAAGGCATTCTTTGCAGAGGCATCTCCATGGGCTGAATGTAACTATTTGGCATGCTGCGGGAATACTGGTATGCCTGCCTGTACTCACCACCGAAAGAGTCAGTGGGAGTTGAGGTCCTTGAGAAGGTGAAATGGCGAGGTACTGTCAGGCTCCTGCTTCCTCCACTAGGGTACCTCTGCCAAGGTATGTCAACTCTGGGTGTAGCAGGCTTGCGTCCAGCATTTTGCAAGACAGCCGCATCTGGTTTGATGTCCACCCGACACCTGACGTGAGGGCTGGTGGCCGGCTTGTCCGGCCCTCCTTCTTCTACATGGTCAGCAACATAGAGGGGTGAATATCGGCTGGCATCACTCCTCTGTGGCTGGAGCTTGATGGGATGCACCTCATGCATGAGTGCCCTGGTTGCTGTATAGGAGCACTCCCTACGTGGTGACACCTCTGGTCTCCAGTTAGGGTCCCTAGGTGCCCTCCGGGCCTCCCTACCCCTCCTCCCCATGGAAGGGGACTCCTCAAAAGACACAGGGGTGAGGTTGGTTTGGACTCTGGGGGCACTTTTTGACCTGGTCCTTTTCCTTTGCAGTGGAACAACCACCTCACTAGCCATGTCTGAGACCAATGACTGAGGGGTCAGTCTGTGGTTGAAAATGTCCGGTGCAGAAAAGCGGTATCCCTGTTGGCGGCCCAAGGCATTCCAGGCCACGTCTGGATTGGCTGCATGCCTGTCAGCCCTCCTGTAATGGTGCTCCATTGAGAATGTGTTGTGTTTGGGGTACTCCAGTGACTTGTAGTCAAAGGTACGGCAGTGCCTCTTGTTATCCTGAATGTTCTCCAGTGTGCTTCGGTTTGGGGAATCACATTGTTCGGGGGGTTGGGAGGACTCGGAGTGCGAAGAAACAGGGAACACTTTTATATCTTTATACACAGTCGATACCAGTATGTCAGGCGGGTCTGTGCGTGTCATCTTAAAGGGACTCTTCTAGTTTTCCCCATCAAGTTGATTTAAGGTTGACGTTCCCTGCTGAGGTAAAAAGAAAGAAACGTGTGAGCAAAATTCATGTTCATGTGTGCAATGTAATATGCATAACGTGTATTGAATATACAAATTCATAAAGGATGATTGACAGAGTAGACGGTGAAGAGCTTGACATAAAACGTGGGACCATTACACACTCACATAGAAAAATAACTGGAATTACGACAGATTGAAAAGCTCTACTGGTAAATCAAAGGTATCCTAGATCAACATGCATCAGCTGTTCACACTGCGTCTAGCCATAAAGTTAAAATAAAAAATGACTCAACACACTTTGACCATGGTGTACAGGAGAAGCACACTGAGGGGCTATCTTAATCCTGATCCCCATAGATAGACCGAGCGGAGCCAGCGCTAGCAAGGAGTCAAGACTGTCTATCTAACTGTGCTTTGTTTACACACACCCACACAAGCTTCACACTAAATAACCCAGCGTAAATCATTCTGTCAAATCCCCCAAATAAGATGAAATTAGTTATGGATGAGTTAAGGATGTTTGAAAATAGAATGCCAGTTAAAACCCCATAGATATAAATAATAAGTGGGTTAGTAAGCATTTCTTCATGTGCATTTTAATCTTAATGTTGCTGCATAGTAGGCTTGATTCATAACAGGACTGTGATGACTACGTAATTAATAATATCAAATCCATGGATGGAACATTAATGGTATCAATGTGTTACATCTGCAACAGTTTTTTCCATTATCATAAAGTATTAATATATTGTGTATAAATGTAGATTGTTTTATAAACCTTTATCGGATTCCCAGATTAATATAAACTGCTGTGTATTCCTAACCCGTAAATACCCCATTACAAAATATGTAACTTCTCTTCCTGAACGTACCATTATATCTTAACTTTTTCTTGTTCTTATCACAGTTTGACAGCAGAACAGCAAGAACTGGATTCATGGCTCAAAATAGTTTCTCTTGAGTCTCTTCACTTCATCTTGTCTTAGCTAAATGTCAAGGGACCAAGCTGACGACACTGCCAGAGACGGAACAACAATCTCATTTACTCCTGACAACAATCCTTGACATCAAGAGTACACCAAATTGCAAGTACAACATCGATTTATAAACGCCTGAAACAGTACTAAGTTCGCTAACATACCTAATTTATTTAACAACAGGCAAAGATAATGGATTTATGATTCGATGTAATACTTGGAATTATATAACATGTTGTAAGGATTTGACCTACAGACAACCTTTGCTCCCAGTCATATTAGGTCATGTGTAAATGCAGGTGCTCCCACAGCTTGGTGCTAAATAGATTTCCTCAGTCTAGACAGATATGAAACATACGCTGCACGTTCATATGGGCACCTGCAACGTAGCAACATCGTAACAACCGGAGTCTGTAACTCCTATGGGGCCCCATGTAAGAGAACCAGAAACTGTCACTTACCGCTGCTACTTACAAACCAAGGTGCATTATTCAACCTAAACCTGTTCTGGTACAATGTACAAATTGATTGAGAGAGACCTCAAATGCCTCAAAAAAGCATGATACATGCCTATGGTTAAAAGCATTAACGCTTGCTGTAAGGTGAAGACTTATGGGAAAAGCTAATGGCTAAGTGTTAAATAAGACAATACTTGTCATGTACCTCCTATTAATGCATTCAGCCAAACCACAAGCTGCAACTGTGTTACGTGTTACAGTGACACATGAGATCAAAAATAAAACTGGGTCAATTCGCTGTCCTCTGTCTAGAGGAGAGGGAGGCTTAAGCCAAGCCCCCCCCCCACCCCTCCCCCCTTCTAGCCTTTAAGGGTTAACTGTATTTGGTATTCATTAAAAACATGCTCAAGTGTGAGGAACAAGAAGCTCCTATTGTTTTGTGTTTCTGTTCAGAACTCAGAGATATATAAATGAAGACCATTAAGTATGACACACATTCCCCACAGGATTGTGTTTATCCGTGATGTGTCTCACTTGGCGGCTTCTCATGATCCCTCAAGATCACGTGACCATCACGTGGCACACAGCACTCAGCCTCTGCAGAGAAAAACGTATAAAAACAACCCTATATGCATCACAACGGAATCCCCAAGTGATCTTTCATGAATACGGCTGTATGTTGACATGGCAGCGCGGGAAGGGAGATGCATTCTCAGCTCTCGTAACAGGATTATCTCGCCCTGTTTTAAATGGCTCAGCACAACTGGAACATAAAAGTGAATGACAGAGACACACAATTGGTAAGAAGAGAGAAATGCACTGTAATAGTGTTAGTAGTGACTTCAGTGTTTCCTCTAAATTAGTTGCCGCCACTGCAATTATTATAAAAACCTATAAAGACTCACTTTAGCATCAGAGTGACAAGTCAGATTGTATCCCCAGACCCCTCCAGGAAGGAAGTTGCTAACTAATGACTGGAAGCCTATGGTAACTGCTAGCATCATTTTGCTAGCGCTAGTTAGCATTGGCTCGCGAAACTACCTCCAACTTCCTTCATACTGGATCCAGAGACATAAAATTGCATCCATGAGTTCATCTGACACTGGGGAACGTATCCCTTTAAGGTCTAGGACATTCTATTACTACTCCATCATAGCACTACTGGGCCTCTCCACCACCTTTCTCCACGGCACTATGCTTTTTTGGGGTCTTCGCATCTGACGTGATTGTGTGAATGTGTGTGAATGGGTTGCACGTGCCAGCCTAGCCTACATGCCCATACCATTTTAACCTGGTACCTCTGCCTGCGCAGATGGATATGAATTATTCAGCTAAGATTCTGCATGGTGTGTAGTTCATTCATGAGAAAAATTCACTACATGGCTCATATACAATCGCTACGCTGATCTGGCATGTGCACCGTCCCTATTCGCCAATTATTGCAACAAACCTGGTCGTTCCAAAATGCTATTTTGGGAGAGAGGACTAAGTGGTCTGCTGCTGAAAATGTGTTCAATGCCATATGGATACGTTTAAATGCACCCACATTGACACTATGTCTGTACCAAGCTCCAGCAGGCAGGTTCGTTGTACAATATTATCCCCATAATAGCATGTGACACAAACATTTTGAAAAACAAGCCAACAAACAAACTTAACAGCCAATACATGAATAAGAGCCTTGTCTCTCGATCTAAAGGGACAACGTAAAACAACACGCTTTGGTAAGAAATGCAGTGATGTCACTTCTGTGAACAAGCAGTGGTGTGTGACGCAAACTCAGCAGATGTTCACGTCATTCAGCACGTGGAAGGAGAAATAGGCCTACGCTTTGACACAGAGGGCTCTATTTTAACAAACCTAACGCAATGGTAAATCTAAGCGTTGGCGGAAGAGCTATAGGTTCGGAGGGGGTGTCAGAAATATTTTCGCTATTTTCACAACCACAATTATCGGCGGACTTGCTGGCATTGTCGCGAAAGGGCTGGGTTTTGTGTATTTATGGTATTATATATATTGCCTTGGAATCAACTCCAATGTTGTCAGAAATAGTTTGTTAAATGGCTTACAGAAACAAAATAACAACTTGTTTTAAATAGGCTATATATCACACTTACAGGCCACATCATTTCTCCCTGTGGGCATGTAATATTAAAACAACGCAGACTATGGAAGGTTTTACGCACATCCACAGTAGCTGGACAAGGATCCAATATACAGAGAAAAGGAGAATGTCCATTCACCGTAATACTGCTCCCAAATATGTTTCATGAACATAATCGGAACCATCTTACAGATCAGATCCCATTCACACCAATCGTCACCATAAAACCAAGGTGAATCATTATAATAAATGTGTTTTTAATAAATGAAATGAAAAACAAACACTTTTTTTAAACAACAACAATAAATACATCTAAAATGTAAGACACAAGCCATTGCTGTTGAACCAGCCTTCATTATAGCAGGCCTGGGGTAACCAGCCTTCATTATAGTAGGCCTGGGGTAACCAGCCTTCATTATAGTAGGCCTGGGGTAACCAGCCTTCATTATAGTAGACCTGGAGTAAGCCATTGCTGTTGAACCAGCCTTCATTATAGTAGGCCTGGGGTAACCAGCCTTCATTATAGTAGGCCTGGGGTAACCAGCCTTCATTATAGTAGGCCTGGGGTAACCAGCCTTCATTATAGTAGGCCTGGGGTAACCAGCCTTCATTATAGTAGGCCTGGGGTAACCAGCCTTCATTATAGTAGGCCTGGGGTAAGGGTAGGCTACGGAGAAATAGTTATTTCTATGTTGTAACGCCTGTGCCTCCAACCTCAGCATGAGTATGATGGCAGCGCGCTCACGCGCCCAGACCTGTGTCCCCATTCCCTGATTCCACACGCACACACCTGCTTCCCATCACATCATTACACTCCCTATATATGTTTCCCACCCTGTGTTATGCGTGTGGATTATTGTTTTCGAGCTGCGTCTCCTTATATTCTGTGCGTTATTAAAAGCTACATATTTCAGTTCAGTCTTTCTTGTTTTCCTTTTTTGTTAACCTCCTCTTTGTTGTGCTCACCACCCTCGCACCGTTATATATGTTTCTAAATGCAAATTATACAGGCACCAAAAGCACATTATTCCATGTGCATATGGGCAGTGTGCGTCTCGGCTGGATAGGCTGCGTTATCGCTGTAAAAATCATGCCAAAACCAACTGCGTTACCACTAAAACCAGCACGTTACCACTATCAGCGTTGCCTGAAATTAGCACTTTGGATCATGTTTTTAAGGACACACCTCAAGTAATTCAACCCCTCCCATCTGAGCGCAAGCGAGCTCCTATAAAACAGGTAAGTTACCCATCCTCGTGAAACATTTGGAAAATAGCAGTACTCTGTCTTTAACAGGTCGAAATTGCTAATTGCATTTGACACTTGCGCCTCCTTAACCCAGACAAAAATACAGCCCAAAATGGATTAGCTAAGGACTAGCTTTGTATGGTCTTTCTTCCACAACTTGCTGAACCCCGCTGTGTGCTACTATACAGTATGTGAAGACACTAGAAGCCCTTAAGTCCCCAAGAGGTATCATGTTCCTGTTGAAAGGCAAAGGCCATTAGATTCAAAGCCAGGGAGTCAAATCAATGTTTCCGATGAAAGCCCCTCATCCATCTGAATGTGTAACACTTAAAGACTAGTGCGCTTGGAGCATTCAGTTTCCCTAATCATTTCCCTGCCAACCATTCTGTATTGCAGTCTTCACCTGTTTTTTTGTTAGACCATTCATTACAATCCAATAGACACTGATGAGCTTCGTAACAGATCTGGAAAGATAAAGTGGTATGAGTGACACTCATCGTGGCTCCTCCCCCCAATTTTACAGGCAAAAATATATTTCATATACTGTATCTTGGCCAAATGTAGACAGGCATTTTGAACAAGACGTCAGCTGTGCTTTCATGAATATGAGAACAGAATGTAAGAAACTTAACCTCGAAAAAAGTCAACCCCCCCGCTTGACAGCTACTTACAGAGTCGCCTCTTCCTATACGCAGACTAGCGCTGAGCGTAGGGCCCCGACCCCCCCGGGGGGGGGGGGGGGGAACTGTTAAGTTAGGTAATTAACTTTTTTGCAAAAGTGTTAACTTTAACACTGCAAAAAACGTTTGCCCCCCCCTAACCCCCCCCCCAACCAAATCTCACTTAGGGTCCCCAAAAGGCTAGAGGCAGGCGGCACTGACTAGCTACCATGACAATGGGGAGATAGCATTGTCTAGCTAATAGTGGGATCTGAAATCCTCCATCATCACTTCCTCATCCGCAGACGTTTCCATCTGGTGCCATTGTGTTGCCTATTAAACAATCTGCAGCCCTGCATACTGTCTAACCTCTTTCTGCCAAATGAGCTGAGTGTCAAAATAACAGGCCCGCTCCATGAAAGGCCTGGCTCTCCAGCCATTCTTGTGTAGCCCGCTCTAATTACTCCATTTGTAAGATAGCACAATGGCCAGCCCTGTGGATGGCATAGCACTCAAGCCCTGCTCACAATTACAACATATTGTCTATCTATATGAGTGACCTGGTCCTTCACTGTGTACAAAACAATGCGGGCACAATAAGGACTTGCAGTACTTCCTCATCATATGGGAGTTTGCAATTCTATGCAACTGCTATTTTGTGGGAATAGTTTGAAAGAAGCAATAAAATAAGTGAATGGTACGATGGGATGTTTTGTGAGGGCACTATTTGAGTCCCATCATGGAAAGGCTGTTAAGTGCCTCTTGAATGTCCTCCTGTTATTGGCTCCCTCCTGTTGGATCTCTCATAGGACCATCTGGCCATGCTGGTCTGCCTGGTGACAAGTCACGGCAATCCCGCCCCTCCCTAACCTCATCTGACATCTACCCTGACTCAGGGGGAAATAAAACATGGGTACACCTGGGACCGCACCCACTGTCCGCTGATTACCATACACCCCTTCATCGAATGCATACATTTTAGTAATTTAGCAGACACTTTAACTCATAGCGACTTACAGTAATGAGTGCATACATTTTCATACTTTATCGTACTGGTCCCCCATGGGAATCAAACCCACAACCCTGGCGTTGCAGGCACCATGTGCAACCAATTCACATACATCACAGTGACAGCACAACTACAACTTCTATTTACCCAATAACACCTGGGGCTTATTCAGTGGAGTACAACTTTTCAGAACTTTGCAGATACTGGGAAAATGAAATCTCCCTCCAACAGTACACAGACTATAACGAGACATCTTTCATTCTGTGGCTTTAATCAAAACTCCTGAGTGTCTTAGCTTCTGACCAAGGAAACGCACCAAGACGCAGTGTTGTGTGGAGTATACCTTTTCCACCGTCACTTCTTTGCACCTGCAGCTGCTCTAGCAGGTGTGCAGACACACCCCTACTGAGAGTTATGCAGATATGAATGTAGGCTAATGTATGGAGGTGACAACACTTCCTCATTCTAAATGACAGTGAACCATGTCTGTTCTACACCATGTATCTCTCTAGAGGAGCTTTCTGTGACATCGTGCCCTCAAGAATAGTCCCCTGGCCTTATGTGATGTCAATGAGCTTGACCCTTCACAGCTACAGTATGATTGTCTTGTCAAGTTGTGACTCTGAGAAGTACTTCCGTCTTGATGTGTAACACGTTCCATTCTGCTTAGCCATCTCACATGCAATATTCCAAAACGTGGTATTACGATGACTGTAGTCCACATACAGAGTGAACAAACTGCTTGCTGAGGAGCAGAGAGCCTTTCTGAAAAGGTACCAGTAGTGAGTTGACTAGTCTAACATCCAAGGCTAGTAACCAAGGCTAGTTGCTTAGGAACCTCAGTCGGTTCTTCCACCTACAGACAAACACCACACACGTCGGCCATTTTCACGAATCGGACATTTAACCAATACATTCTGAAGTCACATTTTTTTACAAAATTTCCTCTTGGATCACTGAGATTATTATTATTATTATTATTATTGATCAGATATTATGCATTTTATCATAATTTTCCAAAAATGTGCTTTACTGTAACAGTAATAAACAAATAAATGTTGTATTTGTTTAACATTGCTCCCCTAATGAAAAGGCCTGAGTTAAACATAACACTGAAAATATAAATATTTAAAATTAAATTATAAAATGTGACTTTTTCAAAATTTGAGCTTTTTAGACGTTTCGGTAATGAGAAGGCCAAGTTAGGTGAAGGGTGTGTTTGAGAGTAATAACCTAATTCTGAAGGCATATAAGCAAATAAATGAACTTAACTTCTACTACTCTAGATGATGCATCTAGGGTGAATAAATCTTTATTTTAAAACTTTTTTATAGTTTTTATAGGAACTTGAAAAAGTGTTACGGTAATGAGATATGACCATTGTGTTTGTACGTAATAAATATTATAGTTTTATGTGAACTTCAACTAGTATACAATTTGTATGATTTATGGACAAACTACAGCAACATGTTTTGTGTTTTATATAAATAAGGTTTTTATTTTGTATAATTGTATAAAATCACCCACGTCGAGATCTCTCGGTAGAGAACTGTTAGCTTGGAGTAGAGATACTCTATTATAAGCAGTACATCAACCTCAACCCCCTTATCACCGGTGTTAGTGAATGGAGCTTGACCTGCATCAGAACAGCGATGCAACGTCTTGATACTCTGAGACATCTAAGACATTAGTCTCGTCTTCATCACAAGAGCTACAGCTTTGTCTCACCTCTGGCTGGGTAACGACAAGAGGAGAATGTGTGATTAACATTGATTTTGAGGCTAAGCACGCAGAGGGCACATTGGATGGTCTTTTTACAAAAACAAAAAGCCTCATCCGTGGAGACTTGGCATTCGTGGCCTAGCAGTCCAGTTTACCATGCATTGCCAAAGGCCTCTCTCTCTTTCACTCTCTCTTTCCATCACCATATCCCTCATTCTTTCTCTGCCCTCCCCTTCCACTCTTTATCTACCCCCCATCTCATTCCCCAGTTGTCCCATTTTCACCGCCTCTGACTGGTCTTGTTAATTCCAGCACAATCAGACCTCCCTGCCAGCGTTCTATCTGCCCCGTCGGAGGCTCGTCCCATCCCAATGTTTGCACTGTCACTCAATCCACAACCCTACACTTTCTCATCTGTCTAATCAAGCCAGAGTCCCCCAGGATACTGCATAAAGTCATCTAAACGAACCCACCAAGAATGCCACACAAAGGCATACACGCTCAAGTCTTTCACCTAAAATTGCTTTCCAGGTGGGGCGCAAAGACATCCAATGCAACATCCGAGCTCTTTTAGATGGATGGCAAGTTGAAACAGAGCTAACTGCCTGTAGAGTAGAGTGGTAGAGGAAACACTGAAACTACTGCACTGGCCAGCATTTCATCAGATGCTTCATCTTTGAGCATGAATTTCACTGTATAAATTGAACAGTCATATATTGAGATTAGACCACACTTCATTGTAAAATCAATAGCACCAAAACTGGGTTCTTCATTACAGGATATCACTATGGCGCCAGGTTTGTCATTTTGTGGGAATGTGTACAGTATATCCATTGAAAGGATTTCAATGGCCAATTTAAGGCTTGGACCTGCTTTATATGGCTCCCAAGTGGCGCAATGGTCTAAGACACTGCATCTCAGTGCCAGAGGCGTCACTACAGACAACCTGGTTCACAATAATTGTCAAGTGATAATACATTTTTTATATACGTAGCTGCTGATGCTGCAGGACAGCAATACAAGTGTGTTTCACCCTTTCTATCAGTGAGAGCTGGACAGCACAAGCTGTTGTGTTGTGTACTAAATTGGAAGCCATTTGGGGGGTATACTGAAGGTAAATCTCTTACACAGGGACATTAATGGGCGCAACCTTGACGTAATCTCATATTCACTTCATTTGTATAGGTTGGCTCATGATCCAATCGTCTTCTTACTTTTTGTTGCAAAGTGTGGCATGTGGCGTCCTCAGCCATGCATCTGCTCGTGTTTCCCATCCTCAAAGGTTTAATGCATCAGTTTTACATCTGGTCGTCCTAGTGATCGCTCATACGTACTGCGTCAATGGAAAGGAGTTCAGGATTATGCAGTGCATTCAGAAAGTATTCAGACCCATTCACTTTTTCCACATTTTGTTACGTTACAGCCTTATTCTAAAATTGATTAAATTGTTTTTTTCCCCCCTCGTCAATCTTCACACAATACCCCATAATGACAATGCAAAAACAGTTTTTTAGAAATGTTTGCAAATGTGAAAAAAATACCTGAAATATCACATTTACAGTATTCAGACCCTTTACTCAGTACTTTGTTGAAGCACCTTCGGCATCGATTACATGAAACAAGCTCGGCACACCTGTATTTGGGGAGTTTCTCACATTCTTCTCTGCAGATCCTCTCAAGCTCTGACAGGTTGGATGTATTCTTAGGGTCGTTGTCTTGTTGGAAGGTTAACTTTTTCCCCAGTCTGAGGTCCTGAGCGCTTTGGAGCATCTTCATCAAGGATCTCTCTGTACTTTGCTCTGTTCATCTTTCCCTCGATCCTGACTAGTCTCCCAGTCCCTGCCGCTGAAAAACATCCCTACTGCATGATGCTACCACCACCATGCTTCACCGTAGGGATGCTGCCATGTTTCATCCAGACATGACGCTTGGCATTCTGGACAAAGAGTTAAATCTTGGTTTCATCAGACAAGAGAATCTTGTTTCTCATGGTCTGAAAGTCCTTTAGGTTTCTTTTGGCAAACTCCAAGCGGGCTGTCATGTGCCTTTTTCTGAGTAGTGGCTTCCCCAGATCTCTGCCTCGACACAATCCTGTCTCGAAGCTCTACGGGCATTTCCATATGGCTTGGTTTTTGCTCTGACATGCACTGTCAACTGTGGGAACTTACACAGACAGGTGTGTGCCTTTCCAAATCATGTCCAATCAATTTACAGTAATTGACCACAGGTGGACTCCAATTAAGTTGTAGAAACATCTCAAGGGTTGTCACTGGAAACAGGATGCACCTGAGCTCAATTTCAAGTCTCTTTGCAAAGGGTCTGAATACTTATGTACATAAGGTACACTACCGTTCAAAAGTTTGGGGTCACTGTTTTTGAAAGAAAAGCAAAAAATGTTGTCCATTAAAATAACATCAACATTGTTAATGTTGTAAATGACTATTGTAGCTGGAAACGGCTGATTTTGAATGGAATATCAACATAGGCGTCCAGAGACCCATTATCAGAAACCATTACTCCTGTGTTCCTATTGTAGCTGAAAACTGTTGTGCTGATTAAAGAAGCAATAAAACTGGCCTTCTTTATACTATCTTGATTATCAACATTTGTGGGTTTGATTACAGGCTCAAAATGGCCAGAAACAAAGAACTTTCTTCTGAAACTCGTCAGTCTATTCTTGTTCTGAGAAATGAAGGCTATTCCATGCGAGAAATTGCCAAGAAACTGAAGATCGCGTACAATGCTGTGTACTACTCCCGTCACAGAACAGTACAAACTGGCTCTAACCTAAATAGAAAGAGGAGTGGGAGGCCCTGGTGTACAACTGAGCAAGAGGAAAAGTACATTAGTGTCTAGTTTGAGAAACAGACGCCTCACATTTCCTCAACTGGCAGCTTCATTAAATAGTACCCGCAAAACACCAGTCTCAACGTCAATAGTGAAGAGGCGACTCCGGGATGCAGGCCTTCTAGGCAGAGTTGCAAAGAAAAAGCCATATCTTCCTCTGTCCAGTGTCTGTGTTCTTTTGCCCATCTTAATCTATTATTTTTATTGGCCAGTCTGAGATATGGCTTTTTCTTTGGAGTTCAGATACTCATAACTACACTTCAAGGGGAATTTCACCCTAGGGGAATATGGGCGAGTTTTCATAATGTCTGAGGCATTCCTAGGACAGTGAGATGTGTTTCACACATAATTGCCCAGGAGGAAGGCAGGTCAGGCCTTTGCGTGCTTTGTGGCATTTCACGAAGGCTCTATGTTATACTGATCACACTATACATTATTGTGGGTGTAGAAATTGTTGTCCTTGTTCAATAGGGCCATTGGACTTCTTTCAGAGATGTTCCTATCTGTCATGTCCTGATATGTTTCACCTGTCTGTGTTTGTCCCCTCCCCACACCAGGTGCACCCTATCTCCATCATTAATTAGTTTGGGTATTTAGTCCCTTGGGTTCTGTTGGGGTTTTGCCAGATCGTCTTGCCTAGTCAGTCGTTTCCAGTACTCTATCTCGTATTACTAACTCTGCCAGTCTGTTTCCCGGTATTTGGACCTCTACCTGCCTGTTGGATTACGTTCCTGTCTAGCCCCCTCATGTGCCTTCGACCATCTGATCTGCTGCCAAACTAACCCTGCCTGCATTACAGATTACGAGACTGTCTACTCCTCTGTACTGCCATCCTTCTGATTCCCGGTACCGAACTCTGCCTGAACTACGACTACGAGCCTGACTCCCCTTATTGGACGACTGCCATTCTGATTCCCTGTTACGAACACTGCCTGTCATTGACTACGAGCCTGTCTTGCCCCATATCTACTATTAAACAGTCAATCATATCTCTGCCTCCGTGTCCGCTTTTGGGTCCCGTATATCTGTCGTTCTGTCAGAACGATCTGGCCATGACGGACCCAGCGGAGTTGACCCATCTACAGAACGCAATAGCCCACCAAGAGGTTGTTGTGGGTCGACACGAGGAAGTGCTACGTTCTATAGCAGAGGAAATCCGTGAGCAGAGAGATAACCAGCAGCGGGTCACCGAATGCCTGCTCCAACACTTGGAGAGATTAACACTGGCACTACCGGCACAGAGCGCTTCCCCCCCGTCTCCTGTCCCACCTATACCCAGCAACCCAACACCTTCCCCGGTTACCCTAAGAGAGCCGCACTTACCTGCTCCCGAACGGTTCTCAGGTGATTCGAGTTATTGTCGTCCTTTCTTGTCCCAGTGCTCGCGTATCTTCGAACTGCAGCCATCCTCTTTTCCCACAGAAAAGTCACGGGTCGCCTATATGATAACCATGATGACGGGGCGAGCCCTGGCCTGGGCTACGCCGATATGGGACCAGCAGCTTCCCGTTTGTTTCAGTCTAGCAGCGTTCACTACGGAGGTAAAAAAAGTTTTCGATGCTCCACTATCCGGAAGAGAAGCGGCACGTCAGCTGCTACATCTAAGACAGGGGACTAGCAGCGTGTCGGATTACTCTATTAAATTCCGTACCCTGGCAGCGGAGTGCTCATGGAATTCCGAGGCTCTGATCGACGCCTTCTACGACGGATTATGTGATCCCATCAAGGATGAACTCGCCGCCCGAGAGGTGCCTCCCAGTTTAGACAGCCTCATCTCCATTGCCATGCGTATTGGCAGTAGGCTTCAGGAACGTAACCGGGAGAGAGAGAATCGTCGTCCTGCCCAGGCACTTCCGCATTTCGGCGGACTGGGTAACAGAGCGTCACCGGGAGTAACGGCACCACCCGAATACTTCCGAGAACCATCGAGGGAGTCCGAAGTCCTGACATCTGAACCCATGCAGATAGGAAGGACACAACTGACGGCCGAGGAACGTCAACGCAGAATAGACAGTCGCAGCTGCCTCTACTGTGGAAAGAAGGGACATTATTCAGCCGGTTGTCCTTTAAAAAGGGCGGGCTCATCAGTAACTGCAGGAATACGGGTGAG
Source organism: Thymallus thymallus (assembly GCA_023634145.1). Taxonomy (NCBI): domain Eukaryota; kingdom Metazoa; phylum Chordata; class Actinopteri; order Salmoniformes; family Salmonidae; genus Thymallus; species Thymallus thymallus. The sequence goes on along the minus strand of CM042403.1, from coordinate 7,155,973 downwards.
TCAAACCAAAACCCCGTGGGTACCCCCGGTTCGTTTTCCTTTTCCTGCCACAATTATTTGGGATTCCCAAACCCTTAGAGTAAATGTCCTTATGGATTCAGGAGCTGACGATTGTTTTATTGATAATTCCCTTCTGGTCAAATTAGGCATTCCTTCACGCCCTCTAAGCACACCCATCGAAGCCACAGCCCTGGACGGTCGTTCTATTGGGCGGGTGTCTCAGATATCGGTGCCGGTTACTCTGATTCTGTCTGGCAACCACAGGGAGGAGATCCAGTTCCTGCCCCTACATTCCCCTAATGTTCCAATTGTGTTAGGCCATTCTTGGCTTGTTAAACACAACCCTCACATAGATTGGACTACCGGTTCTGTTACTAACTGGAGCCCTTTTTGCCTTGCTCATTGTCTGAAGGCTGCACCTCATGTTCTAACAAGACAGGTTTCACAGGCCACGGAGGACATCGATTTGTCATCTGTTCCCCCCGAATACTGGGATCTAAGGGAGGTCTTCAATAAGTCTCGGGCTACCTCGCTACCACCTCATCGGCCATACGACTGTGCCATAGACCTCCATCCAGGCACATCACCCCCCCGTGGACGTCTGTACTCCTTGTCCGGTCCGGAGACTAAGGCCATGGCAGATTATGTGGAGACCTCTCTCAGGGCTGGGATTATTCGGCCATCTTCCTCTTCTGCTGGCGCAGGGTTTTTCTTCGTAGCCAAAAAGGATAAGACTCTTCGTCCATGCATTGATTACCGTGGTCTTAATGACATCACGGTGAAGAACCGATATCCACTCCCTCTGCTGGCCTCCGCTTTTGAATTGCTCCAGGGAGCCACGATCTTCTCAAAACTGGACCTCCGAAATGCGTACCACTTGGTACGGATACGAGAAGGTGATGAATGGAAGACTGCGTTTAACACTGCTAGTGGACACTACGAATATCTGGTGATGCCATTTGGTTTGACTAACGCTCCCGCTGTCTTCCAGGCTCTGGTAAACGATGTGCTCCGGGACATGATTAATCGTTTTGTCTTCGTGTATCTGGATGACATTTTGATTTTCTCCCACTCGGCCCAGGAACACACAGCACACGTACGTCAGGTCCTCCAGCGATTATTAGAGAATCAGCTGTTTGTAAAAGCAGAGAAGTGCGAGTTCCATCGCTCGGTCATTCCTTTCCTGGGGTACATAGTGGCCGCGGGTAGCATCCGGATGGACCCTGGCAAGATCCAAGCCGTCACTGATTGGCCACAGCCCTCTTCACGCCTGGATCTGCAACGCTTCCTGGGGTTTGCCAATTTTTATCGACGATTCATTCGGAATTACAGCATTTTGGCAGCCCCTCTCACTGCCCTGACCTCAACTAAAGTGAGTTTTGTGTGGTCACCCCAAGCAGCCCAAGCATTCACTGCCCTCAAACAGCGCTTCACTTCAGCCCCCATTTTGACTCACCCAGACCCAGCCCGGCAATTTGTTGTGGAGGTGGATGCCTCCAATATCGGCGTGGGGGCTGTGTTGTCGCAAAGGTCGGACAAGGATCAGAAACTGCACCCGTGTGCATTCCTCTCCCGTCGTCTGACACCTGCTGAGGTAAATTATGACGTCGGCAACAGAGAACTGCTGGCGGTCAAGACAGCATTGGAGGAGTGGAGACATTGGCTGGAGGGGGCGGAACAACCATTTATTGTGTGGACAGACCACAAAAATCTGGAATACCTACGCTCAGCCAGGAGACTCAATGCCCGACAAGCCAGGTGGGCTCTGTTTTTTACTCGGTTTGATTTCACCCTGTCTTATCGGCCTGGCTCAAAAAATACAAAACCAGATGCCCTCTCCCGGGTGTTCAGTCCTACTGCTGCGGTCCAAGGTAATGAACGCATTCTTCCGGTCTCTTGTCTGGCTACGCCCTTGATCTGGGGCGTTGAAGAGGCGGTGCGTAATGCGCAGCAGTTGAGCCCTGACCCAGGAGGGGGTCCGCCGGGCTGCCTATTCGTACCTGACCCTGTTCGATCCAGAGTCCTGGAATGGGGCCATTCGTCGAGACTGACCTGCCACCCCGGCGCTCGTCGGACCCTGGCATTTATCCGGCGACGATTTTGGTGGCCCACCATGGGGGTGGATGTTCCTTCTTTTGTCTCGGCCTGCACGGTATGCAATCGAAGCAAGACGTCCCGCCAGGCCCCAGCTGGTCTCCTGCAGCCTCTCCCTGTCCCTCATCGTCCATGGTCGCATCTCTCCCTGGACTTTGTCACAGGTCTGCCACTATCCGACGGCAATACCGCCATCCTCACCGTGGTAGACCGGTTTTCGAAGGCGGCACACTTTATTCCCCTGCCTAAGTTGCCATCGGCCAAGGAGACGGCCCAATTGATGGTGCAGCACGTTTTCCGGATCCACGGACTACCCACTGACATTGTCTCCGACCGGGGTCCTCAGTTCACCTCCCAGTTCTGGAGGGCTTTCTGCACCCTTATTGGATCTTCTATCAGCCTGTCCTCAGGGTTCCACCCAGAGTCTAACGGTCAATCGGAGCGGGCCAATCAGGACCTAGAGACTGTGCTTCGGTGCCTGGTTTCTGACAATCCCACCACCTGGAGCCGGCAACTTGTTTGGGTGGAATATGCCCGCAACACCCTGCCTTCCTCCGCTACAGGGCTTTCCCCCTTCGAGTGCTCCTTGGGCTACCAGCCTCCGTTGTTTCCGGAGCAAGAAGAGGAGGTTGGCGTCCCGTCGGCCCAGTTGTTCGTCAGGCGCTGTCGTCGGACATGGAGAAAGGCCCGGGCGGTTTTGCTACGCACCAATGCCAGGTATCGGCGGCAGGCCGACCGTCGCAGGACCCCGGCTCCCCACTATCGTGTGGGCCAGAGGGTGTGGCTGTCCACCCGAGATCTGCCCCTTCGGGTGGAGAGTCGCAAGCTTTCATCCCGTTACATCGGCCCTTGTCAGATCTCCCGGGTGGTCAACCGCTCAGCTATACGCCTCATGTTGCCCCGGTCCCTCCGCATTAATCCTACCTTTCATGTGTCCCGTGTAAAACCTGTCTCTCATTGTCCTTTGTCTCCTGTTCCTAGGCCTGCCCCTCCTCCTCGGGTTATTGACAACCAACCTGCCTGGACGGTGCGTCGCCTCCTGAGAGTCCGTCCCCGGGGCCGGGGTTTCCAGTATCTGGTTGACTGGGAGGGCTACGGGCCAGAGGAGCGGTCTTGGGTCTCTACCAGGGACATCCTCGACCCGGAGCTCATTGCCGACTTTCATCGACGGCATCCCGGTCAGCCAGGTATGCACCCGGGTCGGTCGCCAGGTGGCGCCCGTAGGGGGAGGGGTACTGTCATGTCCTGATATGTTTCACCTGTCTGTCTTTGTCCCCTCCCCACACCAGGTGCACCCTATCTCCATCATTAATTAGTTTGGGTATTTAGTCCCTTGGGTTCTGTTGGGGTTTTGCCAGATCGTCTTGCCTAGTCAGTCGTTTCCAGTACTCTATCTCGTATTACTAACTCTGCCAGTCTGTTTCCCGGTATTTGGACCTCTACCTGCCTGTTGGATTACGTTCCTGTCTAGCCCCCTCATGTGCCTTCGACCATCTGATCTGCTGCCAAACGAACCCTGCCTGCATTACGGATTACGAGACTGTCTACTCCTCTGTACTGCCATCCTTCTGATTCCCGGTACCGAACTCTGCCTGAACTACGACTACGAGCCTGACTCCCCTTATTGGACGACTGCCATTCTGATTCCCTGTTACGAACACTGCCTGTCATTGACTACGAGCCTGTCTTGCCCCATATCTACTATTAAACAGTCAATCATATCTCTGCCTCCGTGTCCGCTTTTGGGTCCCGTATATCTGTCGTTCTGTCACTATCGGTGGATTCATTGCTAAATATACATGCAGACACATTTTTTCCAGTCACTGAAAGACTACAACTTGTGTTGGGCGGGGCTTTGTTCTCGGGCCCCCGTCCCTCCCCCAAGGCAGGCTTTATTTAAAAGAAGGCGGACACTAACAACAATCATTTGAGCAAAACTGAAAGAACTGACTAGTGGCAATGGCTTCCACTGGTTCCTCTCATCAACACAAATTCGATGATGGAGCATCTACTAGCTAAGTGGATTCGAAACAAAGAGTTGGATTTAGCTAACGTTAGAAACTCAGCTACATCCGATGCCAGCACCAAGAGGGCAGATGACAAATACGTTGCTTAGCTAAGTAAGTAATTTTTCCTTCAAGCTACCTAGTTAATTTTTGTTTATCTACTGAAACCCATACTGTGTATTGCTGGCTAACATACTGCTATGTTACAGTGGGGGGAAATCAAATATTTGTTCTGTTTGCTAACTTAGCTAGCTACCTAGCTAGCAACAAAGCTGGCTAACTAAGTTAGCTAGCTAAACAACTACCGGTAGCCATATCTATAACAAAAATATATATATTTTGTATCTCGATTATAAAGCCTCTTCTCTTTTTAGTCGTAGATATGGCTAGCTACCAAACAGCAAGCTACAACGTTACAATCAGCCACCTAAAGCTAGGTATACCAGCAAACGTTACCACATGCGCCACACCTCACATTTGTAACTTCTTAGCAAACATGTCGCATCAGTAACTGTAAATAATATTACTAGCTAGCTATGTAACATAATTGACAAGGGTTGATATTGTTTATGATTATGACCTTGGATGCATTTCAATCAAAAAATGGTAGGCATGACACAAGATAGAATTCCAAACAGATGTAAATAACAAGTATTGCAAATCCAGCAAGCTAGCTAGCTAAGTTTACTAGGAAACAGTGAGGATAAACAATAATACAACAATTTACTGTTGTAAATGTCTAAAACTGAAGCTGGTTTTACTATGAAAAATATTTGCCTAAGCATGCCTGATAGACATGGCTGTAGGTGTACATACTGTCTGCCTACCTACCTAAACTCATTTGTACGGTCTGGTCACTGTGCAAAGGTTGAGGGTTATGCCCTATTTCTTTCTACTAGGCTAGATATGGTTGTAAATGTAATCTCTGTGCCTGTGCACATGTATGCATGTTCAACTAGTCTACCCTAAGGTTGATGTTATACTGGCACGGTTCAACTGTTGTTCAAATTGTATAATAGAGTATCATTTTGTTTGTTTTTGTCTTACAATACCATGTGGTGCCTGGGCTTCTTCCTGGAGGTGATTCTATATACAGAAACATAATTCCATTGCCTGTGTGTGCAATTGTAGCTGAACTGTATCCCTCTCGAGGAATTAGACATTATGCTGGATTTCAAGCAGAAGACTAAAAATATGGATTGAGCATGTGCTGAAAACCCAGCCAAGAGAAGCATATCTGGAATCAATATAGCTTCATATCATGAATGTGTTGAGAAAACCAAGATATGCGATGTATACAGTCAAGAGAGAACATAGGATGTCACATATCTCAGTATATTGAATGAGTCAATATCCGGCCATAGGAAATGTTCATATATGATATTCGGAGTAATCCCAATATCCTATACAGTTGAAGTCGGAAGTTTACATACACTTAGGTTAAAGTTATTAAAACACATTTTTCAACCACTCCACAGATTTCATGTTAACAAACTATAGTTTTGGCAAGTCGGGAATAAGTAATTCTTCCAACAACTGTTTACAGATTATTTCACTTATAATTCACTATATCACAATTCCAGTGGGTCAGACGTTTACATACACTAAGTTGACTGTGCCTTTAAACAGCTTGGGAAAATCCAGAAAATTATGTCATGGCTTTAGAAGCTTCTGATAGGCTAATTGACATAATTTGAGTCAATTGGAGGTGTACCTGTGGATGTATTTCAAGGCCTACCTTCAAACTCAGTGCCTCTTTGCTCGACATCATGGGAAAATCAAAAGAAATCAGCCAAGACCTCCACAAGTCTGGTTCATCCTTGGGAGCAATTTCCAAACGCCTGAAAGTACCACGTTCATCTGTACAAACAATAGTACGCAAGTATAAACACCATGGGACCACGCAGCCGTCATACCGCTCATGAAGGAGACGCATTCTCCTAGAGATGAACGTACTTTGGTGCAAAAAGTGCAACTCAACCCCAGAATAACACCAAAGGACCCTGTGAAGATGCTGGAGGAAACAGGTGCAAAAGTATCTATATCCACAGTAAAACGAGTCCTATATCGACATAACCTGAAAGGCCGAACAGCAAGGAAGAAGCCACTGCTCCAAAACCTCCATAAAAAAGTCAGGCAACGGTTTGCAACTGCACATGGGGACAAAGATCGTACTTTTTGGAGAAATGTCCTCTGGTCTGATGAAACAAAAATAGTACTGTTTGGCCATAATGACCATCGTTATGTTTGGAGGAAAAAGGGGGAGGCTTGCAAGCCGAAGAACATCATACCAACTGTGAAGCACGGGGGTGGCAGAATCATGTTGTTGGGGTGCTTTGCTGCAGGAGGGACTGGTGCACTTCACAAAATAGATGGCATCATGAGGAAGGAAAATGATGTGGATATATTGAAGCAACATCTCAAGACATCAGTCAGGAAGTTAAAGCTTGGTCGCAAATGGGTCTTCCAAATGGACAATGACCCCAAGCATACTTTCAAAGTTGTGGCAAAATGGCTTAAGGACAACAATGTCAAGGTATTGGAGTGGCCATCACAAATCCCTGACCTCAATCCTTTAGAAAATGTGTGTGCAGAACTGAAAAAGCGTGTGCGAGCAAGGAGGCCTACAAACCTGATTCAGTTACACCAGTTCTGTCAGGAGGAATGGGCCAAAATTCACCCAACCTATTGTGGGAAGCTTGTGGAAGGATACGCAAAACCTTTGACCCAAGTTAAACAATTTAAAGGCAATGCTACCAAATACTAATTGAGTGTATGTAAACTTCTGACCCACTGGGAATGTGATGAAAGAACTAAAAGCTGAAATAAATCATTCTCTCTACCGTTATTCTGACATTTCACATTCTTAAAATAAAGTGGTGCTCCTAACTGACCTAAGAATTGTGAAAAACTGAGTTTAAATGTATTTGACTAAGGTGTATGTAAACTTCCGACTTCAACTGTATGTCTAAAAGACACATTTGGATTCAGAATTTGTCAGGATATGGTGCAAATCCACAAATTCAAAATATGCACAGGAAATGGTCTGTATACTGTAGAATATCAAAAACATGTAATGTAAAGATATCCCCTGATATGGAAACGTTTCGCCCAGTAATAAAGCTTGTAAACAGTGGGGATGTGTCCTTATTATTAGGCCACAGCAGGGGTAGGGTCGGAGGACACATAAACCCATGTTTTTAATTTTGTAGAAACACACATTACATGGCATACTCCAGCCCTCAGGGCAGTTCAGCTGGCCTAGTGAGTCAGGCTAGCGGCTAACCATTAGCAACTGGGATGTACTTAAATAAATGGTACGGATACTTAACATGCTACACGTGGATAGTGTAGGCCTAGTGAGTGAAGCCCATTTTAATTTAGCCATGCAGTCAACCAAACATTGTTAGTGCTCCATGATCCTTAGAGCTGAAAATAAAAACATGGCCAGCTACAGGGGAAAATATCAGGGCTTTCATGTACTGGGTCATGTGTGAGACAGTGATATCTAGGCCAACGTGGATGAAGGAATGAATAACTGAAAAATAAGTAATCACAACTGTACAATGAGGCTATGTTCAAGATCACTTGGTCTTCTTGGGTTTTCAAGAGGTTAGGCCTATGTTAATTCTAAGGTGTTAGAGTACATCATGCATTACTGGTCATGAGTTGAGAAGGATCGAGGAACTGACATGCCCGTAGAGTACATTATGTACAAATTGTTTTACTTAAATCTAAATACTAATCAAATTACAGAGCAAGCGGTAAAGCTTCTTATGACACCAATTTTTGCTTTGTAGCATCAACAGATTATGGGGTCTTAAAGGAGGCCTGGGTATGGTCAAAATGTAACAAATATGGCAACTAATTATTTCTTGATTATGCTTTTAGATACAATTGTCAAACATATGTCAACAATCCTTCCTCCAAAGGACTATTCTATGGATTACATTTCGTGAAAATCCCCCAAATCATGGCCTTTTTATGTTTGGGTTTCGTAAGGAATCACTCAAAAGCAGGGTGTGTGTGTGTGTGTGTGTGTGTCACATGCCACGTGTGAGTTCATGTGGGCATGGGTGGACAATGTGTAGCGTACATGAAGAACAATCATTTTTCTTTACATGCCGACCTCAAGGGACACTTTGAGTCCATAAAAACACACTAATAATACCATCTACCACTTAGGCTAATAATACCATCTACCACTTAGGCTAATAATACCATCTACCCCTTAGGCTAATAATACCATCTACCACGTAGGCTTATAATACCATCTACCACTTAGGCTAATAATACCATCTACCACTTAGGCTAATAATACCATCTACCACTTAGGCTAATAATACCATCTACCCCTTAGGCTAATAATACCATCTACCACGTAGGCTTATAATACCATCTACCACTTAGGCTAATAATACCATCTACCACTTAGGCTAATAATACCATCTACCACTTAGGCTAATAATACCATCTACCCCTTAGGCTAATAATACCATCTACCACGTAGGCTTATAATACCATCTACCACTTAGGCTAATAATACCATCTACCACTTAGGCTAATAATACCATCTACCACTTAGGCTAATAATACCATCTACCCCTTAGGCTAATAATACCATCTACCACGTAGGCTTATAATACCATCTACCACTTAGGCTAATAATACCATCTACCACTTAGGCTAATAATACCATCTACCCCTTAGGCTAATAATACCATCTACCACGTAGGCTTATAATACCATCTACCACTTAGGCTAATAATACCATCTACCACTTAGGCTAATAATACCATCTACCACTTAGGCTAATAATACCATCTACCCCTTAGGCTAATAATACCATCTACCACGTAGGCTTATAATACCATCTACCACTTAGGCTAATAATACCATCTACCACTTAGGCTAATAATACCATCTACCACTTAGGCTAATAATACCATCTACCACGTTGGCTAATAATACCATCTACGACGTAGCCTTATAATACCATCTACCACTTAGGCTAATAATACCATCTACCACTTAGGCTAATAATACCATCTACCACGTAAGCTAATAATACCATCTACCACTTAGGCTAATAATACCATCTACCACTTAGGCTAATAATACCATCTACCACGTAGGCTTATAATACCATCTACCACTTAGGCTAATAATACCATCTACCACTTAGGCTAATAATACCATCTACCACGTAAGCTAATAATACCATCTACCACTTAGGCTAATAATACCATCTACCACTTAGGCTAATAATACCATCTACCACTTAGGCTAATAATACCATCTACCACTTAGGCTAATAATACCATCTACCACGTAGGCTTATAATAACATCTACCACTTAGGCTAATAATACCATCTACCACGTAGGCTAATAATACCATCTACCACGTAGGCTAATAATATCATCTACCACTTAGGCTAATAATACCATCTACCACCTAGGCTAATAATACCATCTACCACTTAGGCTAATAATACCATCTACCACGTAGGCTTATAATACCATCTACCACTTGGCTAATAATACCATCTACCACGTAGGCTAATAATACCATCTACCACGTAGGCTAATAATACCATCTACCACTTAGGCTAATAATACCATCTACCACTTAGACTAATAATACCATCTACCACTTAGGCTAATAATACCATCTACCACTTAGGCTAATAATACCATCTACCACTTAAGGTAAAAATATTATTTATGAAGTTTACCAAACTTTACAAAAAGAACTCAAGACCAGGGCTGCACTACCACACTACCCCTGGACACCGACCCCCCCCCCCAAAAAAAAATAATGATAGATTTTGTTTGTTTTTCATTATTATTATTATTTTGGAAATAAGCATATTTCCTGCTATTCTACTTATTTTGCCATGAGGCTGAGAGAAAATGTTGCAGTTTAAAATCTCATTTCCTGTAATTCTATATGCCCCACCCCTGCGTGCCCATTCGGTAATCCATCCGTGCTCAAGATAAATTATATCTACACTTCATCCATGGTACCCTACAGAAAAAACATGCTGGCTGTGGTGTGTGTGTGTGTGTGACTAAGTATCACTTAATTCATAAGAACATCTGCTAAAAATGCCATTAGTGATCAATAGTAGGACTTCACTTACTCTAGGAAGTTCCATTGCAATGTTGGCCATGTGCCATTTGTCACTTCACATTGATGGTTGTTCACTGTTAGCCTGGTCCCAGATCTGTTTGTGCTGTCTTGCCAACTCCTATGGTTATGAGTCAGGCTAAAAACAATTACCATTGGAGTTGCAAAGATAGCACAAACAGATCTGGGACCAGGCCAGTCCACTGCCGCTGATGCAAGCTGGCCTGGCCCGTTCTTAAATACCACAGACCAACCATTCAATATCCATAATCATGACATTGAGTGTATTTATTCATATTGCATAATTTATGCAAATATAATTTCACGGACAACAGCAATACTGACTGTGGATGTATTATGACCACATAGGCTACACACCTTTTCTACAAACCTATCTTTAAAACTGATCTCTCAATTGTAGCCTAAACATGGATTCATTTCTACTCAACAGTGATGGGCCATTGAGCCAAGCAAAAGGAATCATACCTCCTGGAGTTGTAAGCTTCATTGACTGCACCCAGTAACGCATTTTGTCCCTATACCACTCTGCTCTTGTTGCAAGGCAAGGCATGCATTGAATCTCAGCATCCTCCGCCACGTGACCTGAGCAGGCCATTTCATCATGCTTTGCTGGAGGTTAATATCAGTTGGGAAACCCATAAAGGTTTTTTTTTTGTTTTTTTTTGAGTCACGTGGTTTACTGTGTAGTAACAGTGTAGTAACGCTACATGCTTGGGGGATGGTAAGGTTATTACCATGACAGCAGATGTGAGGTGCCACGTTATCAATTCCAAATATGAAACAGTCTATGGCGGGAACGAGACGGTTTTATTGTGGATGAAGAATGCTATATTTCAGGATATTTGACCTCTCTATAAGAACGCAAAATGCAGCAGTAAGCAGTAGCCTATATTCGGTGAAAACAAATGATGAGTTGGTAGTCTATATGGTTTTTAATAGGACAGATTCTGAATATTCATTTTGGTCTAATAGGCTATGATGGTAGAGTTCAAACACATTTGATGCGCATTTTAAGCACATCCAAATTGCGCATGGCTACCAAAGTGTAAAATTGCTTTTAAAACGTAAATTAATTGTAATCGATCCAGTATGGTGTATGGGCGCACTCGCTATGTGAAGCGCGCTCAAAATCATTGCATGATGATCTGTCCTTCCCGTGATTAGCTTAAGCATGCATCCATAGTTTGCCAATGAGTCAGTGAACGCTAGAAAATGGGGATGCGAGGACAGAGGACCCTTGAGATGCACACGATAGGTTAGGATAGCCTACTATTGAATGTTACATCCCCTGAAATGTATTTCCTTATTTCGATATCTGCTGAAAGAACCGTGAAGAACGTGACTCTTACCGCTTTAGTCCATATTCCAAGCGAATGCTTGTCCATTTTTGACAGGGATGCAATGCTGCTACACAATGAAGGCATCGAGCATCTTTAGAGGTAGAACTGTAATCCGCCTTATCGGTGAACCATGTACTACTCTTCCTTCTCTCCCAACTGCTAGCTAGTGGATGTCTGCGTATGCTCTGCACCATCTACCCTACGTCGGATGACTGACTACACACTACCTGCACCCGGGGCTTCCAATGCGTCTAATATGCATTTAAAAGGGGCGTGTCGGATCGTGTGTGTGTGTGTGTGTGTGTGTGTGTGTGTGTGTGTGCGCGCGATAGAGAGAGAGAGAGAGAAATAAAGAGAGAGACCACAGCAGACTACACGTTAGGCTAGCTACACTGACGCACTACATTTTTACTGCTCATCATCTAAGGGCCCATCTATATAACAACTATTACTGATGGTAGACCTATGTACTATCGATGCATGACAATCAACCTTCAAATATTATAATTCTAGGCATGAATTACGTAGATGTATAATATAGCCGTCATGATAAAGATGTACTATGGCAGGACTATTAGTCTACATGTGTACATGGGTTACATGTATAATGATTGCCTCATGATCTCGCTGATCAATTGAATTATTGACCTTTATTAATTAGAGGCAGAAGCATAAAGTACATTATATTGTCTTTCTTTTAAAGTATCACCCTTCAGTTTTTGGAGGACTAAGTCTAAGGGGGAGGGTCTTTTGAATATAAAACCAATGAAGAAGAAGTGCAGTCATCGGCATGATAAATCAAACTATATCCCTTTAAGTGTGTTTTGGTCTTGGTGTTTATTCAACAATATCCATAGTGGAGTTTAAGATAGTTCTCATGAACACGACTTCATGAGCCCTACCTCATGGCCCCTACCTAGGAGAGCTAGGTGTTATTGTGATTGATGGAGTGTCAACTTGGACTATGTTATTTCTGCAGCATGGTTACTAACAGGAGTGTAAAGTGTAGGCTAGTACAGTGGTTTGCAGCCTTGACCTTAAAGAGACATGTGGTATGTTTTTCTCATTGCAAACAATTGAACTGGAAATTCCCTGTTCAAGAGTAGGCTATAGTAAGTGATATTTCCTGATAAAACTAAGCAAATTAAATGTCACATTTTTATGTCTGGAATCCAAAATATAAATAACGGAAACATCATTATGCTTACAAGGGGAATTAACGATTGGACCTGAGCTCACCGTTTCACAGCTTACCCTGTTCAAATAAATAGGGTCTGCCGTCTGATTCTGTTTAGATAGGGGCTTTTAGAAATGGAAACTCATTACTGCATCATTAATATTCATAAGTAATGTCTATCTGGAATTGTGGGGGCGGGCCTTGCCGTCTCAAGTGGCTAGATATGCTTTGTGATTAACTCCCAGTATGAACCCTGGGGGGATATTTTTGAAAGTAGGGACCTCATCATGAACAAGCCCAGACTTGTATTTAGGTAAAGCCCAAAGGGGAATCAAGAAATGTTTCCATCTTATCAATCAATAACAGCAAGGACTTGGTTAACTCTAGTTATGTATTACTTAGCCTCTGCCTGTCCATCTAGTCAACGACACACATCACTGTGCCTGTAGGCTACTCTATTAGTAAGAAAAGTCATTGGGATGAGTAACCCTTCTCTACGGTTTAATGGGAGAATAGTTAACTTGCTGACTCTCATTCCTGATTCAGACGAGCGCCGACCCAAACTGTACCGTGCTGGCTCTGTTATTGTCCTTTCACATTGTCCTGCATGGTTCCAGCAACTATGGTTGTAATTCTAAACCAAGCTTCAGATTCTTTCTCAGAAGTGCAGTAGTAGGGTGCTGAAACCTCAATGTCCATACTATGAGGTTTCACCATAAATAATGTGGAAGACACTCTCTTAACCGCCATTTACAGTGCATTTTGAAAGTATTCAGACCCTGTGACCTTTTCCACATTTTGTTACGTTACTGCATTATTCTGAAATTGAAGAAATATTTTTTTTTTCTCTTCAATCTACACGCAATACCCCAAAATGACAAAGCAAAAACAGCTTTTTAGAAATGTTTGCAAATTTATTAAAAATTAAAAACAGAAATACCTTATTTACATAAGTATTCAGAACCTTTGCTATGAGACTCAAAATTGAGCTCAGGTGCATCCTGTTTCCATTGATCATCCTTGAGATGTATATACAACTTGATTGGTCCACCTGTGGTAAATTAAATTGATTGGACATGATTTGGAAAGGCACACACCTGTCTATATAAGGTCCCACGGTTGACAGTGCATGTCAGAGCAAAAAACAAGCCATGAGGTCGAAGGAATTGTCCGTAGAGCTCCGAGACAGGATTGTGTCGAGGCACAGATCTGCGGAAGGGTACAAAAATATCTCTGCAGCATTGAACGTCCCCAAGAACGCAGTGGCCTCCAACATTCTTAAATGGAAGAAGTTTGGAACCACCAAGACTCTTCCTAGAGCTGGCCATCCGGCTAAGCTAAGCAATCTGGGGAGAAGGGCCTTGGTTAGGGAAGTGACCAAGAAGCCGGTGGTCACTCTGACAGAGTTCCTCTGTGGAGATGGGAGAACCTTCCAGAAGGACAACCATCTCTGCAGCATTCCACCAATCAGGCCTTTATGGTAGAGTGGCCAGACGGAAACCACTCCTCAGTAAAAGACACATTACAGCCCGCTTGGAGTTTGCCAAAAGGCACCTAAAGGACTCTGACCATGAGAAACAAGATTCTCTGGTCTGATGAAACCAAGATTGAACTCTTTGTCCAGAATGCCAAGTGTCACGTCTGGAGGAAACCTGGCACCATCCCTACGGTGAAGCATGGTGGTGGCAGCATCATGCTGTGGGAATGTTTTTCAGCGGCAGGTACTGGGAGACTAGTCAGGATCGAAGGAAAGATGAACAGAGCTAAGTACAGAGAGAACCTTGATGAAAACCTGCTCCAGAGCGCTCAGGACCTCAGACTGGGGGTGAAGATTCACCTTCCAACAGGACAACAACACTAAGCACACAGCCAAAACAACGCAGGAGTGGCTTTGAGACAAGTCTCTGAATGTCCTTGAGTGGCCCAGCCAGAGCACAGATTTGAACCCGATTGAACATCTCTGGAGAGACCTGAAAAAAACTGTACAGCAACACTCCCCATCCAACCTGACAGAGCTTGAAAGGATCTGCAGAGAAGAATGGGAGAAACTCCCCCAAATACAGGTGTGCCAAGCTAGTAGCGTCATACCCAAGAAGACTCAAGGCTGTAATTGCTGCCAAATTATAAAGATTTATTATGACAGGACTATAATCTACATGTGTACATGGTTACATTTATAATGATTGCCTCATAATCTCGCTGATCAATTGAATTATTGAACTATATTAATTAGTTACACGTGGTCTGCAGTTGTGAGGCCGGTTGGACGTACTGCCAAAATCTCTAAAATTACGTTGGAGACGGCTTATGGTAGAGAAATGAACATGCAATACTCTGGCAGCGGCTCTGGTGGACATTCCTGCAGTCAGCATGCCAATTGCACACCGCCTCAAAACTTGAGACATCTGTGGCATTGTGTTGAGTGACAAAACTGCACATTTTAAAGTTGCCTTTTATTGTCCTCAGCACAAGGTTAACCTGTGTAATGATCATACTGTTTAATCAGCTTCTTGATATGACACACCTGTCCGGTGGATGGATTATCTTGGCAAAGGAGAAATGCTCACTAACAGGGATGTAAAGACATTTGTGCACAACATTTGAGAGAAATAAGCTTTTTGTGTGTATGGAACATTTCTGTGATCTTTTATTTCAGCTAATGAAACATGGGACCAACACCTTACATGTTGCATTTATATTTTTGTTCAGTATATGTTGTACTTTCTGTTGCTTGATGTAGCCAATCCCCAGCTACCTGTTGTTTACGAAGCATGTGGCAATTTGATTTGAATTCCTTTAGCATCTCCTTATTTGATTTATCTCAAAGTGTTTTGTTTCCTCTGCTGTGATAGTAGATCTTTAGATGGCTGGACGCTCCAGGATTACAATTCCTGGGAGAAACACATACAGGAGAGCACCTCCTTTAACAGGCCATTAAACAAGTGATCTGTGTCTGTTTAAGTAAGGGTCTACCACAGTGGGTAATGTGGGTGTGTGTGGGGGGGATTGTGTGTGTGTGTGTGTACATGTGTGTGTGTGTGTGAGAGAGAGTGTGTGTGTGTATGAGAGAGATAGAGTGTGTGTGTGTGTGTATGTCTACAATGGAAGAAGAGATGGGTAATGTGTGTGTGTGTGTGTGTGTGTGTGTGTGTGTGTGTGTGTGTGTGTGTGTGTGTGTGTGTGTGTGTGTGTGTTAGTGTACTACTGAACGGCCTTAGGGTTTCTAATTTTCATGCTCTCTCTTTCATTCAAAAAAGGAGGAAAAATATTGTGCTTTTAAATGTAACACTCTCAAATGCATTTTGCGGTTCAAATGTAATTATTTATGACAACGTAATTTACGAAATGTGGATGACTTCATGCTGCGTTGAATCTCTCTTCAATTAAAATCACAAGAATTTCAGTGTTCTAAGTGGGTGGTAGAGACTTCAATTTAAGAGCTGGTTTATCAGTTGCTATGCTGGTTTATCAGTTGCTATGCTGGTTTATCAGTTGCTATGCTGGCTTATCAGTTGTTATGCTGGTTTATCAGTTGCTATGCTGTTTTATCAGTTGCTATGCTGGTTTATTAGTTGCTATGCCAGTGAAGTCATGTCTACGTATGGCTAGTATTGACTTCTCAAATTCCTAGGGAGAATTTTTCCCATATTTGCTTGGTTCTGTGGAGATTACATGGATTTGCCAAGGCTTTCGGGGCTCTCATTGTACAGTAACGTGATTATTTTCGAGTCTCTCAGGCTACAGTATACCACCTACACTTTTGCCTAAAACCCTCCATTGAATAAGGGGGCAATGTACAAATATTCAATTGATAATGACTGTACACGACAATACATAGTTACAGTATGTACATCTAGGCTGTCGTTGTTACACAATATGCGATAAACGTATCTTATCAAACTTATCCTAGCTTATCCATTTTTGACCTGATATTACAGTCCCCTGCATGTCGCAATGCAGAAATAATCCTATCGCGGTATCAGACGCTTCATGCTAGCATTAGTGATCGAAAGCATCCACGATGTGAATGCACTCAACTAGCCTTAGCGCCTGCTAACTGCATGCAGACGGATTCTTAATGAGCTGTACACCAGTAACATTAGAGCCAGCCAGCTGTGCACTCCCCGAGCTATCAGTGTGTAGCATGGAGGTGCCTGCAGGAAAGGATCAATGCCCCTCTTCCATTCGGCCTGCCTTGATGAAGAGGCCTCTCAGGAACTATCAGTCAATCTAGCGCTGGCAAGACCAAAGCGCATAATCTCTCTCAAATAGGATTATGCAGGAATTTTCAGAGTATAGTTTAATCAATGATTGTCATACCGAGAACAAACATGCATGCCTCCCAGACAGATAGTATTATTTGGGGGGAGGGGTTGTCGGTATGTGGGTGGTGGAGATCCCAATCATATTGATTTATATTGACTAGTGTCGTTCAATATGAAGAGTAATGGCCTTGGATCATATACCTGCATGTACAGTATGTGATGTATGATTCATATTTTTTATTTTTTTTTACATGCAACAATTGACAGCGATGATATTCTCTACACAAGATAGGCTTCTAGTCAACCATTACTAAACAAAACTAGCTTATTGCAATACTGTAGCCTTGTGCTAAATGTTTATAGGAAGAGGACACTTTGGTAGATATTGACTAAAGACAAGAGCTTTTGGCCCATTGTAGCTCGGCTAAGATAAGCTATACGTGCATAGCCACAGGAAGTAGGGGTGCTGAGGGTGCTGCAGAACCCCCTGAAAAATCAGAAAGATGTACTTAGAGACAGTGGTCAAATCAACAGAATTTTTGTAAGTGAAGTTACAACAGACCTGCTCTGACATCATGGGCTAGCAACAGCATGTATACTATATTACCCAGCAGGATAGGTTAATAAAACAAAACATTTCTTGGGGGGGGGAACACATTTTTTTTCTCACAAAAGTTGTGCACTGGGGCTTTACTAGACCTGTATTAGCGGACCAATACAGTCGTCTGTAGAGCGGACAAAAACATGTTTTTCTGCAAATAGCAGCACCCCCACCCCCAAACTACTTCCTGTGTACATGGGAAGTAACAGGTCACATTTCTACTTGTGCTCTTCAAAGTTAACTAATGTCTACTGTGTATCATTTAACACACGACTGAAGCAATTCTGTAAAGGTCTTGTATATCCACTTCGATTAAATCATTTCCGGACAGAAATAACTACAACATAGTCTAGACATACTATCTGGCATCAAAATCGCCAATGCTTGCAATGACCTTGGAAAGAATGCACACATTGGCCACGTTAATTCCCACAAGCGCACATATGGATATACGATTCCCCCAGACCCACAGCAACACGGATAATGTAGGAAGCTACAGCAGGATCTGGTGAAGCAAAGTATTGATTGGACTCTGCAGGGGAAAATGTGCAACTTGACAACACCCATCTGCCTGCATAGCACGAGACAGGCAGCTAGTTCATTTCACATAGAGAAATCTTTCCTCTTAAAGAATTTAAATTCTAGTATTTGATTGGCAGGTTTGAGAAATACAACCAAAGTGGAGGGAAACACCACTGCTAGCCTAGCTAGCGTAGCATAGCCTAGCGCATTGCTAATGATTTAGCATATTAGCCTATTAGCATTTGTCCCAGTCTGCTCTGTGGGAGAGGGTTTCCCCCAATCATGAGCTCTCTGCAGTCCTGATGCTCAGCTAACGCTCAGCCCTGTCCATGCATTATTAATGCGCCCTGCTCCTTGACTATGACTGCTGTGCCCATCAGCCTCCTATATACCCCTGGGCCGACGAAGAGAAGGAGGCGGAAATACAGGCGAAAAGAACCTGCTCAGCAGATCAACTTCTGAATGGAATCCATCGGTACGACGCACACATAGCATTCTATCTCTCAAATACATACACACACACACACACACTCACACAATATCTCTCTCTCTCTCTCTCTCTCTCTCTCTCTCTCTCTCTCTCTCCCTCTCTCTCTCACATACTCAATAGGTAATTAATCTCGGCAGGTTCCTCCACTGGCTCAAGATCTATCACAGTCAGGTCTTTGGTATTGACCTGGAATACAGCATCTCCTGCTGGGTAATATACTGTACATGGTGAATACAGCATCTCCTGCTGGGTAATATACTGTACATGGTGAATACAGCATCTCCTGCTGGGTAACATACTGTACATGGTGAATACAGCCTCTCCTGCTGGGTAACATACTGTACATGGTGAATACAGTATTTCCTGCTGGGTAACATACTGTACATGGTGAATACAGTATTTCCTGCTGGGTAATATACTGTACATGGTGAATACAGTATTTCCTGCTGGGTAATATACTGTACATGGTGAATACAGCATCTCCTGCTGGGTAATATACTGTACATGGTGAATACAGCCTCTCCTGCTGGGTAATATACTGTACATGGTGAATACAGTATTTCCTGCTGGGTAATATACTGTACATGGTAAATACAGCATCTCCTGCTGGGTAATATACTGTACATGGTGAATAGAGCATCTCCTGCGGGGTAACATACTGTACATGGTGAATAGAGCATCTCCTGCGGGGTAACATACTGTACATGGTGAATAGAGCATCTCCTGCTGGGTAAGATACTGTACATGCTGTTGTAGCCCATGATGTCAGAGCAGGTCTGTTGTAACTTTACTTACAAAAATTATGTTGATTTGACCACTGTCTCTAAATACACTGTATTTCAGTATGAATTTCATACCCAACTGTGGTCCTGCATTCTCCATTCAATGCTTTACATGTGCCAGTGTTACCCAAGTCAGCAGCAATAGAATACCTCAGTTGTAAACTACAGTATTTCGATGGTGAAAGTGACCTTACTCACCAGAGGGTCTCAGTGTTGTGGTATTTAGAAGATGTAAGTCGTATCTAAAGCCCCCTACAGCCCTACACTGACTGATTATTGTTTTTGACATTCAGGACATCATGTGGTGGACGGAGCCCAAAGTCTCCAAACCAAATTCCCATTATTAATAGATTAACCCCCCATAGAGTTTGGTTATGGATTATTGTCATTTCCCAACTCTCTGAGGGTTTGATTAAAGGAGAGCTCTACTCTTAGAAAAAAAGGGTTCTTCTGCTGTCCCCATAGGAGAACCCTTTGAAGAACCATTTTTGGTTCCAGGCAGAATTATTTTGGGTTCCACGTAGAACCCTCTGTGTGAAAGGGTTCTACATGGGACTCATAAAGGTTCTGCCTAGAACCAAAAAGGTTCTGCCTGGAACCAAAAAGGGTTCTTCAAAGGGTTCTCCTATGGGGACAGCCGAAGAACCCTTTTAGGTTATAGATAGCACCTTTACTTCTAAGAGTGTACCAGCCGCCTTACAAATCTGGAACGTTTTGTGGTTTTCATTATTTGTTCGGTAAGGGAGGACAGCTCATAATAATGTCTGGAACGATGCAAATGGAATGGCATCAAACACATAGAAACTGTGTTTGATACCATTCCACCCATTCCGCTCCAGCCATTACCACGAGCCTGTCCTCCCCAATTAAGGTGCCACCAACCTCCTGTGGTCAATAGTATTTCTGTAAACCCTTGAAGTAGCCTGACATTATTGTTTTTTGTGAACGCTCTATGAACCTCTTTCTCTCTTGCCAAGTTTAAATCAGTTCCAAGAAGGCAGATTTAAGCGATATGAAACAATGTATGTGTTACATTGAAAGGAAATTAAACCAATCAATCAATCAATCAATGAAATTGTCTTCGTACAGCGCATGTAACCTGCTGGGATCTGACCTCGTTGGGTGACAAGGTCAAAGTAATTGACCTGAAGGGACAGTTGTATAAAAACCAAATTAAGCAACATGTGGGCAAAAATCAAGCATGAATCCTTTCATTTTTGGGGCCCCTTTTGAGAGAAGTTGCAACAATTTAATCCAATGGATTAGTTAATTGCAAGATTATTTCATTTAACAAATCAAGTGTTTTATTTACACCATCCCAACAGCTATCTTGGAAATATAACTTTGCTCTGTGCTTCTTCAAGCATGCACTTCATAACATATAGCCTATAGGCTATGGATCATTTGATTGAGACCACACTAAATAGCCTATAGGCACATTTGATATTGTACGCCCAGCGGAGAATCAGAGAGGAGGGGGGGGGGGCACACATCGATATATAGCCAAATAAGAAACACATTTTAAAACACTGAGAAATATTGACATTGCATCAATTATACATTACCATCCCCTGGACTACATTAAAAAATAAAAATAAACCTTCCCCTTCACTGAAATTGAAAAAGCATGACCCTCCCCCATTTTCATCTGTTCTGTAAATTGTGATCAATCCCTTACTGAAACTCCCAAAGTCATCTAACTGTTAAATAACTGTTAAATACTTTTAACTAATAGCTGTGTGTGGTCAACCATCATTTCAGCACTGTTATGATTGGGACAGCGTTGTCACGTTGCTTTGAGACAAGCGTGGTGTATTGCTGCCTGGGTAAACATTTCCCAAATGGCCCACCCAGCAAGGGAAAGGCACCCTGTGTGAAAAATACTCGGAGAAACAGTGACATACACACTGAATTACATAAAATACTCTCAGAAACAGACATACACTCTGAATGACCTACAATGGATGTTCTAAGTCCATAACGATACTTAAACCACATCAGGAGACAACTGAGGTGTCTCTGTAGCACATTACACACTTTGTAGTAAGTTAACATTTCATTGAGAAGGTTTTTTAGGAAAGCCTTTTTATCTACCAGAAGACGGCTTTTGTCAGGTCAAGATTTTTCCTGTTCCTTAATTGTTTGAAACATGGAACTTAACTTTCCATCTCTGTCCATGAAACAGCTGGCGTGGGTGTGCATTTAATGATGATAATTCTGTAATTTATTTCACCACTATAGTCTTATTTATTGTCCTACCTCCTAACCTTACTGCATTTTTGCACTACATTTTGCACTCTGTATATAGATTTTTCTATTGTGTTTTTGACTGTTTGTTTAATGTGTAACTCTGTGTTGTTATTTGTCGCACTGCTTTGCTTTGTCTTGGCCAGGTCGCAGTTGCAAATGAGAACTTGTTCTCAACTGACCTACCTGGTTAAATAAAGGTGAAATAAATAAAATAAGAATTTTACAATGGTGTTTTCCCGCAAATTGCATTTTGGATCGTTCACACATAGGCCTGCCGCTGTGCGCACATTGCTGCACCTAAAATGTGAAGAAATAAAAGTTGATCAACATTTTAAGCTAAACGTTCTGATCTGTTCCATCAGCCTTAGTAATTGATACAGCGTATACCTCCACTACACCGAGTATACACAATGACCACAAACAATAAAGTGGGTATACAAGGTATACCTGCCTATACCCTCCACTACACCACTGCCCATAATGATAAATCAATCAGTCAGATGTTTGTTTTCATGGAATCTACATTTTGATATTTGGTTACAATTAGTCTGGGAAAATTCTAGCCAAATTGAGGTTGAGTTTGAGTTTTCATGATGATAATCTTTAGGGTAGTTTGCCCGTCAGTGTTATCATAACATTCTGCTAGCATGTTAGCTAGCTAGCCTAGTATAACAGGGGTGTAATTTTACCCTTCCCTCACGATAATACCTTTGGCTCCCAAGAAATCTGCTTTCAGATCTGAAAATGTATCTTGGTGGTTGCACAGTCATCTCAAATAAAACTGTGAAGGACCCCAGCGTTACTCTGGACCCAGATCTCTACGACGAACATATAAAAAATATTTCAAGAGCAGCATTTTTTCATCTTGGTAACAGCAACTTTTTGTCCACATTTTATGCAGAAAAGCTAATACATGCTTTTGTCATTTTAAGATTAAACTACTGCAATGCTCTACTCTCCGGCTACCCGGATAAGGCACTAAATAATCTTCAGCTAGTGCTAAATATGGTTGCTAGAATCTTGACTTGAACCCCAAAAATGTATAATATTACCCCAGTGCTAGCCTCTTTACACTGTCTTCCTGTTAAGGCTAGGGCTGATTTCAAGGTGTTACTGTTTTAACCTACAAAGCATTACACAAAGCATTACATTGACTTGCTCCTACCTATCTCTCCGATTTGGTCCTGCCGTACATACCTACACAAACGCTACGGTCACAAGACGCAGGCCTCCTTATTGTTCCTTATCTGGTGTCCTGTGTGTTCTTAGATATGCTCCCTCTAATTCTCCCATCTATCTCCCCTCCCGGAGTACCTGAGCCCTAGGACGATGCCTCAGGACTACCTGGCCTGGCGACTCCTGGCTGTCCCCACCCCTCTCCCCACTGCACCCTCTACAACCACTGTGATTATTATTTGACCCTGCTGGTCTTCTATGAACGTTTGAATATCTTGAAGAGCGATATGGCCTTAATGGCCATGTACTCTTATCTCCACCCGGCACAGCCAGAAGAGGACTGGCAACACCCCAGAGCCTGGTTCCTCTCTAGGTTTCTTCCTAGTTTTTCCTGGCCACCGTGCTTCTACATCGGCATTGCTTGCTCTCTGGGGTTTTAGGCTCGGTTTCTGTATAAGCACTTTGTGACAACTGCTGTTGTAAAAAGGGCTCTATAAATACATTTGATTGATTGATTGACTCACGTAGTAGCCTAGCCTACTAAAAGCCCTTGACTTGACTGATAATCAATCAATGTGATTTTGTTTCACTGAATCTGTATATTTGGTTATTTGATCTCTGGCTGGGCAAATAACTTGAGATGGCAGCTCATCTATTAGTTTGCATATATCTGAGCAGACACATTTAGCATGCTATTGACACATGAACACGAGACTCACATCCTTTTGAAAATAGAGATTTCTATTATTTTCTGAGCATTTCATGAAAGACTATTTTAACACACAATTTACCACCAAGCTCCCTACTAGAATCTACGCCCAGGACCCAGGCGTGGCTCATAGAAGAGCTACGCCCAAGTGTTGCAACAGGTCTAATTTCTAGGTCTGGCGTAGAGTACATTTTACGTCGGAAGTTACGAACCACTTAAGATCAACTGGTGCAACCCACTTACGACCAACTTGTGCAACCCACTTACGACCAACTGGTGCAACCCACTTACGACCAACTGATGCAACCCACTTACGACCAACTGGTGCAACCCACTTACGACCAACTGGTGCAACCCACTTACGACCAACTGGTGCAACCCACTTACGACCAACTGATGCAACCCACTTACGACCAACTGGTGCAACCCACTTACGACCAACTGGTGCAACCCACTTACGACCAACTGGTGCAACCCACTTACGACCAACTGGTGCAACCCACTTACGACCAACTGGTGCAACCCACTTACGACCAACTGATGCAACCCACTTACGACCAACTGGTGCAACCCACTTACGACCAACTGGTGCAACCCACTTACGACCAACTGGTGCAACCCACTTACGACCAACTGATGCAACCCACTTACGACCAACTGGTGCAACCCACTTACGACCAACTGGTGCAACCCACTTACGACCAACTGGTGCAACCAGCCCCAGGAGGAATAACACAAAGCTGACGTGATCAGTAACCTTGGTTAGGACCTTGCCTTGACTAATACCTAGACTTTAGCTCAGCCGCCTAAAACAGTCTTGTGGCACCCAGGGGACCTGGGTCCTAATCCTGCCGGTCCCACAAACAAACAGACATGAAATTGCCTATTATACCAGGCCAAATGTATTCCCAAATCATCTTCAGCAGTGGCATGAAGATTAGTCAGTCAAACAGAAAGTAAAATGAAAGACAGTATGTTATCTGTTTCAGTGGTAGTACAGGGAGTGTGCACAAGACAGCAGTAAAAGTCCAGTTTACATAGCAACAGTACAGCAAGCAGATTGTGCAAAAGGACTGGCAGGAGATGTGGAATGGGTGAGAGAGTATGTGTGGGAGACAGGCAGCACATGTATTTGTTACCCCCAAGTGACATCTTTGACTGGGTTGGGAAGGACTGCAGTATGTGGTGTTGGCTATTCACTCTAACCACAGAGTTGGTTCATATGATTCACTCTAACCACAGAGTTGGTTCATATGATTCACTCTAACCACAGAGTTGGTTCATATGATTCACTCTGACCACAGAGTTGGTTCATATGATTCACTCTGACCACAGAGTTGGTTCATATGATTCACTCTGACCACAGAGTTGGTTCATATGATTCACTCTGACCACAGAGTTGGTTCATATGATTCACTCTGTCCCACGGGCGGACTGAGGCACTCCCTATGCACTGTTGGTATTCAACAGGGGTCTTACCTGGTCCCCAAAATATGGTGTGTGTGTGTGTGTGTGTGTGTGTGTGTGTGTGTGTGTACACGCTCCAATGTGTGAGTCTGTGTGTGTTTGTGCATGCATGCGTACCTGCCTGCATTCCTGTGTGTGTGCGCACGTGTAGGTGTGCATGTGTGTGCGTGCACGTGTATAGTATTATGTATAAGGGGATCCCATTGATCTCCAGTCCCAACAGGAATAAGGGGATCCCATTGATCTCCAGTCCCAACAGGAATAAGGGGATCCCATTGATCTCCAGTCCCAACAGGAATAAGGGGATCCCATTGATCTCCAGTCCCAACAGGAATAAGGGGATCCCATTGATCTCCAGTCCCAACAGGAATGCTGCATTGCAGCTCCTCTCACTACTGCAGCATCAGGTAATTACAGCAGCAGGGAGGGAACCTCTGTCATCTTCTCAGGCTCTGGCAGCTCCACTAGAAAAGGAAGAAAGATACATATTCACCACGAGACACTGAGAGATTGAACTGTGGAAGAACTGTAAATAACCCTTGCGTTGGGGGAGACCAGAGAGTTGAGCTATCGCTGCTTGAACTCACAGAGCTAGAAGGAAAATGGCTGCTCACACAAGCGTGTCTAGAGAGAGGGTTAGCTCTCTTGCTCTGTCCCCAAAAAAGCACAGCACAAAAGCAGGCGACAGACAAGAGAGGACCGGACTTTTCTGCTTGTTGAAACATCTCAGCTGTTTGTGGAAACATCTCAGCCGTTTGTGGAAACATCCCTCCTGCAGCATCCTATAGGTGACATTCCAGGGAGGAAACAGAGAGGAAGGGGCAAGGTGCCGGTGGCATACATGTACAAATCTGGATTTTGAAGGGACTGTGTGTGTGTGTGTGTGTGTGTGTGTGTGTGTGTGTGTGTGTGTGTGTGTGTGTGTGTGTGTGTGTGTGTGTGTGTGTGTGTGTGTGTGTGTGTGTGTGTGTGTGTGTGTGGATGTGTGTGTGTGTGTGTGCGTGTGTGTGTGTGTGTGTGTGTGTGCGTGCGTGTGTGTGTGTGGAGCCATCGCTGTGTGTGTGTGGGTGTGTGTGTGTGTGTGTATGTGTGTGTGTGTGTGTGTGGAGTCATCGCTGTGTGTGTGTGTGTGTGTGTGTGTGTGTGTGTGTGTGTGTGTGTGTGTGTGTGTGGATCCCTCACAGTGACTGTCTAAATGCTCCTTTAATACTCACAGTGGAAGAGAGGCTCCCTTCTTTATTGCAGCATGACTAAGTGAGATTTTGACCAAAACGTAGATTCCAACATTTTTGTTTATTTGTGTACTAGAGACATACTTTGCTCAAAGGAAGTTGTCTGTGTGAGGAGCAGTGCATTATGGGTTGAATGGCCGTGTGAACCCCAGTCTGATGAAAGGTCATTGGTTTAAAAGAACCCATATACTTGCTAAGTAATAGTTACGCACAAAGTTTGTTTACATTAATCGTAAATGTAAGTCAGAAAATTGCTCATGGCTGGCAAGGTCAGTCAAATGCTATTGGACGCCTGTTTGGCAGTTGGCACGACAGAGTCACATTAATGTCATTGATACTATCGGTGATACAATCAAAGGACACGTTCAGGCAGATGACAAGATCAAATGACGTACCGTACAGGCCAGTGTGTTGGCTCGTTCATATTCTGTGACATTGCAGGGTTTGCCACGCACTTTCATTGGTCCATTCCAATTCTCTAACTGTTGCTGTCCTCTTATCTCTCTCTCTTAACTATCTCTCTTCCTCTCTCTCTCTCTCTCCTTCTCCCTCTCTCTATCTCTCTCTCTCTCTTAACTCTCTCTCTCTCTCTCTCTCCCTCTCCCTCTCTCAACTCTCTCTCTCTCTTAACTCTCTCTCTCAACTCTCTCTCTCTCTCTCTCTCTCTCAACTCTCTCTCTCAACTCTCTCTCTCTCTCTCTCAACTATCTCTCTCTCTCCTCTCTCTTCTCCATTATTACGATCCCTCCAGTTCTTTTCTGAACAGCATTGTTTCACAAATTCTCTCCCACTCCTCTCTCGGCCATTGGGTTCATTATGAATCGTAATATTACCTCTCTCTCTCTCTCTCTCTCTCTGTCTCTCTCCTCTCTCTCTCTCTCTCTCTCTCTCTCTCTCTCTCTCTCTCTCTCTCTCTCCTCTCTCTCTATCTCTCTCTCTTCTCTCTCTCTCTCTCTTTCTCTTTCTTTCTCTATTTCTCTCTCTCTCTCCTCTCTCTCTCTCTCTCTCTCTTTCTTTATCTCTTTCTCTCTATATTTCTCTCTCTCTCTCTCTCTCTCTCTCTCTCTCTCTTTCTTTCTCTTTCTCTTTCTCTTTCTCTTTCTCTTTCTCTTATCTCTCTCTCTCTCTCTCTTCTCTCTCTATTTTTCTGTCTTTCTCTCTCTCTCTCTTTCTCTTTCTCTCACTCTCGCTCTCGCTCTCGCTCTCGCTCTCTCTCTCTTTCACTCTCTCTCTCTTTTCCTCTGGAATTTTTTCCTCATCTGTTATCTCTCCTAAATGTAATTCCCCTCTCTCCCCATCAGCATGCAAATGACCCAGCAGCCAGCACTCAACTAAGGGGACGGAGGAGGACTGGAGAGGGAGAGGGAGGAGGGAGAGGGAGAGGGAGAGGGAGAGGGAGAGGGAGAGGGAGAGTGGGCTTGGTGGCTTTAAATAGTCTGCAGCAGAACAAGGAGTGACCAGCTCCACAGTCAGTATGTCCTCTACACAGGGTTTCCCCTAGCCCTGTTTTCACAGATTCAGCCCTTCAATGGTTTCCCTAGCCCTGTTTCACAGAGTCAGCCCTTCAATGTCCCTGACAGAAAGAGACACACTGTGCTACATAGTCTTATGCTAACCAGATCCATTCTATTACAGTTACTTCTCCAGTTGTTACCATATGCACTGAAATTGTTGACGCATTAGATCTAGGATCAGTTTACCTAACCTTAACCATTAGAGGGAAAACACAAACTGACCGCAGATCATTGTCAAGGGTCTCAATCCTACTCCACCAAGGTGGGAACAAAACGACATCCCCTATCTGATAATCCTGCCCCTCCAAGCCCCTCCTGCCCCCTCTAGCCCCCTCCTGCCCCCTCCTGCATCCTCCTTCCCCTCCTGCCCCATCCAGCCCCCTCCAGCCCCCTCCTGCCCCCTCCTGACCCTCCAGCCCCCTCCTGCCCTATCCAGCCCCCTCCAACCAGAACCAAGTGGCTTCTGGTTTTGACTGTAATACAATGATGGCCAGGACACACAGGTTCCAAGAGAGCCAAGAGAAAGCAGCTGCTTTCTGGTTGGCACTGATAGGGCCTCTGGGATCAAAGCCAGCCAGGCAGCTGCAGTCTACAGGCTGGAGCTCTGTCCCACGGGCGGACTGGGTCTTTGGCTGCAGCTGCTCCCAGGAACCAGGATGCTCCAGATAGGAGTGAGCTGAGCTGCCACAGGGGCTACTTACATTAACATGAACTGCATCTCACTCTTGGAATCTCTCTCTCTCTTTAATTTCTTCCTTACTCTCTATTTGCTCCCAGCATTTCTCCTTATTTCTCTCTCTCTCTCTCTCTCTAGTTAACCATCCAACATCCACCAATGTATATTGTACATATTAGTGTACATATTCAGCCAACATACCTATACAATGTCTTTTTATAGCTTTTTTTGCACTCCAGATATCTGTATTTCTATACTTTTTCATGCTGCCGCTCTATGTATCATGTACCGTGTATCTGTCTTTTGTGTACTTTCGTTGTGGCATTTTGCACCTGCCCTGTGTTTCGTTGTTGTAGCTGCTTGACATAGAAATTTCCCCCTCTGGGATCAATAAAGTATCTATCTATCTATCTATCTATCTATCTATCTATCTATCTATCTATCTATCTCTCTCTCTCTCTCTCTCTCTCTCTCTCTCTCTTCTCTCTCTCTCTCTCTCTCTCTCTCTCTCTCTCTCTCTCTCTCTCTCTCTCTCTCTCTCTCTCTCTCTCCTCTCTCTCTCTCTCTCTCCTCTCTACCTCTCTACCTAGCTCCCTCTCTCTATCTCTCTTCTCTCTATCTCTCTCTCTCTCCCTCCCTCTCTCTCATCTAAGTACGATTGCTAACACACAAAAATTGGTAGTGTAAGCCATCCTCACGAAACCATTTTGCCAATTCCCAGCAGAAAGACCATGTACCCCAGTCTATAAACACTATTCACCCTTTTTTGCCACATTTCTCTGGTCCATTCACACTTCTTTGCAAAAGTCTAAACACACCTCTCACTTTAAGACACAATTATCACCATGTTGTCATTTAGAAAACCCTGCCATTCAATAAGTAAACGCAATTCAAACACCCTTAAAAAAACAATTGTCCAGGTGTAAGCACTAACGACCAAAAATACTCAACAAGCAATCAGGAGATTGGAATGAATAAAAAAGGGCAACAGGAAAGCTCACCTGTGTTTCAGAATCATGGATGCAAACATCAGAGAACGAGGGAGAGGAATGATAAGAATGAGAGGAGTTGGACAAGGGAGAGGGAGAGGAAGAGGAAGATGAAGAACAACAATCTCAAATGAGATCCGTGCTACTGTAGTGGACCATGTTGTTGTACACGGTATGACAATGAGGGAAGCTGGGCTGAGAGTACAGCCAAACCTGAGCCGTTTCAGTGTTGTATCGATTGCCCGGACTTTCAAGGATGAAAACAGGTACCATACTATGAAGTTGTACATTTCTGTACTATACGTACCATGAAACTATACGTACCATGTATATGCATTACAGTAGCAGAAGCAGACAGTACAAGAAAATGACATGAAGTTGAGGATTCATATTGTCAATAATGTGTGACAATGTCAAACACTGTTTGTTTGCAGAATTGAAAGACAACCAAGTCAACGCCATCGTGAACATGGTTGGTGGTAAACAACCTCATACGCCTCCGAGAAATTCAGGTAAGAATTATTGAAGACAATGACATTTTCCAAAATATAGAGAGAGTCAGCATTTCAACAATTGATTCCATCCTTGGGCGCAACCATATAAGCATGAAACAAGTGTACCGGGTTACATTTGAGAGGAACTCCGAGAGAGTGAAAGGGCAGCGCTTCCAATATATCCAGGTTGTGTTTACATGTATGTGTGTAAATACGTGACACCTTGCATGAGTTCATCTTTGTGGATGAGGCAGGATTTCAACCTCAAAAAGGGAAGACAAAGAGGGCGCAACATTATTGGCCAACGTGCTCTCGTGGACGTCCCTTGGCCAGCGCGGGGTTAATGTTACACCGCCATGCTACTCTTGGCCCATATAACCCTGAACATCTTCTGACTTTTCTGGATGGCCTACGGGAAGCTCTTTTCCAACATGCCAGAGAGAAGTGTAGCCTTGTTATGTTGTTTGGGACAACGTACGTTTCCATCATGCTGTGCTGGTCCGGAACTGGTTCATGAATGATCCAAGATGAACAAATGTGTTCCTCCCACCATACTCCCCTTTCCCCAATCCGATAGAGGAGTTCTTCTCAGCATGGTGGTGGAAGGTCTATGTACAGAACAACCTTCTCCAAGCCATCAAGGAAGCTTGTGGGGACATTGCGGTGGAGGGCATTCCAGGGCATTTTTCACCTGCTAACATAGCTTGTGATGTTGATGAAAATCTCTGGCCTGACCCTGGTCGGAGACAGGATGCTGACCCAGAATGAACTGTTATTGCTATTACAGGGGTTTGGCCAAAATGGTGTGAGTATCAAGACGTGTGTTTAGGGTTTTGAGAAAACGTAGTACACATTCAAGAAATGTGTGTTAGCAATCGAGAAACTGTAATCATACACTGGACATAGGACTGCACTTGTCTCATGATCAGTAGACAAATGGAGTTCTCCCATTGACACCCCCGCTTTCCATAAGAGCATAAAAATACCATTCTAGATGCTATGTTGGCATTTCCTCTTAGAAAAAAGGGTGCTATCTAGAACCTGAAAGAGTTATTCAGCTGTCCACATAGGAGAACCCTTTGTAGAACCCTTTTTGGTACTAGGTACCAAACCCTTTCCATAGAAGGTTCTACATGGTACCCGAAAGGGTTCTACCTGGAACCAAAAATAGTTCTACCTGGATGGGGAACCCTTTTGGAACCCTTTTTTCTAAGAATGTAGGCATCCGTATAGACTTTTGTCACTCCTCCTCCCACATTAGAGGGTATTGTGTTATCATAGCAGGATCATCCATTCTCCCTCTCCGCCGTCTCCGTGACTCATCACAATCCCTTCTTCCCTCCTTCTGTTTCTTGCCTCCCTCTGTCTGTGGAGCTGAAAGCAGCTGCCATTACCCACTTATGTAACACGCTCTGTCACTTAGCCATGGCACTGTTTATCATCCTGATATCCCCCTCTTCTCCCTCCTTCTCTCTCTCCCTCCCTCTCCTACGCGTCTGTCGCTGACTCATTAGTGGTGTCTCTCTCTCGCTCCCTTTCTGTCTCTCGGTCTCATTCTCTCTCTGTCTCTGTCCCTCTCTCTCTCATTCTGTCTCTCATTCTCTCTCATTCTCATTCTCTCTCTCTCTCATTCTCTCTCTCTCATTCTGTCTCATTCTCTTTCTGTCTCTGTCTCTCTCTCATTCTTTCTCATTCTCTCTCTCTCATTCTTTCTCATTCTCTCTCTCTCTCTCATTCTGCATTACACACTGCAACGGATATTCCAACCCTGAGCCCCGGCCTGCTCTGATCCAAAACGTTTTGTGTGCTGCCAATCCAATAGCTGTGCTGTGTAGGCCTACGATGCACACGGACTAGCCTATAGCCTATGTTCTGTTCACTTTGAGAACGAGAGTGCGAATATGAGGAGGTCAACTTTGACAGCTTACTGCTACAATATTTTATTTTATTACAATACGTTTCTTGCCCATGACGTAGTTTATCAGAGTTTCTGACCTCACAATAAGCCAGATTCAAAGTCATTTACATTGTGGTGCTGAAACTTGAATGAGCAGCCCTGGCATAATCAATCAGAAATGGACAGCCCATGATGCTGACAGTAAGCAGATTTGAGTAAGCGTAATTCATTTAAACCATTTTCATTAGGCAGTTACTCCACCCACCATGCACTCTTTAAATAGCCTACCTCCTTGTCCAAACCGCCTCGTCAGTGAAGGGCTGTTAAGTTAATGCCAAGACTCGAATTGAGGGCGTATGAGAGGGTATTCCATACACCTAGCTTTTTTGTTATTGTTGTTTAATTCAAAAAGCACTTGTTACCTTGAGATTTTGAAGAAAGTCAAACTGATCCAATTATATAAAGTGATCTACAGTATAACAGCGCTTTATACTATGCTTTATGCTAGATAAAAGCTGTAAAATACCTGGAAAAGACGTGACTCCGATGCATATGGAGATATCATTGATTTGACATTCAGAGGCTGAGCTACAACCTTCTACAGCCGAGGAGACGAAACGATGACTTTGCTTGGGAAGTAATACAATTCTGTCTGTATCAATTGATTAAGCTACTCCCTTTCTGTACAATAGACATGAACACATCTCTCTGTCCGTTCTTAGCCTGTCATTTCGGCAATTTGTGTGGTATTAAAAAAGATTCTGCTAATATGTAAAATGATGTAGAATTTTATGGCATTTTTCTAAAAGCCTTTTTTTTTCTAGGACCTGCAATGCTTTTACTATAAAGGATATCGTTCCACCTCTAGTCTTGTCCACAGTGGTCTGCGAACCCACAACCTTCTGGCACGCAGCCCTAATTCTTGTGTTGCCGTGTCATTCATACAGGACGAATTACATGGCACATTTTATTAAAACATTTTTGTGTTCAGGGAGGGTTTAGGTCAAATATATTTTACTGAAGGGAGGGCCATGCATTTTCATTTCAGAGGTCAAATTTTCTCCATGTAATTCTTATTATAAATAACGTTCACTCCCTTAGTGTGAGCTTTCTCTCCCTCCCCCTATAATGTAAAATGTACATCGCTTCCTCGTCAGTGGTCCCTCTCCCTCTCTATATCTCTCTCTCCTCTCCTGTGGAAGCGAAAGCTGTCAGGCAAGCTGCCTTTGATGGTTCCTTTATTCCCATGCCTAAGATGTGAAGCTGTGAAATGCAAATTTTTCGGACTAATGAGTAGAATTGGCTGCATGCCAAAGTTTCTATTGATGAAAATAATTACTGTCTGTTGGTGGCTGAATGGGAGATAAGACTGCAAACTGATTATGTAATATGGGGGAGCTTCAGTCTCAGTGCATTGTCAGCCATTGGCGGTGGTTGCATGGGGTATTTTCCCTTTATCGAACCGTTAGGAGTTATTATTGTGTTTGTGTATGTACCATGACCAGGTAGTGACAGCACCATCTGTTGCCATGCTGTTGAAGAGTCTTCATAGACCACGCCTTAATAGGGAGGTGAATGGACCTGACACACTCACGCGCGTGTGGATATTAGCATATGTATGACGTAAGCTCAGAAACACAGAAGTCACCTACAGTACACACATAGCAGCATTCACAAACAGGCCTACACATGCGCAGATATACACTATCCTAGGAGAAATTAGCGGGGAAAACTAAGTAGAGCTATTGAGGAGCTAATAGTTCCTCAGTACAGGCTTTATAATTCAAACCCTCTCCACCACCAACAGCAAAGACAAAACACAGCATATTTTACTTCAGACGGTTAATTAGTAACAGCTTTGTCACATTTCGGACCTTTCCTGAATTTATTTCGCCATAACTTTGGTTGCGAGTCTTTAATTATAGATTTTTTTTACCCCCTTTTTCTCCCCAATTGGTAGTTAAAGTCTTGTCCAATCGCTGCAACTCCCGTACTGACTGTGGAGAAGGTTGAGAGCCGTGCGTCCTCAAACAACACGACTCCGCCAAGCCGCACTGCTTCTTGATACAATGCCCACTTAACCCGGAAGCCAGCTGCACCAATGTGTCGGAGAAAACACCGTACACCTGACGACTGTGTCAGCGTGTATGCGCCCGGCAAGCCACGCCACGAGCGCGATGGGACAAGGACATCCCGGCCGGCCAAACCCTCCCCCCACCCGGACTAAGCTGGGCCAATTGTGATCCGCCTCATTGGTCTCCCGGTTGCGACACAGCCCGGAATCTAACCAGGATCTGTAGTGACACAGCTAGCACTGCGAGGCAGTGCCTTAGACCGCTGCGCCACTCGGGAGGCCCGGTTGCGAGTCTTTCATTGGTGCAGAACTCTCCGCCCTGGTTAGTGTGGGTTAACCTTGGGCATTCCGTAAAGTAGAAATCTGTCCAGAATTACAACTGTCTATTGGAATTGGACAGACGTAGGAAGTCAAGCCTATGGAGACCATTGACAGTAGAACCAACACAGCACTGGGGGCAAAACGTTTGGAATATTACAAATTCAAGGGTTATTCTTTATTTGCGCTACTTTGTAGATTCTTTTTTATTATATTTTTGTTATTTCACCTTTATTTAACCAGGTAGGCCAGTTGAGAACAAGTTCTCATTTACAACTGTGACCTGGCCAAGACAAAGCAAAGCAGTGCGACAAAAACAACAACACAGAGTTACACATGGGAATAAACAAACCTACAGTCAATAAAACAATAGAAAATCTATGTACAGAGTGTGCAAATGTAGTAAGATTAGGAAGGTAGGGCAATAAATAGGCCATAGTGGTGAAATAATTACAAATTACCATTGGAATGATAGATGTGCAGATGATGGTGTGCAAAGATACTGGAGTGCAAATGAGCAAAAATAATAAATATGGGGATGAGGTAGTAGTGTGGGCTATTTACAGATGGGCTATATACAGGTGCAGTGATCGGAAAGCTGCTCTGACAGCTGATGCTTAAAGTTATTGAGGGAGATAGTAGTCTCCAGCTTCAATGATTTTTGCAATTCGTTCCAGTCATTGGCAGCCAAAGGAGGTGTTGGCTTTGGGGATGACCAGTGAAATATACCTGTTGGAGCTCATGCTACGGGTGGGTGTTGCTATGGTGACCAGCGAGCTGAGATAAGGCAGGGATTTACCTAGACTTATAGATGACCTGGAGCCAGTGGGTTTGGCGAGAAATATGTAGTGAGGGCCAGCCAACGAGAGCGTACAGGTCGCAGTGGTGGGTAGTATATGGGGTAGAATTCCATGAGTGTGCAAAGCTGTCATCAAGGCAAAGGGTGGCTACTTTGAAGAATCTTTTGTTTAACACTTTTTTGGTTACAACACGATTCCATATGTGTTATGTCATAGTTTTGATGGTTTCACTTTTATTCTACAATGTAAAATAAAGAAAAACCCTTGAATTAGTAATATTCCAAACTTTTGGCCCCCAGTGTACATTACACATATACATGAATTCACAGCACCCTCTTTAGACCTTGTTGGATAGGGGAGGGTTGGGATCTGGAGATCAAGTGAGTCAAACAGCCTCTGGGGATTACAAGGGCGATAATGTTATTGGAAAAGTGATCTAATAGCAACATCCATATATGGGGAAAAAAGAAAGCCTGCTTCTGGGTCAGAAACTTTGGTTCAATGCCAATATCTGTTGATACAATAGGTCAATTAGTCTCAGTTTATAATTTCCTAGATTCAATTATGTCAAGGATGTACATGCAAAATCTGTGTCAGAGTTTGTCAGGATGGTGGTTTCCAATACACTTTATACACTATCGCGCTGACCTGATCCAAACTGTGCTGGTTTGGACATTAGCTTTTCACACTCATGAAATTTCCCCCCCAGGGGAGCAATAAAGTACCTATCTATCTATCTATCTATCTATCTATCTATCTATCTATCTATCTATCTATCTATCTATCTATCTATCTATCTATCTATCTATCTATCTATCTATCTATCTATCTATCTCATTTACGGCTCTGTTAAACCACAAGAAAAAGTGATATTTTCATGCCCTCGTATAAACCTGTTAAATTTAATCTGCCTGAGAAAATCTGAGGATATTGTCTCTGATTCTAAAGCGACATAGAACTCCAAACTGTAGTTCTTGAAAGAAGAATATAGGAATGTTTAGCACGTTCCTCTGAAGGGGTGTATACTTCATATACTAAGTAATACTGATCAAATTAATTCACAAAGATGCTTTCATTAGAAATTAAAGAGTGATAAAATCACATAGTCATGTGAAAAAGTAAGTACACCCCCCTGGAAAGTGGTATTTTGTTTTTACATGTTTGGACACATGGATACCGGAGCTAAATTCCCACCACATTCATTGATAAAGGTTACCCAATTTAACAAATCACACCAAAAAAATG
Source organism: Thymallus thymallus (assembly GCA_023634145.1). Taxonomy (NCBI): domain Eukaryota; kingdom Metazoa; phylum Chordata; class Actinopteri; order Salmoniformes; family Salmonidae; genus Thymallus; species Thymallus thymallus. The sequence goes on along the minus strand of CM042403.1, from coordinate 7,119,703 downwards.
TAACTTTGAAAATGTTATGCAATTAAAACAAAACAAAAATGCTTTTTCCTTATGCGTAAAAAGTTAGTACCCCCCTACCTTTACCATCACATAAAATGGCTATAATTAGAATTAGGTACCAAAACAAGAACAAATTATTAGAAAACATTAGAGAGAAAATTGGTCTGGTTTGGTTTTAACCATATGGGTGTGTGGTAACACATCATTCAAAGATCAAAAGACCTTCCCGAGGCCCTCAGAAGAAGGATTATTGATGTCCATGAGTCTGTGAGGAGTTACACATCCATTTCCAAGCAATTTGAAGTACATCATTCCACTGTCCGACGGCTCATCTACAAATGGAGAAAATTCCAGACCTCTGGCAATCTACCTAGGACAGGTCGTCCCACCAAAGTCAGCCCAAGAGCTGACCGAAAGATGCTCATAGAAGTCTCTAAGAACCCCAGGGTAACATCAAGGGATCTACAGGCCTCTCTTGCCACAATCAATGTCAAAGTGCATGGGTACACTGTCAGAAAGAGACTACACAAACTTGGCCTACATGGGAGGTCAGGAAGGAAGAGGCCTCTACTCTCAAAAAAGAATATCAAGACACAACTAACGTTTGCCAGACAACACTGACCAAAACTACTGGAACAAAACACTGTCTTTGAACAGATGAACCTCATACCAACCGTAAAGCATGGAGGCGGTGGCATTATGGTTTGGGGCTGCTTTGCTGCCTCAGGGCCTGGCCAACTTGCCATCATTGACTCAACCATGAATTCTATATTGTACCAGAGAATTCTTGAGGAGAATGTGAGGCCATCTGTCAAAAAGCTGAAGCTGAACCAAACATGGATCTTGCAACAGGACAATGATCCAAAACACAAAAGCAAAGCTACAACAGAATGGCTCAAAAAGAAGAAATGGAGGGTTGTGGAACGGCTGAATCAAAGCCCAGATCTCAATCCTATTGAAATGCTGTGGGGAGACTTGAAGCGGGCCGTGCATGCAAGAAAGCCCCGGAACATGACCCAGTTGAAGCAGTACTGTAAAGAAGAGTGGGTGAAAATTCCTCCCAGTCGATGTAAGAGACTGATAGACAGTTACAAGAAACGTCTACATGAAGTTATTTCAGCCCAAGGAAGCAACACAAGCTTTTGAAGCTAGGGGTGGACTTATTTTCTCCGCACTATGGAATTGCATTTCTGAAGAATAAATTATTGCAAAATATAATCTTTCAGTGTCATTTGTTAAATTAGGTTACCTTTATCTGTCAATAGTGTTGAAGTGAAGATTAAATATCCATCTGTCCAAATACGTTTAAAAAAAGAACTTTCCAGAGGGTGTACTTTTTCACGACTGTACATAATCCATTCTAACATTGCCACGTAGGCTATGCAGGGAATTTCAACATTTCATTGATCAACTGAGGAGAACATTGCCATTTTCCTTGATGTGAAAAGGAGTTAACCAAGAGAGAACATCACTCACATTCAGACATCTATGGCTCTCTCAACTGCCTATCAGGACACTGTCTGTCTCCTGGGCAACCAACCTCAACAGCCAATTGGATGGAGTCAGGATGCAATTGCAGAATATGGGACCATAGCAGTGTCATAAATGAATGCTGCTGTGAGGGGTAGGCACCATCACACTGCAAATTCTTCTTGTAATTAAACAAATGTCCTAAAGTCCACATTAGATGTGGTGTAAACAAAAGCGACCCACTCCACTGAATCACTTTTGAATCCTGTTTTTTCTGCATTGAATGAAAAACAATGTCATGTATCCAGAGTGTCATTCCAATAATTGGTTCCCTTGTGCAAAAAATAACTGTGCTAAAAATAAAACTCAGGCCAACGAAAGGGCGATACAAGAGAGAGAGAGGGAGAGAGAGAGAGAGAGAGAGAGAGCAAGAGAGACAGACAAAGCTTTGCATGGAGTTCTCATAGAAGTACATCATGAGCTGACAGGTTCTTAATTGCTGCATGTGCGGCTCTGTCAGGCCTGGCCATGTATAATCCTCTAACTGTGAAAACGGCATACACTGCATGACAATGAAGATAAAAAAAAAATAAAAATCAAACCACATCCACTCTGAGAAATGTACTATTCAGACATTAACCTTGGTGTCATGTATACAGTGTGTTCATGTGTTTCAACACAATTTAAGCCATGTCTTGCACTTGACATATAGAACATCGACTTCATATTTCTCAATTACATGTTAAATTGTATGGCTTTATGCACCATATATTTTTCACATCATAGAAATAATCTAGTTTACTTCATTACAGATTTGATCAACAAATCATCTCAGAATAACAGAGAATGGATTTCAGAGGTTTGCATGAAAACCGTACAATTATAAGAATGAATTGCAATGCAATGTTAGTCCCATGCGATTCGGCAGAATTTGCTGAAACCCATTTTTAACAGACACTTGTGAAACCATACATACAGATCAAAAAGACAACTACATAGAGAATGAAATATTATCACTAAGATGCTTCCCTTATACCAATTCTAATCAAGAGGGGTCCATCAGGGGGACATACACACTAACTTGTGATGGTGGGATTCATTTGTGACATATCAGTGGTAGGTTAATTATGCTGCTTTTACACAGGCAGCCAATTCTGAGTTTTTTTTCCCACACTAATTGGTCTTTAGACCAATCACATCTGGTATTTTGTCCAATCACATCAGATCTTTTCACGAGATATTTTTCAGAGATGATTGGTCAATAGTGAAAAAAATTGATCAGAATTGAGCTGTCTGTGTAAACGCAGTCGGTGTGTGCGTTAGTCAAAACACTTCTAACAACTCACAAAATTATTCAAAAAGTTATTTCTAGAACTGTCATACTTCCCTCCACTGCAAAAACTCTCATTCACATCCAGATATTCAGAATGGATTGTCCAGCCTATTGACTACACTGGCTGGAGATAATACTGCAACAATATGTTGACAGAAAATAATGGAGTGCAAAGCAGGGTTGAGGTCAATTCCATTTAAATTCCAGTCAATTCAGGATGTACAGTCGTGGCCAAAAGTTTTGAGAATGACACAAGTATTGGTCTCCACAAAGTTTGCTGCCTCAGTGTTGATGATGGCAATTTGCATATACTCCAGAATGTCATGAAGAGTGATCAGATGAATTGCAATTAATTGCAAAGTCCCTCTTTGCCATGAAAATGAACTTAATCCCCCAAAAACACTGCATTTCAGCCCTGCCACAAAAGGACCAGCTGCCATCATGTCAGTGATTGTCTCGTTAACACAGGTGAGTGTTGACGAGGACAAGGCTGGAGATCACTTTGTCATGCTGAACGAGTCAGAATAAGACTGGAAGCTTTAAAAGGAGGGTGGTGCTTGAAATCATTGTTCTTACTCTGTCAACCATGGTTACCTGCAAGGAAACACGTGCAGTCATCATTGCTTTGCACAAAAAGGGCTTCACAGGCAAGGATTTTGCTGCTGGTAAGATTGCACCTAAATCAACCATTTATCGGATCATCAAGAACTTCAAGGAGGGAGGTTCAATTGTTGTGAAGAAGGCGTCAGGGTGCCCAAGAAAGTCCAGCAAGCGCCAGGACCGTCTCCTAAAGTTGATTCAGCTGCGGGATCAGGGCACCAACAGTGCAGAGCTTGCTCAGGAATGGCAGCAGGCAGGTGTGAGTGCATCTGCACGCACAATGTATAGATATCTGAACAACCAATTATCAAACCAACTGGTCTCTCCACTAGTTTGAAAGTTACATTCTCTTTAATGCGAGTAATTTGTCATCGACAGTTGCTATATTCATCTCACTGCACTTTGCCGCCTATGAAATCAAGTGCTATTTCAGACACTGGGTCTTGAGGTTAACAACTGTCGCAACAGCAATCTATTTTAGCACATTGCCCCCGAGTAGCTACAGAGAAAACATAGCATTTTGAAAGCAATAAATCTTAAAAGGGATGATTAAGAAAAATTCTGCTGAACTGTTCCTTCAACGGTATGGCAATATGAGTAAGCATAACGTTTGGTCTTCTGAATCAATGTAGAAATTTTAGACCTGAAACCAGAAGTACGGGTTCTGGAGAGCAGAAAAAAAATTATACAATTATCTTTCTATTTCAAAAAAATATCCCACTTTACATTTAGGTTTCACAAACATAATGGACTGCATTTACAACCATTGTTACATAGTTCTTACAACTGATATACCTGTTTCTGTATTTCAGTTTGTTTTATCACTATAATGGAACAGACTACATACTGTAAAATAAAGGTTTAGAAAACAACTCTGGTCATTACAAACATGCCAATCAATGAACTTTAGTGCCACAAATTAAAGTATTTTTGCATTTATTTGATCACTTACAGTGTGTAGAAGCATACAAGGAATGTCAAAATAATCTATATATTTTTTTCCATTTACCCACCATCTCCAAATATATTCAGTTGCATACACATAAACAGACCAAATTAAACCAACAGTTCAACCAAATATACACACAATAATCTCAACAAAGACAATATGCAAGGAGCAAGCAAGATGAAGACCATACAAAACGGACATTACATATTTCAAATCTATGGAAGATCGCTTGTTGCCACCCTTCAACTGGCAGTTTGTATGATTTGGATGATTGCTGTTTTAACTTTACCCATAAGACATCATACCACAGAAAAAGAAGTAAACAAAAAGTTGCATTGGTTTGATCCACATAAATAAAATAATGTTCCTTCACACGTCATTGAACAAAAAGCAGAATAATGGAATGAAACAAAATCAACCACCAAAAAACAAAACAGGTCGTAGGACTGGGTTATACTACATAAACACAAAATTAGAATGACTAGAAAATACACTATCCCTCCATAATGTATGCACTAAAAACACCGTCTGTTCTACAAATTCTAATTCTACGGTGTTACAGCCAGGTGTGTTGTTGTTTCTCACAGTGCGCTCATGCAGACTATTTGACGAGTTGACATGGCTCGCCTGGGGGGGTTTACTTTCATAGGGGTGAATCCTAACGTCCACTTAAGCAAAATGTTCACTTAGTCATGCATTAAAATGTCAACAGGACACCAACTGACATTATTTCACTCAAGCGGAAGTTAGGATTTTCTCCATAGTCAGCGGGTGCCCTAGAGGAAGAGGACCAAGCCAGAAGAGGGAAAGAGGTGTGAGGGGACCCCGGTGTCCCCAGAGTATGATACCGCCTTCAACCAGAGAGAACCAAGGATATACGAGCGGTCAGAGAAAGACAGAGCTATAGGTCTACCTGATTCAACAAACGCTTGCAGAGCAGTCTCTAGGGACAGTTCTATTGATGTAAGTTAGAGTTCTATTGATGTAAGTAACAGTTCTATTGATGTAAGTAACAGTTCTATTGATGTAAGTAACAGTTATATTGATGTACAGTAGGTTCCGATACACAGTCTGGAAATGTTGCATGTTCTCCCTGATGAGTGAGGCAGTGGTCAGGATACCCAACTAGCAGTAAACTGCAGTCAAGGTCCAATAATGGCTAGGTGGAATTGGATATGTAGTGTTTCTTTTAAAGACCGTCCAAAATACCTATTTTACACACAACGGAGAGGCGCAAGGTAAACACACACATATGTAGTACAAATGCATCAATAAATATTTGTGCATATACTTTTCTACAACGGATATATTAACACAGGATTTGTTCAATGTCCAAAAATATTTTCTTAATATTTCCAAAATAAATATGGAATGGTAACAATACATAAATGTATGATATGAATCTAAATACATTCCTGATATGTTGTCAATTCTTTTTAAGGGGACTTAAGGTGGAATGAAAAGCTTGAGGCCATTTACTTTGTTGTAAACATCCCCCTGGATCGGAGTGTAGATAGATATTAGTGTGTAGTTATGGCTGAGTGACACACTTCCTACACTCCCCTATAGCAAAGTAAACAAGTTCAGTAAGGGCTATGTTCCATTATGAGATATCACTCCACACACCAAAACCATCCTACATCAAGAAATAGGACTCAAGCAAACTAGTGTAACGGAATGTAAAAGTTAACAGGTAACCATGGAAATATTAAAACACGTCTTCAAGAAACACATCATTTGGTTAATGGAAGAACGTTAAATTACATTGGTTATTAGAAAAACTTTCAATTATATTGCACAACTGCCACATAGTAAAAACAACAACACATGACTAACAGTACAGCAGCATAGAAAAAAAATACATTGTATCTGGGCTTCCCTTGCATCGTGTTTTGCCAGAACGATGGCATCATTCAACAATCTCTACTACTAAAAGGCATCCATATCTCCACTTTCAGTGTTAAAGTAAAGCTTTCCTTAAGGCATTGACATCAAACCAAAACAAATTGATCATGCACAGTGAAATTTGCTGAATCATTTCAGAGAAACTCCCAAAATGTCTTGTTTGGTAAAGACTCACAAAATCACACTGTACCTAGACATAGTTGGAAAAGCCGACCACGGACAAACATAAATTACATTTATATCGCTGAACACTGGTCAGTGTAAAGGAGAGCGCTCCCATATAGAAATAGTCACAACTCTGTTCTAAGGTCAGTTCTAAAGCCAATGGGAAAAGACAATAGAATTGTAAAGACATTGTAGTGAATGTACCAAAGTGTATTTGACTGTGGAGACATCATAAAGTAATGGTGGTTGAATGTTTTATCCTCTGAGTGTAAACCTAAAACCTGGATATACCAGCTACAGTTTTGCAGTAGCGTTGCATGTACAGTAAAAGGGTAGGGCAAAACAAACAAACGTCAATCACAAAAGATCCAAATCAAACCGTAGAGGCTCCACAACATCAGGAAGTGGGAAATAAGAATCACTCAACGGGAATTGCAGTCTTTGATCACTCAGCCAGTCTTTCGTCGTCATGGCTACATCCTGAACGCAGTCCTGATTGGACGCTGGGGGGGAAGTTCTACATCACCTCGTATTCTTCGTCTCCGGCGAGGAAAGACTCCAGGTCGTCCACCACGCCTCCGGCTTTCTTGGTTGACTTTGACTTCTTCTTCTTCTTCTCTTTCTCTTCCCCACTCCCTGACTCCTCCTTTTTCTTCTGTTTGTGTCGTTTCTTGATGCTTTTGTCGTCCTCCTGTAAGGAGCAGACGTGTTCCATACTTACTGTTAGCTAAGGATGACACACAGGGTGTAAAGACGACTCAGCTCCTTTCACCTTACCTCTTTCTTCTTCTTCTTCTTCTTCTTGTCCTTTGTTGAGGATCTACTTTCTCGGTCTGCAAGACAAGCAAAATTAAGACAATTTTACCAATATATACACCCAAACTGTGAAAATATGAAACACACAAACACACTAGTCCAGAATAGTGATCATGACTCCAATGATTTCCAATGACTTTGCTTCGGAACCTTGCTCACCATCTTGGTCCTCACTGCTCTCCTTGCTCTTGGGCGCCATCTCCTGGAATCCCAGTCCAAACAGGTCCAGGTCGTCGCTGTTGATGGGGAGGACAGAGGGCTTAACCGGTTCCAGGTCCTCCAGTACAGCCGAAGGATCCTTGGTAAAAGGGAGACAGGAAGGGAGGGGGATAGAGCGATAGACAGAGTGAGTAGGGGACAAAGAGAGATGGAAAGACAGAAAGAAGGGGAGAGAGTAAGTAGGAGAAAGAGGTAGGCACAATAGACAGCCATTTTCTACTTCAGATTCAGTCCAATTCAGCATTTCTAAATCCAGTCCTCTGGGAAAAGAATGCATCAAATATATGGGCCCTGAGGACTAGGACTAGGCTGAGAAAGGCTGCCACCCATATGTGTAACTACTGTAATATTGAATCAAAGTTCTCCTTCTGTCAATCACTGAGAGGGAGGTACTCAATGAGAAGATCAAAGTACATGCACAGATCAAATACACCGCTGAAACGCCGATGTCCAAATAATAAACGAAAAAAAAAAATGCTTAGAAAACCAGGTGTTTTAATCGCCGTATGCTTACTTGGAATTTTGACCTTACGCCCATTAAAATAAGGAGAGTAAGGTGTTTACTGACTATTGCATAATCCGCCTACTGCTATAATCAGTTTAACGTCGAATTACTACTGTGCATGTAAACGTGACCACTGTAGTAATAGCACAAAATCTCAACCGATCACTATCACATATGACAAAACAGAAGGCCCTGTATCTGGAAAGTAATGGACACTTTCTACATTTCACATTGACCCGATAGAAGGGGATGAGAGGAGTAAGTAGTCTACTGTAACGGCACCTTCTTCTTCTTGGGCTTCTCGAACGCCTCGTCCTCATAGCCTGGTTCGTCCATGACGAAGGAGAGCATCTGATCGGCCCCTGGGGCTTCTTGGTCTGAGTGGGAGGATTCATCATCCCCTCCCTTTTTCTTGCCTGCCCACATGGACTGCACCGGGGCTGGGGTCGGGTTCAGGAATGAGACAGGCTCAGACGTCATCTTTAAGCCCGCTGGTTTCTTGGCTTCTCTGGTCTTGTTTTGAGTCTTCAAAGCATTGGAGGAGGATCTGATCAGATAGCACAATACATATCAAAATATTTAAAGATGCATGATAATATCAATATGTAAACCCTGACCTGTTCACCTGTTCACCTTCTCCCGGACATTGTTTGGACACTCTCTCTCTAACCATACCTGCTGTCTCGACCTTGGCTATGAAAAACCAACTGACATTTACTCCTTAGGTGCTGACCTGTTGCACCCTCTACAATCACTGTGATTATTATTTGACCCTGCTGGTCATCTATGAACGTTTGAATATCTTGAAGAACAATCTGGCATTAATGACCATGTACCCTTATAATCTCCACCCGGCACAGCCAGAAGAAGACTGTCCAGCCCTCAGAGCCTGGTTCCTCTCTAGGGTTCTTCATAGGTTCCTGCCTTTCAAGGGAGGTTTTCCTAACCCCCGTGCTTCTACATCTGCATTGCTTGCTCTCTGGGGTCTTAGGCTGGGTTTTGTATAAGCACTTTGTGACAACTGCTGATGTAAAAAGGGCTTTATAAATACATTTCATTGATTGAGTTAGGTAACTCTGCCGCTTAGTTATTGTTGTTTCAACAGGTTGCAATCATCAATCTCTAAATCGCCCAATGACTACATCATCAATCTCTAAATCGCCCAATGACTACATCATCAATCTCTAAATCGCCCAATGACTACATCATCAATCTCTAATCGCCCAATGACTACATCATCAATCTCTATCGCCCAATGACTACATCATCAATCTCTAATCGCCCAATGACTACATCATCAATCTCTAATCGCCCAATGACTACATCATCAATCTATCGCCCAATGACTACATCATCAATCTCTATCGCCCAATGACTACATCATCAATCTCTAATCGCCCAATGACTACATCATCAATCTCTAATCGCCCAATGACTACATCATCAATCTCTATCGCCCAATGACTACATCATCAATCTCTAATCGCCCAATGACTACATCATCAATCTCTAATCGCCCAATGACTACATCATCAATCTCTAATCGCCCAATGACTACATCATCAATCTCTAATCGCCCAATGACTACATCATCAATCTCTAATCGCCCAATGACTACATCATCAATCTCTATCGCACTGTTCTCTTCCCACACATACCGCCTTCTGTCCGATCCACCGCCCTGGATGACTTTAAGTGCCTTCGTCCCCTCGTCCTCTTCATCGCTGGTCAGGGTGATCCCCATGCTGGGGACGGCAGCTGCCTTGGGCACAGACTTGGGCACAGACTGACACAGCTCATCTGGGGCAAAATCGTCCTGGAACCCTGACACCATGGGGTTCCCCCCTCGGCCCTCACCGTCACTGTAAAACATGAACAGAGAAAGAAGTGGTAAGTTCTGATGTCCTGATGTAAGAATAACCAACACAAGCACAAAAAACTGTCAGAACCAGGGCCAGATCGGACCAGTCACTTTCAGCGGATTGTGGCTTTCACTGAAACTTCATGTGGAAATGTTGCGCTATTTGAGCAATGTGATTGGCCATTTTTTTCAAGCACCACAAAAAATGTAATAATAATCAGTATGCTATTCTTGTTTAGTCTGTTGACCTAACACATTTTTTTGTATTTGTTTTTAATGTTGTTTGTGACCTGTAGAATTGTCCTTTTGACCTTCTGTTAGAATTGTGTTAACAAACGTAGCACATGAGCTGGATAACATGTAGGCCCTATAACATGGTTAACATCTGTAGCGTTGCTAATGTCAGTATTTCAGCAGCGCTAGGACAAAAACGTCCGACTATAGGTTCCCCACTACTATTGCTTAGGTACCATAACCTAAATCATAACATTATTTATTAAGACATTATCCAGTTATAGCCTACTGGGATGTAATCAAAAAGTCATTACATTAACAATAACTTATTTCACCGTTATCTACACACTTAATTCATTCTGTGATGCTATGCTCCATTAAAATCTTAGCCAGACTGACAGTTAAAGAAGGCAGCCCTGAAGACTGATTCAGTTAAAGACAGTCGTTTTTTTATTACCACTTAGCTATCCTTTCAAGCTCACCTTTTAAGTTCATCTTCTAAGTACATCAAAGCACTTCAAGCCTCATTTCCCATTTTCCAAAATGGCAGACGGACCTTGTAGGACAATTCTCTCCTTCAAATTCAAGCTCAAGTTGATTCCCTTCATTATACAATGCAGGAATCTGACAGATTCTTTATCATTAGCTCTCTTCACATTTCTATAACATAAGACTGTATTAAGGGGCAATCCGCAGTTTAGATGTACGTTAACAAAGATTTTTTTCCGCCACTGTTTCAATAAAAAGCTGAGGGATGGGGCTAGAGAAATGTAACCACTCTCAAATCCATAGACATTTGACATAGACATACATAGACGCATGCAAGAATAGACCATCCATGATATCAAAATCATAGTTTCAACCATGGAATATTCTTCAAGAATGGGTACAAATAATGATTTTATAAGTGGATGTAGCAACTGCAGAGTGCCCCTTTAAGTCTTATCCAATAAAAGTAAGTGCCTTTTCTCTCACCCCCCCCCTCTTTCTCTCTCTAGCAAATGAGTGATGAATGACCTAGATTCTGAACAGAGGAGACCTGACGGAATAAAAACCTCACCTCTCAGCCCTCATCCTCCACCACCTCTCCTCCACCACCTCCCCTCATCCTCCACCCACCAAGCACATCAAAGGAAAATGTTTCAACTTTTCAATATACATTTTCATCGCCTCCAGCACCACCCCAACATCAACATATGTGAAAATGGTGTGTTTCTATGTTTTGTATAAAAAAAAGATAGAGGAAGTGTATCCAATGACATCATCAACTAATTAGTAGACAATTAGTAGGCGCTAAACATAGAAATGTGCCATTTTCACTTATGTTGATGTTGGGGGTGGCGCTAGAGATGATGAATAAGACATTAAACATGTTTGAAATGCACATTTAATATAGAGCTGAAATAGAAATACATTGAAGAAACTATTGACTGAGTGTCTGAAGTGCACAGCAGCGGCAGATCTTCTTCACTAAACAATGACCATTAGAAACGTGTTCTAGTACACAAGAAGGGTCATACATGATCTTGTTCCAGTTGCTCTCCAGGTGGTCCATCCTATCGAAATAGTCTAAGTATATTTCCACACTTACCTGTATACCTAGCCAAAGCCACAAGCCTTGGACATGGGTCATAGAAGACAAAGGAGATGATTGGGGAGTGAGGACCAAGCCTACCTGTCACTGTCCATGTTGCCTGCTCTTCGAGCTTTCTCCTTGGCTTTGGCAGCGGCCCCCTCCTCCAGGAAGCTACGGTCCATGCCCACATCGGGCACAAAGTCATCCACATTTCGCACCTTCTCGTCTGGGCCTGGGCCATCTGAGGAGAGAAGAGTGGAAAAGGAAGGATGAAGATGGTGGTGATGATAATGGGTGGTACGGTTACCAGACCTGGCTTCAAACACTATTTGTTTTCTTTCAAACACTTAAGCTGTGCTTGATTGGCATAGCGCTAGTTTGTGATGTGGTTGATTGGCATAGCGCTAGTTTGTGATGTGCTTGATTGGCATAGCACTAGTTTGTGATGTGCTTGATTGGCATAGCACTAGTTTGTGATGTGCTTGATTGGCATAGCGCTAGTTTGTGATGTGCTTGATTGGCATAGCGCTAGTTTGTGATGTGCTTGATTGGCATAGCGCTAGTTTGTGATGTGCTTGATTGGCATAGCGCTAGTTTGCTTTCCCTTTATTTCAAGCCTGTGGTTTTCAATTAGTGCAATAAGACCGAAATGGAAATCAAAAAGATCATCCTCAATCCCGAAGGATTTCACGTCAGTTAATGTGCATGACTGTTGATTCAATCACATTAGGCCAAAGATATCACTTTTGAAATGGCTTCCTATTACCTTTGGCAAGCATTATTAATTAAGAGAGTGGTTGCTATTTTGAGTTTATAGACATTAAACAGGTTTCCATCCGACCTTTTCATGCAAGTGAAGTACACGACAGGCCTGATGGAAACAGCAAATTTGTCGGTAAACTTTATAAATGTCGACAAAACTAATTATGCTAGACCAGGTGGGATGTTCTTGTGTCAGTAAAATGAATTATGCAAGAAATTGTGGTGGGAAAGCTTTTATGCGCAAATATTGATATAAACTTAGTCACGCGATGACATGTTGTGTGGTCCTCTATTAGGCTACAGATTAAATAAGTTACGAACTTCACAGGGTGGTGAAAGTGCACCCTGATCAGCTTGATGCTCCTTTCCAATAAATATTGAGGGTCTTATTCTGGTGACAAGATGATCAATGTTTGGGTGCCGTTTGACAAATAAAAATAATATTGCTCTTTTGTCCATAATAATCTCATCATGTAGGTAGGCTACTGCCACGTTCACATGCTATCGGAGTTATCGGAAGCTCCTAGTGCCCAGTGGGGAATTCCACTTGAATGACCCTCCAAGTCGTAATTACAAGTAGGTGAGAAATTTAGAAAATCTGAGAAATTGTTGTTGCCCGACTTGTGACGTTTCACCCCTGACCTTTTCAACCAAAAGATTGAAACAAATAAATGTTTTATAATTAAAACCTTATCAATATGGGTAATGTAACGAGTCTAACCATATTGTCAATGTTAAGCAAGCTAACTAACTAACTATTTTACTAGCAATGTTTGCAAGCTTATCAAGCTAGCTAAAATTGTACATGCCAATACTAGAGTGGGCACATTCGCTATATAACGCAACAAATGTGTGACAAAACAGTCATAAGACATGGAAATGCAATTGAAACCCATTTAACTTGTATTTTTTATTCGGTACATGGGAATTTCAAAGTTATTTTTATGTGCACTACATCATCACGCACAGCTTTTATCCGCAACAAGTCAACAAGTCAAGGAAGGGGGGACAGGGACAAATTGAAATGCATCCAGAGGGAGCTGAAGTTGCGAATTGCTGAGGGGAAGAGAGGGTATAAGGAGAAGATGGAGGACAAGCTGAGGCCGAGCCAGGTGAGAGAGGTGTGGAAGGGTATGCAGCCGGCCCAACCGACTGCAGTCCCTATACAGGGGATGGATGTGGAAATGGTTGGTTCATACACGTTTCTAGGAGTCCATATGGACAGCAGGCTGGAATGGGCTAGTAACACCGGGGCCCGGTACAAAAAGGGCCAGAGCCGACTCTAATTTCTGAGGAAGCTCAGGTCCTTCAATGTGTTCCCATGAGCAAAGAGGCAGTGATTGTGGAGGTAGGCCTTGAAATACATCCACAGGTATACCTCCAATTGACTCAAATGATGTCAATTAGCCTATCAGAAGCTTCTAAAGCCATGACATCATTTTCTGGAATTTTCCAAGCTGTTTAAAGGCACAGTCTTTAAAGTTTAGTGTATGTAAACTTCTGACCCACTGGAATTGTGATATAGTGAATTGTAAGTGAAATAATCTGTCTGTAAACAATTGTTGGAAGAATGACTTGTGTCATGCACAAAGTAGATGTCCTAACAGACTTGCCAAAACTATAGTTTGTTAACATGAAATCTGTGGAGTGGTTGAAAAATGAGTTTAAATGACTTCAACCTAAGTGTATGTAAACTTCCAACTTCAACTGTATATACGTCTAAATGCCTCTGACTGACTGTGTGCATATTTTTGTGTGTGTTTAATGTGTGTGTGTGTGTGTGCGTGCGTGCATGTGTGTATATGTGTGTGTATTATCTGTGTGTATAGGTGTGTGTGTATATAATCTGTGTGTGTATATGTGTGTGTGTGTGTATAATCTGTGTGTATAGGTGTGTGTGTGTATAATCTGTGTGTGTATGCCAGCCCCTTGCCATCCTTTCCCTTTCATCCCCTCCCCCCATCACAGCGGGAGGAGTGCAGAGCCATCACAGCGGGAGGAGTGCAGAGCCATCACAGCGGGAGGAGTGCAGAGACAACCACAGCGGGAGGAGTGCAGAGACAACCACAGCGGGAGGAGTGCAGAGACAACCACAGCGGGAGGAGTGCAGAGACAACCACAGCGGGAGGAGTGCAGAGACAACCACAGCGGGAGGAGTGCAGAGACAACCACAGCGGGAGGAGTGCAGAGACAACCACAGCGGGAGGAGTGCAGAGACAACCACAGCGGGAGGAGTGCAGAGACAACCACAGCGGGAGGAGTGCAGAGACAACCACAGCGGGAGGAGTGCAGAGACAACCACAGCGGGTCTACATCGCCGGCCCGACTGTCCCGTTAATGGGTCTACATCGCCTTGGCCAGAAGTCCTCCCCTTCTCTTTCTCATCAGTATACAGCCTGATATAACTCTCTCTCAGCCCCAGCCAACCTTCACAGACAAACCAGGCTGTAGCACTGCACTGTTCCATGCCACAGACTTACTGTGTTAGATGGAGACCCGCTCAATGCACATGAGAAACGCTCACTCCTCACACATTTCTACATAAACCTTGATTTCTGGCTTAATTAATAATTGATTAAATTTAAAGACATTAGAAACGCATTTCAGATCAAATCGCCTTGGGTTTTAACATACCTCCACAAACAGTTCAAATAATGCTCCATGCATTTGAAGTGAAACGCAACATGTAAAGTGTTGGTCCCATGTTTCATGAGCTGATATACAAAATCCCAGAAATGTTCTATACGCACTAAAAGCTTATTTCTCTCAAATTTTGTGCAGAAATTTGTTTACATCCCTGTTTGAAATTGTTGCATGTTGCGTTTCTATTTTTGTTCAGTGTCGTTCCAACACTCACCAGCGGGAGTCTCAGGGGTGGCTGATCCAAAGAGGCGCGACATGAAGCCTCTCTTCTGGGCAGGGGGGGGCTGGGTGACACTGGGTGACTGGGGGGTCGGAACAGGTGTGGTTTCCCCGTGGTGGGGCCCCTGGGGGGTTGGGGGCTGCTGCTGGGGGACCGGGGGCTGCTGTGGGTAACCTGGACCCCTAGGTAGTGCTGTGTTGTGGAGAGGGGGACAGGGCTTAAGGTTAGGGTTGGTGTAGGAGGGGGGGCCCTGAACTGGCCTGGGGGTGGGGTTGGAGATAGTTAGGGGCTGGGGTGGGAGAGGGGGTTGCTGGGGGGTGCAGGGGCTGGGGCAGGCCCCAGGGGTGGAGGGCCCACTCTGGGGGACGATGGGGGACTGGGAGCCTGAGGAGGGGCTTTGTCCGTTGGAAGGGCCCCCCGGGGAGCTGAAGCCTGCTTTGTTTCTGGCTTCCATCATCTCCAGGAAACTGGGGAGGTCAAAACATTGGATTTGCTAATGAATAATTACAGATCATTGAAATAAAAAAATGTTTTTTAATATATACAGTGAGTTTAATATTCATAATAATCTTTCATATGCTGTTGTACATCTGCGGTATCTGATGGTGAAAAACAGATGGGTTATTGGTATGTGTACTGTATGTGTACCTGTGAAACAGATGGGTTATTGGTGTGTGTACTGTATGTGTACCTGTTTGTCTGTGTGTGCAATGTCTTCGTGTGTGTGTGTGTGTGTGTGTGTGTGTGTGTGTGTGTGTGTGTGTGTGTGTGTGTGTGTGTGTGCGTGCGCATGAGTGTGCAAGCCTGCCTACATGCATACATGTTAACAAATACCCACATGCCATAGTTCTGGTCCTCAGTCTCCTGCTGCACATTGAGCTCCTCCAGAGTAGCGTCTATGTCCAGCTGGTTGGTCTCCAGTTGTCTCAGCAGGGTCTC
This sequence comes from Thymallus thymallus, assembly GCA_023634145.1. Taxonomy (NCBI): domain Eukaryota; kingdom Metazoa; phylum Chordata; class Actinopteri; order Salmoniformes; family Salmonidae; genus Thymallus; species Thymallus thymallus. Next base: position 7,103,506 of record CM042403.1, on the reverse strand, counting down.
CCTCTGCAGAAACAGAGAACGAGAGAGGCAAGTCTATCAGTCAAGGCTAGCTGTGGACAGTTAATCATTATAAAACAAAAATAGCACCAGCAATAACCAACCAATCCAAATAAGCAATGTTCAACCATTCCCAACAGACACCACAGAACCAATTGTTTACCCCTTACCGGGTCTGCAGGTTTTTGATCCAGCCCTGCTAGAACACACCTGAAGAAACTAAATATTGGTTTTAATTGTATACGGCCTAAAGAAGGTTTATGTGAATGTACTCTACATTCTGAATTTTTGTCCTCAAAAGCACCAAATAATGGACACAAATGTCACATTATTATAGTCATTAAATTTGGCTCAGGCACTTCTTCTATTTCTGTGGTTATGGATGCATCTACTAGCTCCCCAGTGTTTTCCACTAGTGCCTACTTTATTCACTTAAATTAAAAGGTACAATACGCAGAAATCACTCTGCCATTTCCTGGCTGGTAAAATTCAAATAGTTCACCTAATTTCTGTTTATGTGCCAAAATAAGCAAGTATAGTGTAGAGAATCATTGTACCATCTAAACCGCTGCGAAATACCTTTTCCATAACAAAAAATATTGTATTTTCAAATGTTTGAAGCTGGTCTACAAAACAGAAATAAGCATAGAAATATCGCATATAGAACAGATCTACTGCTTCTTAGACTTGCTTTCAATGAGAATGACAAATATATAACTCACATTTCTATGTGAATTTGGTCGGGTCGCCCAAAAAGTTACATATTGCAGCAATCTATTGATAGGACAGGCGCCTGTCAGTCACAAAGTGAGTGATGACATGGAAACACTGATGGTTTGACAGTCTGCTGTCTGTCCCGCCTCCCGGTACATGTGGGCAGCGTGATTTGTGTGTGTTGTGGTTGGTTGCAGTCAAACCAACCGTGTGAGTGAATTTCAGGGCTCTACAGTGCGACTATTTCACTTGCATATGTGCCTAAAAACAGATGTGTGCAAACTGAAAAATGTAAGAATGAGAACATGTAATTCTGCCATTTTGTTTCATAGCTGGTAGCTAATCACACAAAGAACCATAGAAATAAGAATGATTTCTTATTTCTATGCAAAGAACTACGTAGAGTCCTATACAGTGGGGCAAAAAAGTATTTAGTCAGCCCCCAATTGTGCAAGTTCTCCCACTTAAAAAGATGAGAGGCCTGTAATTTTCAACACTTCAACTATGAGAGACAAAATGAGAAAAAAAAATCCAGAAAATCACATTGTAGGATTTGTTATGAATTTATTTGCAAATTATGGTGGAAAATAAGTATTTGGTCAATAACAAAAGTTTATCTCAATACTTTGTTATATACCCTTTGTTGGCAATGACAGAGGTCAAACGTTTTCTGTAAGTCTTCGCAAGGTTTTCACACACTGTTGCTGGTATTTTGGTCCATTCCTCCATGCAGATCTCCTCTAGAGCAGTGATGTTTCGGGGCTGTCGCTGGGCAACACGGACTTTCAACTCCCTCCAAAGATTTTCTATGGGGTTGAGATCTGGAGACTGGCTAGGCCACTCCAGGACCTTGAAATGCTTCTTACAAAGCCACTCCTTCGTTGCCCGGGCGGTGTGTTTGGGATCATTGTCATGCTGAAAGACCCAGCCACGTCTCATCTTCAATGCCCTTGCTGATGGAAGGAGGTTTTCACTCAAAATCTCACGATACATGGCCCCATTCATTCTTTCCTTTACACGGATCAGTCGTCCTGGTCCCTTTGCAGAAAAACAGCCCCAAAGCATGATGTTTCCACCCCCATGCTTCACAGTAGGTATGGTGTTCTTTGGATGCAACTCAGCATTCTTTCTCCTCCAAACACGACAAGTTGAGTTTTTACCAAAAAGTTATATTTTGGTTTCTTCTGACCATATGACATTCTCCCAATCCTCTTCTGGATCATCCAAATGCTCTCTAGCAAACTTCAGACGGGCCTGGACATGTACTGGCTTAAGCAGGGGGACACGTCTGGCACTGCAGGATTTGAGTCCCTGGCAGCGTAGCGTGTTACTGATGGTAGCCTTTGTTACTTTGGTCCCAGCTCTCTGCAGGTAATTCACTAGGTTCCCCCGTGTGGTTCTGGGATTTTTGCTCACCGTTCTTGTGATCCTTTTGACCCCACGGGGTGAGATCTTGCGTGGAGCCCCAGATCGAGGGAGATTATCAGTGGTCTTGTATGTCTTCCATTTCCTAATAATTGCTCCCACAGTTGATTTCTTCACACCAAGCTGCTTACCTATTGCAGATTCAGTCTTCCCAGCCTGGTGCAGGTCTACAATTTTGTTTCTGGTGTCCTTTGACAGCTATTTGGTCTTGGCCATAGTGGAGTTTGGAGTGTGACTGTTTGAGGTTGTGGACAGGTGTCTTTTATACTGATAACAAGTTCAAACAGGTGCCATTAATACAGGTAACACGTGGAGGACAGAGGAGCCTCTTAAAGAAGAAGTTACAGGTCTGTGAGAGCCAGAAATCTTGCTTGTTTGTAGGTGACCAAATACTTATTTTTTTTTCTCATTTTGTCTCTCATAGTTGAAGTGTACCTATGATGAAAATTACAGGCCTCTCTCATCTTTTTAAGTGGGAGAACTTGCACAATTGGTGGCTGACTAAATACTTTTTTGCCCCACTGTATATCCCACAGTGCCTGGTGTGCTGTGCGCAATGTGAGTGAAGTGCTGAAAGATGTATTTTTAGAAGCACAAAAGTCTACAAAGTGTGTCTTTGTCCTCGTGTTTCTTGGCTATGTACATGGTTTTGATAACACACTAGATTGTCGTTCAATGTTAGTTTGAGTTTGCTCATGTCAGAGTCTCTTCTCTCAGACAGACATGGGAATCCCACCTCTACAACGGTAAAAGGGCAGCTGAAAATAGAAATTGCACCCAAGTAACTCAAATATTTTAAAATACATTTAATTAACTTTTTGTCATTTCTTATCACAAAAAAAACCCCACTCTTCCTCAAATACTTTCATTTTGCGCCTAAATGTCTTTGTGTTCCTCGTAAACAATGTAATTGTAACGATGAGTCGAAATACACTTAAGTCTTATTCTTGTTTTCTGACACATTCGTTTATTTTCAAGATAATACGGGCAGTGGGCTATTTAAAATACATAACATTGTGGCAATTCATATCTTGCAGTAATCCTCTGAATAAGACTTTAATCTCAAGAGAAGGCAGTTTAAATGTTTAAAAAGGTTTTATATTATTTTACTTTGAAAATAGTCCTGATCTAGTCTAGATAATATGCAAAACATCTAACAGTACACTGAATTTACCCATTTGCATACATATAAATTGTAAAGTAATGTCCTTCTACACAGTACCACAACTACTTTTTCCAATTAGGAAGGTCAATTATTTTTAGCTGTCTATTTCGGATGGAATCAAGGCATTAGAATGTACCGGAGACCACCGAAATGTCGGTCGTTTGTCAAATGTTTTCAAACCCAAGGGGACAAGCCCGGGGAGGCCTGGCTGGCTACATTTTCTATTAGGCCGGCTACTTCAGGTACTTGTGGAAAACACTGAAAGGCTTTCGTGTCAGCGAAACCTCAAACCACTGTCGTGGGACATGGCATGTATCAGGGATGTGTTGTAATGTGGGGAATGAAGCAGAGAGGCACTCAAGCTCTTAAGAGTTTCCATCTGGAAGGGTTTCACATCTGTAGTTAGCAGTCAAGAAATGAAATCCCTTGAGAGAAAGATAGACATTTCTAAAACGACATTTGAAAGCTGTGAAATCTCCTCCATTGTATACAAGAGATCTGTAGTATTGTCATTGATGTCACATTCTAGAGTCCTAATTTTTCATATAACATTGCAAATGATGGAACAGCATTTTGTTTCTGTGCAAAGTCAGATTTTCCGGTAACAGTAAGGCGTAGTGTTGTTCTACGCTAGTTTGGGCAATTATCTGACTTCCTCAAAAGTCATGAGGCAGCCTTCCCCTTCCACCCTCATATCCCTTCATCCTACGATCCTCCCTTTTCTCTCTCTGATTCCCCTCATCCCTCATCGCCTCCACTCCAGTCTCTCCACCTCCCTCTGAACTTACAGAGAAATAGATCCGTGAAGAAGTGGGCGAGAAGACATACTACCCTGCACTGAAACATTAATGAGACTCAGCCCAGGTGCTCAACCACACATTTCCAGATAGAACAACAAAGAAGGTAAAAGGCTAAAGATGTCTGGTTATCCAGGACAGTTTGTCCATGTCTATACTAAATATGTGCCTTCCTGTATTATACTTATGCTAAAATGTTTATTCTATCCTACTGAGCCATTTACTTTATGTTCATATTATCTATTATCTATTATTGTTGTTGCTTTGTTGAGTAGGAACCTGCAAGTAAGCATTCCATTGGAGAGTGCATAACATATGTATCCTGTACATACAACTAATAAAACCGGAATGTTAATTTTCAGCCCAAATTCAAAACGACAGAAGAGTATACAGGACTCTGTGTCCCATTATCAACGTCGCCTTGAGTAATGTAACCATTATCAATCTCGCCTTGAGTAATGTAACCATTATCAATCTCGCCTTGAATAATGTAACGCCACTGAATGAACAATGACTGTGTAAATGTTTAACACCAACTGTACACAGGGCAGCGTTCGTAAGAGTGAAGTTACAGCGTTGAACCTTAGAGCAAGCCAGGGTGTGGCGCATATTTATACCCTACTCTCAAGACATCGAAGCCAAGTCTAATCATCTCTGACACATACTGGGGTGGTAGTTCACCATTCACTTAAAAAGAGTAGTGGTTTCTCTTTCCCTGTGTTACTTATTGATGAAGTCAGCATGAATAGAGAGAGGGCTCATGGTTCGAGGGGATGCCATCTATGACCAATTCGGCCTCGATGGCGGCCATTTTGTTTGAACTGACCTGTAGCTGTAAGAAGGGGATGTTGAAGAAGCGGTGCAGGTACTTGAGGCCAAAGCCGTTCTTCATGGAAGATTCAGCGTAGTGGATGTAAGAAGAACCTGGAGGCCTTCAAACGCAAAGCAAGTAGATTACATATCAGGACCAGTGGTGTAGCGGAGGTTAGTAACGCACTTCACCCACCTTTTGCAGAAAGATGCATTTTCACCACTACATCACTGATCAGACCTGTGTTTCATGAAGACTATTGACAAAGACTAACAAAGCCAGAGATTTCAACGTGATTAGTTCAGGGGTTACAGTGCAAAACTCCCTTAAAAGTGTCTCTTCGAGACAGATATTTCTGCATGTGCAGGACTAGGCGAGTGGTGTAGCACCCTGTAGATAGTGGAGGGTAGAGAGTTTTGTACACTTTTACCACTGGAGAAGAAAACACTACTAAGTGGTACATTCCTGTAAAGCATTGACCATCACAACCCCTTGGGAGTAACAGAATGGGTCAACTGAATGTACCCCGCGGCCGTAGTCGCGCCCCCTACCTGTTGAGGTGACAGAGGAACTCTCGGGTGTCGTCGGGCAGGATGACCCGGTGTTCGCCCATGTCCCTCTGGTTGCCCAGCACACAGACGGGCACGTGGGTGGGCACTTTAGGCAGCTCCCGCACAATATAGTCAAATGTCCTGTGAAATAAATCCATGACTTGAGCACAAAATATAAACTAGATGGAAGAATGAAAAGGTATTGTAATAGGTTAATTGTTAATAAATATGCAAATTAAGGAGATATTAAAAAACATGGGAAGAGAGTGACAGTGTCTGAATAACTGACGATATAGTGTCAATCTTCTGTGGTTCTTCAATATGCAAATTGTGACCTGGGTCAGATAGTCGTATCACTGGCTGTCACACACTGACCCAAATATAATTGTATTCTTGACTGACTAGTTGCCCTGTAGCCAGAGTCACTTTATGTGATGTGTGTTGCGGGGAGGGAAGGAGAAACAGGAAGTCAGACAGGGAGAAAGAGAGGGATCTAAAGAAGGTAACGAAAGAAAAGAAAAAAAGAGGACAGGAGAGATAAAGAGAAAGAAAAGGTAGAGAGACTCACCATTGTTTAGTGATGTCGAACATCATGATGACTCCATTGCAGTTCTTGTACACGTCCATGAACTCTGCATCCAGAGCCATCTCAGTCTCATTCTAGTAACACAACAGAGAAACCCATCCTCCATCAGGCTTTCATTCATTGATATCCAGAGCTATATATATATATATAAAGTGCATTCGAAAAGTATTCAGACGCCTTGACTTTTTCCACATTTTGTAAAGTTAGAGGCTTATTCTAAAATTGATTCAAGTGTTTTTTTCCCTCATCAATCTACACACGATACCCCAAATGAAAAAGCAAAAACAGGTTCAGAACTTTTTGCAAATGTATTAAAAAAATATATATATATATATTGAAATATCACATTTACATTAGTATTCAGACCCTTTACTCAGTACTTTGTTGAAGCACCTTTGGCAGCGATTACAGCATTGAGTCTTCTTGGGTATGACGCTACAAGCTTGGCACACCTGTATTTGGGGAGTTTCTCACATTCTTCTCTGCAGATCCTCTCAAGCTCTGTCGGGTTGGATGGGGAGTGTCGCTGCACAGCTATTTTCAGGTCTCTCCGGAGATGTTCAATCGGGTTCAAGTGCGGGCTCTGGCTGGGCCACTCAAGGACATTCAGAGAGTAGGTTTTGCTCTGAAGTGCACTGTCAACTGTGGGAACTTATATAGACAGGTGTGTGCGTTTCCAATCATGTACAATCAATTGAATTTAGCACAGGTGGACTCAAATCAAGTTGGAGAAAGATCTCCAAGAGGATCAATGGAAACAGGATGCACCTGAGATCAATTTTGAGTCTCAGAGCAAAGGGTCTGAATACTTCAAATCATTTGGCAAAAATTGTTTTTGCTTTGTCATTATTGGGTATTGTGTGTAGATTGATGAGGAAAAACATGAATTTAATCAATTTTAGAATAAGGCTGTAACTTAACAAAATGTGGAAAAAGTCAAGGGGTCTGAATACTTTCCGAATATATATGTGTGTGTGTATATATATATATATATATATATATATACACACACACACACACACACACACACACACACACATATCTCAACAAAGGTTGTCTGTAGTGACGCCTCTAGCACTGAGATGCAGTGTCTTAGACCGCTGCGCCACTTGGGAGCCCAATTCATTAACATGGCTGATACTAAAATGGTTCCTTAAAAACCATCCTCCAACCAACAGAATCTTGTCCTTTCTATTACTAAAATATGTTATAAAGCTAAATATATTCCATAAAGGTATTAATTAGGTAAAAGGACAGGACACAGTTGGCATGGTGATAACACAGTTGGCACGGTGATAACACAGTTGGCATGGTGATAACACAGTTGGCATGACTAAGGAGATAACACTTTAAGCTCTGTTATGAGCGCTTTCAAAGCAGGGAATCTCTTTTGGCTGTATTTTAAAAGCCAAGGTAAGAAATTAAGGTAATTTGATTAACAATAATATGGCACTTGCCTCCTGGGGTTCGTTCTCCGTCTTCAGCGTTTCTCCTCGCTTCTTGCCTTTCCCTGCAGTGGTTGGGAAAACAGGAGATTACAATTAGCGAGGCAGAAAAGCAATTAAGGAGAGGCACTTACCGTGGTTACCGTGGTTTCACACAGAGGACTTACAGCATACCAAAATGCATAAGAGCAAAGTCAGCACACACTTAAAGTAGCAGTGGGTAACTGTATGCTAAAATATTTAGGCCTATGTGCAAATCAATTCCATATGTGTCTAACATATTGATCATTTATCAATATGGGCATTTGCTCAACTGCAACAGATATAGGCAAGCAAGTTATATTCAAGTTGCATTTTCTCCAGATTTATTGTGATGCAGAGAAACTTCAAAAAAGTTTCTTAATGTCTATTTATAGTGTCTATTTATAGTGTGCTATGTTTTTGTATTTCTATGCTGACTTCACTAAATTAATGTCCATTTAAATGGACAATAAAGTATACCGTATTGTATTGTATTTATAATTAAGATGACAGAAAAGCAGGTCATGGTTATTTCAAAATGGCACCTAACAAATTCAGCTCTCCGCTGTGTTCACTTCCTGTCATTTAAGGAGAAATATCCAAACAAAGTATTAATCTACTAGCAGCGCTATTTCAATAGAATTATTATTAAACTCAAAAACATGACATCATACGCAGCGGGGTGTCTTCGAGATTACATTTATCAGCAACCACGTCAATTAAATCTGTCAAGACTTATCTCTTCAATTGGTGCCCTCCATTGAGACAATAGCGGCAGTAATCTTGGCAGATTTGGTTGCTGTTCATTTCTCTAAGCAGGGAAGGTATCACCACTATCCTGCCTTTTAATCCCAACCCTTTTACAATATAACAAAACCATTGCCCATGGCTACAACATGGCCACACACAGCACTCTATATAAAGTCCAGCATATGTTTCCAGAAAGCACAGCACACAGGACAGGAGAAGATGCCAAAGTCACTGCAAGGGCTGATTTCTACTTGAGATATACGAGTGCAACTAAATAAATCACACATTGATATCAATAATAAATGGGAGATTTCCACAGAAGTGGAGGTTTTGTTGTCGATCTCAGGTTAGGAATCAGTCCTAGCTGCACAGGCAGTCTAGACTAGTTCACAATACCACAGGCTAGGCAACCTCTCACCTAAGCCCTCAGGAGGCGGCTTTTGGCCTACAGGGGCAACAGGAGGCGAAAAATGCATGAGAAAACACCAACATGAATGGCAAAAATAAAATCTAGAAATTACTGTCTTTGATCATCAGAAATGACTGATTATCAAAGACGGACAGACAGACAGACAGAGTTAGAACAATATGACAGTGCTATGGCTTAAATGATGTCAGTGTATTTGTAACAGATCGACTGTCAGCATTCCATGGAATTCAATGTGAACAAATCTAGATTGTACACTGTTTTTTTAAAGAATACCTCATTTTGTTGAACGTGTGTTTTACATTCAACAGGAACACTTGAGTAAGCTTTCTTTAAAGAAGCCAAACGTAAGCACACTTCTGCAGAGGGGCAAGGTGGGTAAAGGCTTTTGTTCTAACCAAGCACTGCAGTAACACCAGATTAAATTAATCTTGAATGCAAACTATGATTAATAGATTTGTTGAATTAGGAGTGTTACTACTTGGCTGGAACAAAAGCCTGCACCCACTCCGGCCTACTGCTTAATAGATTTGTTGAATTAGGAGTGTTACTACTTGGCTGGAACAAAAGCCTGCACCCACTCCGGCCTACTGCACATGACGTTGGTCACTTTTGCTTTACAGCAAATCACATTGAGCAACACTGTAGGCTCACCTTTGTCCACCACGTCCCAAACTTCCACCTTGACGACGTCGTCTGTCGCTAAGAGGGAAAACACACAATTGCCAATCACTAAAATGGCTTTGATAAGAAAACTGTAACAAGTCAGGCAATACTGAATCAACAGTATGGGAACATTTGACTACAGCTTACAACATTCCTATGGTGAAAAACTGAAGATTTGTTCAATCTTTCGATGTTTAAAAGTCACATCTCAGTACATAGGTCTATACTACGATGCTATTCTCTCTGTGGAAACCCTTTTGAAATGCTTGGGTAGTTGTTTTCTTCATACAAATACATATTATAGCCACTAGTACTTGACGCCATGTACGGATAACATTACAGTATACGCCATTTAGCAGATGCTTTTATTCAAAACGACTTACACTCATGCGTGCATACATTTAACATATGGGTGGTCCCGGGAGTCAAACCCACTATCCTGACTTTGAAAGTGCCATGCTCCACCAACTGAGCTACAGAGGACCACAAGAGTGTGGCTCTCGCTCTCACACACACACACACACCACACACACCACACACACACACACTTACTTTTGTAGTTCCAGTGGATGCTGGAGACCTGGATTTCTTGTGTGGGGATGTACTCTTCCAGAAACGTCTTCCCCTGAAGTCGGTGCCATAGGGCACTCTTTCCTGTGTTCCGGTCTCCACGGATGATGATCTTCACTAAGAGAGACAGATGGGGAAAGCAAGGAGACATTTTTGTGACATTATTCAAAACACCCTCATGGGAGAGAATGCAACAATAACTGAAATCATGGAAGTGCTCTAACTACCTCTGAGGAATTTATATTTTGAATTTTGGGTGAATTAACCCTTTAAATGTGAAACAGCCTGTGTGCCAGTGTGTTTCTGCTTTAGTTGTCAACTTTGTTGAGTGCAGAAACAGTCAGGTGCATAGGTTACGTAAAACATAATATTCCTTCCAAATGAATGGCTGCAGGCATGGAACAAGTCAATGTTGTTATTGCTATTTAAAAGACAAGGCCTAAACAAACAATACTTGCTTCAAAAATAGACCAGTAGGTAAGGTGATCAGATATCCAAAATTCATTTTTAATTATCTTCTCTAATGTAGTCCTACAACACTGTAATAACAGAGCTCTGTGTGAGTACAGAGTATGAAAAAGTCAAACTGTTTATAAAATGAGCTACCATGACGTCATGTCCTATGAGGACATAGCATGCATTATTGAGGGTTTTCTTTTTATCCTATTTATACATTGGCCACAAAGACGAGTGTAGAACGAGTCAACAACATAATTTGGGTAGGAGTTAACAGAATATGAACAGAATATGAAAGTGAGATTTTTACTGGACAGTTACTTTAAGGCAACATCCCGGGCTTCAGGTCTTCTTGATATTGCAAAATGACTTGAATCACTTTCAAGAGCTGAATGACTTACTGTTATACTGTACTCCTTTGGCAAACCTTCTCTGCATGCTCTGGTTCATCGACTGCAAACCAGCTGGAATGCTTTTGTTTCCTAGCTGGCCAGGCTCAGTGCCCACCAGCTTCTTAAGAGCCGAAAACATCTTGACGGTCCTCTTTTGGAACTCTGGTTTAATACAAGAAGTTGTTGGTTTAATCTGTGTGTGCGTGTGTGTGTGTGTGTGTGTGAGAGAAAGAGTCAGTATCCTACAGACACACAACGAAACATCAAGTGATTATTTTATATGTCCGTTAAATCGACAGGTAAACAAGAGTCATGATTCATGGTTTGGGATATCTTCTTTTTGCTTCCAGTTCAATAAATGGAGGACTGTTTGGAGGCCTCCTTCACAAGAAGCACCTGTTCTGTCAAGCAAGGTGATACTTTGTCAAACAGTCTTCAGTGATTGAGGCAGTTGGTTGCACTCCAATAATAATGTTCATGGGAATCCATCAAGTAGATGTCATCTGCAAAGGAGACACAGAAAATTCATGGATTTTTAGAAGCAGACATAAAGCAGTACTGGTAAGTATGCCGTATCAGATGGTCTTATGAATCAATGCCATGTTGTTTATAGAGTACCACAGTATGAGTCATAATACCCATAAAACCTAGCGGTCAAACAGGGAAACGGTTACAATTGTTTTACAACCATTCATTTTTCCCATAGGGATTTTAGAATTTTTAAATCAGGGCTGTGTTTCGTGTAGGCTACCCTGGCGTGACATTTTTAGAACCGTGTAAATGTCTCTAGGACAAGGAGACATCAATATATACGCCTGTATTTACCCCCCAAAATGAAATGCTAATTAGCTGCTAATGTGGCTATCTTAAAGAACTACAAATGCCACAATCTGAACCAGACTGCCGAATCGAGGCAACGGTAGGAATCTCTGGATTAACTATCTAATGTTAGCCAAATGGATTACGAATAAATTGGCAAAATGTATTTCAATGCGACAATTCTGTGAACTGTCTGGTGCAAGTTTTAAATTGACACAATACCTGTTAGCAAAGTTGTCAGCTAGAGATTACTTCCAGAGATTTGTAGTTTTGATGGTAATTAGCATTTTCAAATGCGAGAGTAAATAGAGCAGAATATATTGATAAAAGTCTTGTCAGAGAGATTCACATGGTTATAAAAACATCACGCCAGGGTAGCCTACATGAAACATCCCTTATTTCAAGTGTTTCTAAAACTCCCTATGGGGGAAAGATTGGAACCATTTTCCTGTTTGACAGCTAGGTGTTATGGGTATTATGACACATCCACTGTGGGGCTCTATACACGTCCTAGCCTATCCAACTAGGCTACCTGAAGTTGTCAAGTAGCTAGAAGTTTTATGAATTCAGTAGAGCAGAATTAACTCATCATAACTTTTTAATTCATGCATTCACTAACGCGGTTCAGTCACAGGCTAGACAGCGCTTCTCATTCTGTGCACCCATTCTCACACGTGTCACATCTGACGTCTAGCCAGCTTTATAACGTTGTAAGCTAGCTAACGTGAACTAGTTACCTACGTTTGCAATGAAACGTTCCACAAACAACCTGCCGAGTGCATACTACGATAGCCCGATTTACATTCGCGCATGTCCTGGATTTTATCCACACTCTACCGCAAATGTGCCCGTGTTTACTGCTACGTGTCAAGACTGCCCACTCTCATTGATATTCAATACTGCCGAGGCTAGCCTAGCCTAGCCTAGCTACCGTTACCCGTAACATCCTTGGCTTCTCGACCTATGCTAAATCATTAATTCGTGAAATTACCTGACAGTCAGCCGCCGACTAAACCATCCCCGCCAAATGGTTTACGCTAAAGAGCTGGTAATCATTCATTTCAAAGCAATAAGAGTCATTTCCCTAGCCGGCTGTTATCCTTCATCATCCCGACGGCAACTGCAGAGCGTCAAGAGGAGTTGGATAAACCGTAATGATTTCCAGCGCCGTGGCGCCCCTAGCGGAGCCAAGATGATATGTCGATATCATGTGTATTTCATGCGTTGCATTATGTAACAGCTGGATCTTATTAAGCTACATGCATGCATGCCCCTTCACATCCCTTAATGTATCGTGTGAAATAGTGATGTGATTCAACGTTTGCACACTTGCGCCACACACCCAATTTATTGCTTGTCAAATTGTTTTGCTGTCTGCAATAAACATCTAATACTACAATAAATCAACAACATCTTTGCAAAATAAAGGCATTATTTATTTGTACAAAGTACCTGGTAGCGTATTACTGGTACAGTATCAGAAGGCAGAGTCAAGTTAAGTGCTAGAAACAAAGTGCACAGCTATGGTGGTTATTTCTATTTGACCATTTCAGCACAAATGTAACATCTTTACAATAGAAAAATGGGAGTATTCATTTTCCATTAGCAACTAACCCCTAATCACAACAAACAAATTCTACAACCACATTCCACCACCTTTACAAACCCAAAACGCACAAATGCATCTGGTTGCCCCACTTGGCCAAGTCCAATTAATATTCTGATTGTAAAAACTTGCTAGGACAGAAGTTTAGCATTTGGGAGAATAAACTATGCAAAGTCCAAATGGTTAGTTAGTGTTTTGGTTTCCCTTGTGGATTCATCAAGGTTGACTGGGTCCTGGTTCCTTATGTGCCCGCTTCACTCAAATTTGATTCCCTGAGCTAGAGGAAGGTCCTTGCTGTAGTTGATAGTGCTGAAGGGGGAGAAAAGCAGTTAACAGTTTGACACAGTTTTCCTATTCTATCAAGTACCCATATTTTCTCAATATTTAATGAAATATTCTGTATTCTTTCCAGCCATTTATAAAAGGAGTCTGCTAACCCAAATATACTGAAGGGAGACCTAGGTAAAACAATGGTTCATGGTGCAGTGCATTTGGGGCTTACGCGTTAAATAATTTACATGGCAGTGTTCCAACTGTGATAAATAAAGGGTCTGCCACAAAGAGGAGATGTGGAACAAACTGAAATATTCCAGTGGGGTGTGTTCTGGCAGAGAGCATTTATTTTATTCACTCACCATGTGGACCTTCTCATGTACTGCTTCCAAGAGTCGCTGCCTGACTCCCGTCCACCACCCGTGTGTTTCTCCCCACCTGGAAACACACACATTAGCAGTTAGCCTAACGCACATAGGGAAGTCTACAGACAGACGGACAGACAAACATACCGAAGGCTCCTCCAATCTCAGCTCCGCTGGTAGGAATGTTGACGTTCACGATGCCGCAGTCCGATCCTTTAGGTCTAGAGGAAGAAAGCATGGTTTATAATGAATGGGCCTACCTCCAGTTTCCAAAATCTACTACACCACTTAGACTAGATGCTATTGTACTATACTGTATACAGTGTTGTGTGCTGTGGTCCAGCCTGAGGCTTTTGGAGTATTCTTGTTGTCCATCAAGTGGATCAAACCTGTTTTGAAGCTTTAAACCAAGTCCTCAGGCACAACTTAAATCTCACTAACATTCTGGAACTACTGCGTCGCATCAGAGGGACTTCTTCACGCACACCACCCAGCTCTTACCCCAGCCAGCGGAAGACTCTGCCCATGTCCTTGGTGAAGATGCTGCTGGAGAGGCCCTGCTTGACCTCGTTGTTCCAGGCAAATGCCTCCTCCTCAGTCTGAATGGATAGAGATGAGTTAGCAGGGATGCCCGATTAACCAGGAATCAAAATGGGCCAGTGGCCGCCTTCTGGTTGAACCAGACTGATTGCAGCATTCTGTCTGGTTTAACCAGGCTCATGAGGCAGGAGGTGATGGACGCCCTACCTGGAACTTGAGGACGTAGAGGATGGGGACGAAGGTCTCGGTGTGAACGATGGGCGCATCATGAGCCAGCCCTGTGATGATGGTGGGCTCTACGTAGTTTCCAGGACGATCCATCACCTGGAGACCAAAACAGTAAGGTCCGCAACTCTGATATTCCCACTTTTCACGTTTTAATCGACAGCTATTGCATACATTAGCAGATACCGACTTGAAGTCATAGTTGCGGTTTATACTGGGTTCCAAAATGATCATTTATACTAGAGATAACAGTAAATTATTGTATAATACTCATTTTTCAACTTAAGGTGTGTCCTCTTAAAATATTAACGTTCCTTTAGACTCCATAAAGAGTATAAGAGAGACTTCACACATGGTGTGTTCCTAACAGCCCACAGAGGTGCTCCAATTCCACAGTACCTTTCCTCCACACACTACGGTACCACCCTGCTGCTTAGCCTGTTCAATGGCTGCCAGGTACTGGTCCACAGCCTGCTTGGTGTGGAGCGGGCCATACATAGTGCTCGCTGTAGGGGAAAAGGGGGACATCTATATTAAAAATCAACATGCACCACGTGATTCACACCGATTCATGTTCGGCCAGCTTGGTATGGAAGTTGAACAGAATTTGCTGATCCATTTTACAGAAGGACTTACGGTCCCAGGGGTCTCCAATGCGGACTTGTTTGTAGGCTTTGGCTACCCTCTCCACCACTACGTCATGGATGCTTCCGTGCAGAAGCTAAAACAAAACAAAGTCCCCAGTAACTTAAAGGAAAGAAAATGAGAGCAAAATAAAAGGCCTTGGATTGTAGTTCAGAGTATGGCTGCTGCGTGCGTGTACGCATTGGTCAGATACTAGCATTGTGGTCTATATATGTTGCGGTCTACTTACCAGCCTCCTGGTGGTGGTGCAGCGTTGTCCAGCAGTTCCCACAGAAGCAAAGACGGCAGAAGGCACCACAAGGCTCAGATCAGCATCCTCAAACACTGAAGACACACATATTGGTCGACTGAGAAACAGAACCGTATACACAACTCCTGAGAAATGTAACCGTATCGGAGTGAACGGTAACTTTGTGGACAGGCTAGTATTTTCATGGTCGTAATTACCATAGCATTCTGTGAGGCAATTCATAATCTGCCTGCTCATGCATGTACAACTACTGAGTATCATGACAATAACCAACAAGCTACAACCTAATCATCATTGGCCATCTATTTAATATAGATAACCCTTACCTATGATAGCGTTGTTCCCGCCAAGCTCCAGCAAATTACGACCTGTACAAAAAAAAACACTTAAGTCATGTTTTTTTCTTCCCAAATGTGGTCAAGTTTGGTTGAGAGGTGAAAAAATGTGGACGATGAGGTTTCCGACTCACCAAACCTCTCCTGCACCATCATGGCCACCATCTTGCCAACGTGTGTGCTGCCAGTGAACGAGACCAGGTCGACGCGTTCGTCCTTGGACATTGCTGTGCTGTTGGGGGGGAATTACTAAGGTAAGAAATATGGTGGACACGCCCTCTTGCCCATGCCTACACCAATCAAATTATTTTGATTAATAATTACCGTGTAGCAGGAGAAAGGATAGAAGTCAGTGAGTGAAAAGCGTTTGACTAGGGCAGGAGACTCACCCGATGTCAGCCCCACCGCACGTCATGGAGCAGATAGCACCAGGAAGTTTGTTTTGCTCCAAGACCTCTGCAACGATTCTGTTGGAACACGTGAACGCAATCTAACCCAATTCTAACCATCTGTGGTTAGAAATTGATTGGTTTGGTCTAATTGACTTTTATATTTTTTGGAGTATGAGCAATTTACATTCTCTTCAACAAGACAGTAACTAAAATAAGGACAATTTGCATTAACCCTTCCACCTCCGATAAAGTATGCAAAGACACTTACTTGGTTACAGCTACACTGGTGAGAGGAGTGGTGGGAGCTCCTTTCCTAAAGAGAACATTTGACAAAAACATTTCAGCGCTGGAATACGAGATGTGCACACTGCCATAATGTGAACCTGATTCCACTGCCATAATGTCAACCCGATTCCCTTCAAACAGGTTTGAGTCCTTAGAGAAGACTTTGTCCCCTTGCAGAAGTTATTTGCAACATGGTGTAAACACTAAAAGACATTACCATAACGAAACTGGCAGAGACTAAGACTGTTACACAAAATATCATTTCAGTAACGTAGAACAGTTAAGTGTGACCCTGTGGGTGCTCACCAGAGGCAGACGTTGCCACAGATGAGGGCGATGGCGTTGTTCCAGCCGTAGACGGCCACAGGGAAGTTGAAGGCTGTGATGATGCCCACCAGACCCACAGGGTTCCACATCTCAATCAGCGCGTGGCCCGGTCCTAAAGAGACATCACTTCACTTAAGACTACTAATACCATCACTGCCCTTTACCCCAGAATTCGCCAACATCGGTCCTGGAAAACTACTGGGTGCACAGGCTTGTCCTCCAGTCCTGGGCCCGTATCCACAAAGCATCTCAGAGTAGGAGTGCAGATCGAAGATTAGCTTAGCCTTTTTAGATCATAATGAATAAGCCTATATGGACAGATGCTAGATCTGTGGCCCTGTTCTCAAGATGGTGGTGAGCAACTGATAAGCACGGAGCGTGTCCCAACACCCTGGAGCGTGCGCCAACACTCCGGACAGCCTGTTGGGGCACGCTCCGGAGTGTTGGGGCACGCTCCGGAGTGTTGGGGCAGCAATTAAGTACAAGCCTGCACACTTTGTTTTCTGAAACTCACTACAACCCAAACAGGTAGTATTTAATGGATTGTTAACTGCAGACTTACTTTCGGAGGGGAGAACTGGACCTCCAATCATGCGAGACAGGCCAACAGCGTAGTCACAGACGTCAATGTATTCCTGCACCTCGCCGACTCCCTCAACGTAGATCTTCCCCATCTCCAGGGACACCTACAAAACAGAAAACTTGTCTTTTTGATTACTGTTCCATTTGGAGTACTGCATCCCTTACTAGCATGGTTCTGTCCTCTCCCCTCAAGCACCAAAGAGGCAAGTTCTAGCATGGTAGTGTCAAAGTATATGGAGCTACTATGAAGCTCATCGTAGTTATGTAACCTTTTTATTGTGTGATTGCAGCGCAGACTTACCAAACTGCCCAGGACTTTGATCTTTTTCCTCAATGCGTCGCCAATCTGACGCACAATCTCTCCTCTTTTAGGGGCCGGAATCTAGATTTGACAAAAATAATTGATTTTTAGTGTTGCCGTTTTCAAAGGTGAAGTGAAACAGGAAATGGGGACACATTCTTGGTTAAGTCACCATACTTACATCTGCCCACACCTTCCAGGCTTCCCTCGATTTCTGCACAGTTTCTTCATATTCTGCCATGGTTGCCTGAACAAAAGAAGAAACGGTATCCAGTAACTTCACTATGTTAACGTTTTTACATTGGGGTCAGTAAGACTCCTTTGAGAGACTTTTAAAACAGAAAAAAAGAGCTCATGAAGTAACTTTGAATCCAGGACAGTTGATTAATATTGGGCTTTTGATCTGTAGGGAAGCATTATGAATGTAAACCTGGTTTGGCTCGAACAAGTAAGCACAACCGACGCCTTGAAGACAAGGTTGACATCTGGGTGAGCAGAATTTAATAGAAAACCACCATAAGGGCCATGCACAATTTCTGTGTTGAATTGCAAAATGGTAGCAGTGGTTTAAATCCCAAAATGGTGACAGTGGTATACTCTGATAGAACTGTGAGACCTTATTGACATTACCTGGCGTACTCTGGCGATGGGCTCATTGTTGGCAGGGCAATGTGACGTGATGACCTTGAATACAGAACACCCGTTAGAAAACAACACCCCACCACAGGAGCTTGGAATTGATGACTGTAGTTCACAGCCTTCGAATAGGATACTTCACCGTTATCGGAAGCCACTGAGACAGCAGTGAACATTGTCGACGACTTATACTTGATATTATATAGCTTACACTATAAGTTAGTCTTAAAGAATACATAAGAGTGCAGTTAAAGGAAAGGCTGCGGATGGCTTATACCATGATACTCCCTTACAATTGCATTGGTGGGTTAGTGAGGGAAAACGACTAGGATGGAAGTTTGAGTGGATCAACAATCAATCATATCTGTCCGATAGTTGTCGCTGTAGGGTAAGACATGTGCAGTGCGTTTTAAAAAAAGAGAGAGATTAAAGAAAACTTTAGGAAATCAGGAAGAAGTTCAAAACTGTTAACCAGTATACATTTACAGGGACTTCATAAATACCTAGTTAAGTGCTGTACGCATGTGACAGTCTCATGTAATAGTTTGACAGCTGTAAATCTGTCGCACGCTTTTTGTAGAGACCATGTGTGCTGGCTAGAGTGCTAACTGGGTATGCTAGTAAGTTAGACCGCGTCAAGTAGGTTCCTGTGTACAGTATCATGAACCTCGACGACGTGTCCAAGTAAACCGCCTAACGCTACCTAACTAGTTTTTTCATTCAAATTAAGTACAGTGGAGACATATTTGCTGAACCATAGCTACTGAAGTTGGTTGAATTTGCTTACTTACCAACGTTGCATTGTCATTGTACGCTATAACCTAGCAAGTGTGTCAATTAAATAAACTATTATTTTAGACAAATCTCAAA
This sequence comes from Thymallus thymallus, assembly GCA_023634145.1. NCBI lineage: Eukaryota > Metazoa > Chordata > Actinopteri > Salmoniformes > Salmonidae > Thymallus > Thymallus thymallus. Next base: position 7,084,282 of record CM042403.1, on the reverse strand, counting down.
AGTCAAAGCAACAAACTACTCGCACAAGTTGGCGTAAAATGTTGATCTGCCTCAATTGTCGAACTTGGGCTATTAGCTTAACGTGCCAAGCTAAGTGGCCTAGCTAGCTTGCAGATAATGTGTTTTATAACCTTGTCTGGATTTATATTTAGAATTCAGGACCACATACCGTCTAACTAGCTAATCCCCTTGCTCTTCTTACCTCTCCTTTGCCTCCCCAGTTCCCGTTGTAAACACCGTCATTATCCTCACTTAGGCCTAATTCTTTCAACCAGGCATATTTGGGCTGGTTTATCAGAAGTGTAGACATGGCTGCAGATTGTCGGTAGCTGGTAGTGAGAACTTTCTTTCGAAGGGCCCAGTGCCGTACAATGGTTAATGTGAAGCAGCGCTGCATGGTTGGATATCGGGTGCAATAAACGGCGTGCTACGCATGTTCCACTTGGGGCCTGGTGACATTCGCCAGTGATTGGTCCACTTGGGCCTTGTGACATTCGCCAGTGATTGGTCCACTTGGGCCTGGTGACATTCGCCAGTGATTGGTCCACTTGGGCCTTGTGACATTCGCCAGTGATTGGTCCACTTGGGCCTGGTGACATTCGCCAGTGATTGGTCCACTTGGGCCTGGTGACATTCGCCAGTGATTGGTCCACTTGGGCCTGGTGACATTCGCCAGTGATTGGTCCACTTGGGCCTTGTGACATTCGCCAGTGATTGGTCCACGCGCGGCACCTCCTTCAGACATAATTGGTTAATACTATCCGGGATCCTAGGGACGTTCCTACTCTAAACCTTACCAAAAGTAAACATACTTTTGGGTATCTATACTTTACTTTACTATTCATATTTTTGACAACTTTTAGTTTTACTTCACAAAATGCATAAAGAAAATGACACCCTTTTACTGACACCCAAAAGTACTCGTTACATTTTGAATGCTTAGCAGGACAGGAACATTCATGCACTTATCAAGATAATATCCCAGGTCATCCCTACTGCCTCTGATTTGACTGACTCACTAAACACACATGCTTCATCTGTAAATGTGTTGGAGTGTGACCCTGGTTTTATGTAAATGATGTCTGAGTGTTGGAGTGTGACCCTGGTTTTATGTAAATGATGTCTGAGTGTTGGAGTGTGACCCTGGTTTTATGTAAATGATGTCTGAGTGTTGGAGTGTGACCCTGGTTTTATGTAAATTATGTCTGAGTGTTGGAGTGTGCCCCTGGTTTTATGTAAATGATGTCTGAGTGTTGGAGTGTGCCCCTGGTTTTATGTAAATGATGTCTGAGTGTTGGAGTGTGACCCTGGTTTTATGTAAATGATGTCTGAGTGTTGGAGTGTGCCCCTGGTTTTATGTAAATGATGTCTGAGTGTTGGAGTGTGACCCTGGTTTTATGTAAATGATGTCTGAGTGTTGGAGTGTGACCCTGGTTTTATGTAAATGATGTCTGAGTGTTGGAGTGTGCCCCTGGTTTTATGTAAATGATGTCTGAGTGTTGGAGTGTGACCCTGGTTTTATGTAAATGATGTCTGAGTGTTGGAGTGTGAGCCTGGTTCTATGTAAATGATGTCTGAGTGTGACCCTGGTTTTATGTAAATGATGTCTGAGTGTTGGAGTGTGCCCCTGGTTTTATGTAAATTATGTCTGTAAATAAAAAACAAGTTCTGTTATGCTTAATATAAGAAATGTTAAATGATTAATACTTTTACTTTTAATAATAAAATAATATCAAATTGTATTTGTCACATGCGCTGAATACAATGAATGCTTACTTACAAGGCCTTAACCAACAATGCAGTTCAAGAAAGTTAACAAAATAAATAAATAAACTATTTTGGTGTTTGGCCACACAGTCGTGGGTGAACAGGAAGTACAGGAGGGACCCCAGTGTTGAGGTTCAGTGTGGCAGATGTGTTGTTGCCTACCCTTGCCACCTGGGGGCAGCCCATCAGGAAGTCCAGTTGCAGAGAGAGGTGTTTAGTCCCAGGGTCCGTAGCTTAGTGGGCACTATGATGTTGAATGCTGAGCTGTAGTCAATAAACAGTATTCTCACATAGGTGTTCCTTTAGTCCAGGTGGGAAAGGTGGAGTCCAGTGTGGAGTGCTATTGAGATTGCGTCATCTGTGGATCTGTTGGGGCGGTATGCGAATTGGAGTGGGTCTAGGGTTTCCGGGATGATGGTGTTGATGTGAGCCATGACCAGCCTTTCATAGCACTTCATGACTATAGATGTGAGTGCTACGGGGCGGTAACCATTTAGGCAGGTTAACTTCGCTTCCTTGGGCACATTGACTATGGTGGTCTGCTTGAATTAGCAATTCAATTACTTTTGATACTTAAGTATATTTAAATCCAAATACTTTTAGTCAAGTAGTATTTTACTGGGTGACTTTCACTTTTACTTGAGTAAAATTCTATTAAGGTATCTTTACTTTAATTTTACTAACTATATTGATAACTGTATTGATGCACTGTGATGGGAGATTCAGATTCAGTTAAACTAGCGTGCAATACTGACATCAACATTAACAGTCAAATATATATATAATAATAATTAATTATATTAATAATGATAATAATAGTGATGTGATTAGAGAAAGGTAACACATTATATAAGGGTAATTGAAGTATATAAGTACTTTGTTACCGTCGCACTGTAAAGTGTTACACTGTTGAGTGTATAATACGAGCAGAGTGGCGCAGCGGAAGCGTGCTGGGCCCATAACCCAGAGGTCGATGGATCGAAACCATCCTCTGCTAAATATTTTACAGGGTTAACTTGTATAGTAACATAACAGCAAACTGTAGTTAAATAAATATAGCTAGCTATATTTACAAAGGGTATTTTTCATGTCTTGCTTTCAATCATAAACTAGTTAGAATAGATCATAAAAGTTGTGACGTATGTGTGGGTAACTTTTATTTACTTCCGAGTAGTAGCCAATAATGATGACAGTTGAAAACTTAATTCAATACTTAAACTAAACAGTACAGTTTGATTTATTGTCAACATCATAACTGTATTGATTCACTGTGATGGGAGATTCAGATTCAGTTAAGCTTTATTAGCATGAATGACAAAGCCACTAGTGAAGTGCAATAATGACATCAACAATTACAGTAAAACAAATAGGTGATACATTACATACGGGTTACTGAAGTATATAAATACTTTGTTACAGTCGGACTGTAAAATGTTATAATGTTGGAACTGCATTCAGAGCAGAGTGGCGCAGCGGAAGCGTGCTGGGCCCATAACCCAGAGGTCGATGGATCGAAACCATCCTCTGCTAAATATTTTTCAGGGTTAACTTGTATAGTAACATAACAGCAAAAATGTAGTTAAATAAATATAGCTAGCTATATTTACACGGGTATGTTATTCTTTAAATCACCACAAACTATAACAATTGAAGTAGAATTCATCAAGAGGGAAACAGTTGTGACGTATGTGTGGGTAACCTCTATTTACTTCCGGGTAGGACTGGAGAAATGGCGGGTGTTAGCAGAGATACAATGGATGACTTGGAGGATGGAGAGATTTCTGGATCAAACTCTGATTCAGAAATGGGAACGACAGTTGATGTTAAACCCCTGGTAAGAAGATCATTAAATTAGACGTTCTTAAACATTAGCCATATGGATTGTTTGAATCTGCAAACGTGGGAGTGGAAGCAAACGTTAGCTAAAGCTAGCTAGCGACGTAGCTACTGCACAAATTGAAGAACGGTTTTTAGTTTCAGCTTCCTAGAGAAACACGTCGTCCACAAAGATTGCTGTAAAAAAAAAGTACAGGTCTCATTGGTCCTAGTGCAAACGTATGCTACATTTAGCTAGCTAGCGTTGCTATGGTGTGGACACTGTCAAGCTAATTTATGACTCTGCTGCATGTCATCTAATCTAGGTTATCTAGAAGTACAATTCTTGCAAAAGTGTCACTTCACATGAATCTGTCCAACTAACGTTAGAGGTGCCTACTACTTAGCTATTAATTGTATGTAAAAATGTACATACTCTAAAGGAATTATTTAACATGAGGGCCATAACCAATAGCGTTACCTAGTAACGTTATTGCTTATACTGCCAGAAATATTTAAATCTCACCTTTCTGGTGTAAGTTGTTAAATTGCTGAGGTAATCACTTTTCAGGACACAAACTCAAGTACACAGTACAAATTATACAAATATGAAAAATGATGTATTGTTTTCCTATTCTTGAAATTATTGAAATGCTTTCTAAATATAGTAAGACATCTTAGAAATGACCTACTATAATATTTCACCTTTCTTATAACTGCAAAATAGATATGATCATAAATGGTGACAGTTCAAAATTAGCACCATTTCATATAATTTACTACAGAGCATTTTCTCCCCAGTGTCCTCTGAGCGAAGCAGAGATGCCGTTCAAATGCCTGCTGACTCGTTACAACTTCAGCTTTAAGCACAAGAGAAAGTGGTCTTGTTTAAATTCTACAAAATAATTTGGTCTTTTTTTTTATGTTGAGAGCTCTAAATCCTTCTGAGAACATTACGGTGAGATGCCGTCTCTAGGGTCTCCTGTCTTCATATGCCGTATTGTAAGCGGAGCTGCGAGGTTCACTGGCAGAGGAAATCGATCCTTTGTCTGGATAGGCCAGAAAATGAGACGTGTCACTCCTTATGCTAGTGAGGTGTCAGATTGAATATACTTAATGGCACGTGAAGCGGGACCACCAGAGCATTCAGTGTATAACAATTTATTTTGCGCCATTCACAGAGTGCTCTGTCATTTAGGTCAGAACCAGTCCAGAACCGCTCACAGTCAGGTTTAAGAGGTTTTTCAATGGCCTTGTATAATTTACTCTGTGCACAATTTGTTTATTTTTATCACTTGATTAAAAAGGCTTTTTCATTTTGACATCTGAAAATGATCTGACAATCTTCCATTCTCTTACCACCTAGATGCCTGCAGCAGCTCCTGCTTTCAGTGGCCAGTCTTTCCAGAGCAGGGCCCTTCCACAGACAGCCCCGTCAGCCACAAGCTACCGCAGCACCGTGAGAACCGCAGACTCCAGCGATAGCGAACCAGACTCGGATGAGGATGCAGCGGTGTGGAGGAGGAAGCGGCAGAAGTGCTCCAATGCTCCTCAACCTGCCCCGGTCCCTGCTCCCCGCTTCGGAGCCCCCCAGGCTAACCCAGGCGCACCAGGTGGCCGCAAAGTCAACAACATCTGGGGCTCTGTGGTTCAGGAGCAGACCCAGCAGGCAGTGGAAGCTGAGCTGGATTTCCTTGGTGTGGATGGGGCCATTAGCATGGCCAGCAGACAGGTGGAGACCTACAACTACGTCCTGGCCCGCAAGCTCATGGAGAAGGAGAGGGAGGAACAAGAGCCGGGCGAGGTAGCCATGTTAGACACTCAGCTGGATGAGTACATGAAGCGTGGCGGGCCGGCCGCCGAAGAGAATGGAGGCGGCCATTTTAAGAGGAAGCGATCGGCTAAAGAGAGGCTGGGCCCAAGGGCTGAGATGGACATCAAGGGCCGGTATGAGATCACAGAGGAAGACCCAGACGACAGGGTGATCGAAGAGATAGCCCACAGGTGAGCTGGTTGGTTGGTGTGTCGGCTATTTTAATATTTGGCCGTATGAAATGTTTGGCTTGCCATGCGGGCTAAATCAAATGCCATTATTTTCTTCTTTCCACAGTGTCAACGATATCACACAGTCGTACAATAACCTCATACTAACTTGCGGATCCCTTTTCTCCCCTCAAGGCTACAAGAGCCCAAAAAGGAATTGATTGAGCGAATTGTGAAAGTAATTGGGAAAAAGAAAGCAATAGAACTGCTTGGAGAGACCGCCACACTTGAGGAAACTGGTGGTGTGTTCACTATGGTATGCATCTGTTCTTATTTCAGCTTATATGAGATGGATACAGCTGAGTTAATTGACAACTCCTGTTATAGGATATCCATAATGTCTTAATTATCATCTCAATGAATCATCACTTGTGTAACTGCATGCCTTTTCTAAAACATATTTGAATTAGCAACCTTATGCTAGACTGGTCTGTAACCACTTGTTAAGTCTGTGTGAAATTATTTGGTATGTTTACCTCACTGTAGGATGGCAGCAGGCGACGGACGCCTGGAGGGGTGTATCTCAACTTGCTGAAGAACACTCCCAGTATCACTAGTGAGCACCTCAAGGTATGAAACTTTTGAGACTGTAAAATCAAGTGGCTTTTCATACGCTTCTCTAATCCTGTCCAATGAATACGTGTAGGCCAATCTTTTTTTCTGTACTCCCCATATGCACTCACTACATTTTTAATAATCAAATTTCTGTAAACATTTCATTTTTAAACAGGAAATATTTTACGACGAAACCCAAAAGGAGTACAAGGGCAAGAAGTCAGCGCAGAAGCGAAGGCGACACGTAGTGGCCAAGAAGATGAAGCAGGCCATCAACACGCTGAACCTGCAGGAACACGACGACGTCTCCAGAGAAACGTTCGCCAGCGACACCAATGAGGCCTTGGAGTCTCTAGAGGTGGTTGCCGAAGAGGAGGGTCAACAGGAACCAGAGCCAGAACCTGCCATGGGCACTGAGGACACACCCGTAGTCTACAACGCTGCTGACCTGGAGGTCTTTTGATCCAAAATGGCCGCCCAGTGTCTGAACTTGTGCACGCCCCTCTGAGGACGTCCCACGAGGCTGTGGCATCTGTGATAGGCAGATGCTGCTCAGACACAAAATGGGGAATGCACTGCAAATGACTGTCCATGCCAGTGCTATGTAATAGTAGCCCTTCATCCTCATGTCAGTCTAACATATAAAGTTGTCCTCTTTATCAGTCAGTTGAAGACCAAGGCTTGCATCAGGATTTGTCAGCAACACATTTTTTTTTCTCCATTTGCATCCTGGAGTCCTTTAGTTTGGCTTCTTTACTAATGCTCTGTTTGTCCACAATTAAGATATAAGATGAAAATATGACATTTGATGGCTGAAAATATGGCACCGATCCAAAGTAATGGCAAAATCAGTATGCCAGCTACTAGCTATCTACTGTATATGTTTATAGGGTCTTTTGTTAGTGTGCTAGTTGGCTTGAACAGGATCTCTGAGTGTTTGTCATGTACAGGGGGAACTGCACTTAGACCAATCCTTAGGAGACTTGAGTAAGATCAAATCTGTTTTGAGATTCCTTTAAATACAATTTGTTGGTTCCACCCTTTTGTTTTTGATAGATTTGATCACAAGCCAGTGATATTGATTGTTGTGAAAAATGCATGCATCTTCAGAGAACCCACGGTCTGTTTCATTTGTTTATGTTGAGACGGGTTCGGATTATGTTGCGTTGTGAGAAAGCACTAAATTGCTCCAGTTTTTTTAACCCATTGCCTTTCTTTGACATCTAGAAAAGAAATCTTTTTTTTTTTTTGTGTTTTAACACATTCCTTATAGAAAATAGGGACAATATTAAACTCTTTCAGTGTCCACCCTTTGCGTACAGTATGATGACGTAATCAATTACATTGTCTAATTTCTTCACATCTAAATGGGCATCAATGGGTAGTGCACAAAATTCAGGCTGATATGTGTTGTCTTGCCCTGTGGTGTTCATTGATTGGCCAGCAACATATATGGGATGTGAAATGATGCTGTTTTGGTCAACTACTTTTCATACTAATGTGGTTTTTATGGGGATAATGGTGGGTGGGGAAAAAATTCACAGTAATCATGTAAATGCTCCTCACCCATACACTCTAATTGACACGCCAAAATTGGCTCTGCCTCTAGTTTGTCGGGGCAACAAAAGAGCTCTCATGAGGCTTAATTTTCGTCATTGTCAAACCCCTTCGTCAGCCTTTTGAATCAGAAAAGAAGCCCTTTGCTGTAGTGCAGGTACTCTTGACACAGGACTCGAGGGCTCAGGCAGTTTCCCATGTCATGGCGACATTTGTATTGGCAGTTCCTCATTCAAATCGACATACTGAAGTTTATTTCAAGGCTGTGTTATAAGTATAACTGGGGCTATACAAACTGCTTTTCTCGACAAGAGCACGGTGCAATGTTGACTTTCACTCTGTCAAGACAGGTTAAAGGTCCAATGCAGCCCTTTTGATCTCTATCAAATCATTTCTGGGTAACAATTAAATACCTTACTGTGATTGTTTTCAATTAAAATGGTCAAAAAGAAACAAAAATAGCTTCTTAGCAAAGAGAGATTTCTCACGTAATACTTTTTTTAGGACTGGGAGTGATCTGAGTGGGGAGGGGAAAACTAGCTGTAATTGGAAAAGAGGTTTGGAACTCTCTTTCTTATTGGTCTATTAACTATTTACCACATGGTGATGTCACCACAGGACAAAAATAAATCCCACCGAAACAGGCAGAAATGTCAGGCAGACTTTTCAAACAGCTCTAACACTAACAGGGCATTAGCACAGTATTGTTCCAACCTCATAGTCTGGAAATACATATAAAACACATGAAAATCACGTTTTTGATTGCACTGGGCCTTTTAAGATTTAAGATTAACAGCATAACAGTTAGAAGTTAAAATCCTAGTCCTTAAAGCATGTTTAATGCAGATACTGGAGGTGCATCTTCGTCCAGAACTAGGCATTTTCGGGAAACCGTCACAATGTTATTTCTAGAATTCAGCTTCAAGATGCTTGTTACAGTTTTTCCTGCACGAAGGTCTATTATTAATTTATTTAACTAGGCTAGTCAGTTAAGAACAAATTCATATTTACAATGACGGCCTACCAAAAGGCCTCCTGCAGGGACGGAGGATGGGATTAAAAATATTAATAAATTAAAATATAGGACAAAACACATATCACGACAAGAGATACAACAGAGAGAGACTACACAAAGAGAGACCTAAGACAACAACATAGCATGGTAGCAACACAACATGGCAGCACAAAACAGGATACAAACATTATTGGGCACAGACAACAGCACAAAGGGCAAGAAGGTAGAGACGACAATACATCATGCAAAGCAGCTACAACTCAGTAAGAGTGTCCATGATTGAGTCTTTGAATGATGAGACTTGTAAAATTATCAAATCTATAAAATAAACTATAAAGCAATAGATTACTTCCTGAAATGTATAACAAACAACATGAGCAGCATTCGTCTGAGGTTATGCCATGAGGGTGGACTGAAGTGTTCCTCCTACGAAGGAGCTGGGAAATCCTCTTGTCCCATCTGGCCCGTAGGGGAACCGGATGACCCCGGGGGGCAGGGAATCCCCCATTAGGACCCTCTTAATACCCAGACGACCCTGCCTGGTGCTGTCATCCAGGGAGGAGTCTAGTTTACGCCTCTGGAACCAGAGGCTACTGCTATCGGGTGGGTTCTCGTAGTTGTGTCGACTGAGATCCGGGCTGGTGTCGGAGCTCCTCCACATCTCGGAGGTCAGGAGTGGGGAGACCTGCGGAGGGGCGGGCAGAGGTGCCCGGAGGACCCTGGGGCTGTGGTATGGGCTGGAATGAGGGCTGTCCCAGGAGCTCCTGCATACCTGGCCCGAAGAGAACCGAGGCATGTGCATTGGAGAGTCCACCTCAGATTCGCCGGACGAACTCCACGCCAAAGAATCGTCCCCTTGGAACTGGAGCTGCCCCAAGCAGCGGTTGGAGATTGATACACCTTTACCGGGACCTCTCTTCTCAACGCAGCTTCCCAACTTATGGCCTGCTTTCTTCTTCGACGTCCTCCCGATCAGGCCGACCCTCACAAAGTCCTTGGACTGGGATAGCTGGTGGTAGGCTCTGCCGGCGCCTTCCAAGTCCTCATACTCTACCAGAACACTTTCCTGGGAGCAGAGCTCAGGGTACCTGCAGGCGAACCTCTGGACTTCTGATGGGAGCTCCTTCCCCGGCCGGAACACCCTCACTGTGCAGATGCTTCCAAAGGGCTCCAGGAGAGTGATGGCAATTTCCATAGTGCTCCTCTGGGGTGCAGGGACGTCATCATTGCCACTAGAGGTCAGCTCAGCAGAGATGTTCCACACGAACAGAAGTCTGCTGGGCACCTGAACCAAGAGTGACTCCGGTATTGGATCTTTGCGACGAACCTTGTTGCCCTCCTTGATGACTTCTAGTTTGGAGGAGTAATTTATGGCGTAGGCTGTGACTCGCCAGTCTTTGGTCAGAGACTTCATCTAATAGAGCATGGATGTAAATGTCAAGTTAATATCTCAATGCCTTGATATAAAAATATGTTATAACAAAATTGAAGTCAACATATTTAAAACTGGAATTTTTCTTCAGTGTAAAATTAGGGAAAATAAAAGTAAGTCACCTTTTTAAAAGATGTCAGCAGCTTTATGTTCACATAACCCATCTTATTTCTTCTTACATGTTTTAAAAGGAATGCATCTTTTGCTAGATTTTCATCAGAAAGATAGTGTTCTATTTGGGTCACCATCTTCTGTATAAGATGAGCATCTGGAGGTGACCAATCATCCAACGCCATGTCTTTATAATTTTCATTGTGAAAAGGTCGGCAGATAAATCTAAAAGAAATCATGTAAAAAAAAAAAAAATTACCATACTGTATGATAACATTATTTAAATGCCTAATTTCCTATATTTTGTTAAATTAAAGCCATATTCTGGGACCAGACACCTTTCAATTTGTCAACTTGTAGGCAAATTAAAACAACATAAGTTCATAGATAATGACTTGCCTGTCTTCACTTATGGGGCTCTCCATTTCTTTTCTCAGACACTGATCCTCGTGAACATTAGTCGTTGTTCTTGCTTTCGAAAGACCTCTCTGACGATGTAAGACAAATTTCCCCAAGTACAATCTACTTGCAGATACAGGTGTTCATGTCCTCCCATAACCATAGCGCGCGAATTTATAGTCTCCAGCTGCACCGGTCAAGTGGAGACGGCGGGGGCTCTAACCACGAATCAGCTCTCGAGTTTGTGTGGGCTCAAAATAGGCTACACTTTTCAATTATCTGACAAGAGCCACTCAAAAGAACTCTAACAGGATATCACCAAAAAAGGATATTGCTTCCGTGTGACGTTATTGCAACCATTCCAACCTTTCCAAAGGACGCGCAAATTGGTCATATAGAAAGAAACGGATGTTCTTGAAATAAATAAAAAACTACAGAAAAAAGTTATACCAGATAATTTATCTCAGAAAAGCCCATAGATCGGTATAACAGCCATGGAATGTAACACCATGTTATCATTCTCAGCAGCTCCATATGTACCAAAACGGTTCCCCTTCTCTTCAGACACTGAGATCATTTAGATTGCTTCAAATACCGGTGTTTATGTATTCTTGCTTTCTGGCGTCACCTTGATATACACATATAATTAGGTGGCGCTCTACCTATGGTATTGTACAGTACTGTAATTATTTGCTTTAGTTTTTTCATTATAAGGTATGATGTAATCAGTGAGTAAGAATGCTCTCTGATGGGGTTATTTGAAAATGAACTGTCAGTGGGCCCATTTAGTTCATATAAAAGTTCAATTTCATACCTGAGTGATAAAATCATTATGGTGTTAAAGGAAAAACCAAGCTTACAATATTATGTGTGGGTGGAGCTGCAGTGGTACATAGGTCATATTATGTAAATTGTGATAAAAATAAATGTTTACATCAACTGCACTGAACAGCAGAGGCTCCCTTCAGCTGCAGTCCTCTATCTGTTCATGCCAGAAAGGACAGTGCTATGGCGCTCTCTATACACATGTAAGCCATTATATCCACAAACCCTAAGCCTCATTCTAACAGTACCCCCCCAAACCTTAACCCTGAACCCTAAACGAGGGATAACTGTTTGTGCCTGTTCATGAGTTCTGAGGATATTGCCACTCTTTAGAAGTGACTCGTTAACACATATATAAGGGCTTTTCTCATTTGTGGTTCAGGAAGTTCAATAGTTGACATTGTAGGAATATATACTGTATATCTCCTGTACACACAATTTTACCTCTGCACATTCTTACCTTCCCCAGCAAAAAAACCTAAGATGCCACTCAAACAGAAGAGAGAACTAACAAAGAGTCACTGATCAACAACCAAAACAAAATAGGTGGAACCTGAAAGACACCCACCATGTGCACCCACTAAATTTGCACAAGAGGCGTCAAAAAAAAGAAAAACCCACACCAAACTTAAAGACAGGAAGCAAAAAAATGGCGTTAAAACGAAATCAGCACTGGGCCAGCACAGGTGAAACACCTTCCCGCTAATGAGATGGCAAACCAGCACAGGAGGAACACAGCTTGGTTTGGTTTACCCATACGCTAACAAGCGCAAAATATTTACAGTAAACCACAACATCCTGTTTCAGACCAGTCTTGTTGACCCCAAGATGGCCTGTCATACTACCATCGTAAGCCAACCACAGTATCTCTTGTCGAAGCGTAACTGGAAGAACAATTTCAGATACACTGGGCCAATCATCTTGCCCAGAAGTGGAGCAAGAACGCCATTTCCTCATTAGAACAGCATCTCGGTCAAAGTAACCCACACAAACTTCATCAAACTCCTCCTCTGGACATATCTCAGCAGGGCAGAAGGGAGGGCAGAGGGAAACATCAGTACTCTGCTCATCATCAGCTGATTCCTAGACATCCAAGTGACAACTGTAGGGACCCTCTCTTCCTTCAGCGGTCCTACAAACTCACTCACCTTTGGGGTTTTCAAAGGAAAGGTCAACTCAGGAGGTTTAGCGAAATCAGGATCACCCCTAAACGTCTCAGACAGATCGACCATGGTGGGATCTCTGACATCCACCTCAACATTAGACTTGCTCCCGGCGACCTTCTTAGACATAGCAAGTGTGACAGCACAAGCTGGGAACACTCTGGGGTACTTTTCTGATAACCCATCAGGTAAAAGAAAAAGGTAAAAAATAAACAAAAATATCTTCTTAGCAAATAGCAATTTCTCAAGTAAGAATTTAGCTAGGACAGTCTGGGAGTGGTCTGAGTGGGGAGGGGGAAACTGAAAACTAGCTGTTATTGGCAGAGAGGTTTAGAACTCTCTTTCTTATTGGTTTATTAACTAATATACCGCCTGCTGATGTCACCAGGCAGGCCAAAACTACATCCAACCAAAACCGTCTGAAATTCAGAAGTAATCTGTCCTCCAGTACCTCTGAAGAGGACAAACAGGCGGCACAGGCGTGTTATAATGGTGGGGTTAGTAGAACACACTGGCTTATCTGCAAATCACCAACTCTAAACTGCAAGCCGACGGAACAGAGGTCTCTGTCCTGCAGCCAGCAAGGACTTTGTCAGACATGCTTAGTTGGCAAGTTGGAGCTTTAATACCGTCAAAGCCATGGTCAGGTTTCAGGAAGTTCAACATGAACAGTAGTTACATACAGTACATGCACTTAAATAAGTTACTTTATCAATTTAAGAGGCATTCAAACGTACAGACGTTTACAGACGCAAACTTTGCAAGTTAAAAAGTGATATAGTTGTTATAGACACTGAACAAAAATATAAAACCAACATGCAACAATTTCAAAGATTTGTTAAAGTTCATATAAGGAAATCAGCCCATTTAAATAAATAAATTAGGCCCTAATCTATGGGTCGATGACTGGGAATACAGATATGCATCTGTTGGTCACAGATACCTTTTTAAAAAAGGTAGGGCCGTGGATCAGAGAACCAGTCAGTAACTGGTGTGACCACCATTCACCTCATGCAGCGCGACATCTCCTTCACATAGAGTTGATCAGGCTGTTGATAGTGGCCTGTGGAATATTGTCCCACTCTTCATCAATGGCTGTGTGAAGTTGCTGGAAATTGGCGGGAACTGGAACATGCTGTCGTACACGTTGATCCAGAGCATCCCAAACATGCTCAATGGGTGATATGTCTGGTGAGTATATGCAGGCCATGGAAGAACAGGGACATTTTCAGCTTCCAGGAATTGTGTACAGATCCTTGCGACATGGGGCCGTGCATTAACATGCTGAAACATGAGATGATGGTGGCGGATTAGTGGCACGACAATGGGCCTCAAGATATCGTCACAGTATCTCTGTGCATTTGAATTGCCATAGATAAAATAGATAACCATGATTAATTAGTGGAGAGCATGCTTCTCCAGCATGACAGTGGCCAGTGAAGACCCTGGTGAGGATGACGAGCAAGCAGATGAGCTTCCCTGAGACGGTTTCTGACAGTTTGTGCAGAAATTCTTTAGTTGTGCATACCCACGGTTTCATCAGCTGTCCAGGTGGCTGGTCTCAGACAATCCCGCAGGTGAAGAAACAGGATGTGTAGGTCCTGGGCTGGAGTGGTTACACGTGGTCTGCGGTTGTGAAGCCAGTTGGACGTACTGCCAAATTCTCTAAAACGAAGTTGGAGGCTGCTTATGGTAAGAAATGAACATTAAATTCTCTGGCAACAGCTCTGGTGGACATTCCTGCAGTCAGTATGCCAGTTGTACGCTCCCTAAAAACTTGAGACATCTGTGGCATTGTGTAGGGTGACAAAACTGCATTTTAGAGTGGCCTTTTATTGTCCCCAGCACAAGGTTCACCTGTGTAATGATCATGCGGTTTAATCAGCTTCTTGATATGCCACACCTGTCAGGTGGATAGATTATCTTGGTAAAGGAGAAATGCTCACTAACAGGGATGTAAACAAATTTCTGCACAAAATCTGAGAGAAATAAGCTTTTTGTGCGTATGGAAGATTTCTGGGATCTTTTATTTCGGATCATGAAACATGGGACCAACACTTTACATGTTGCATTTATATTTTGTTCAGTATAGTTGCAAGCAAACCATAGATTTGAGAAACGTGTAAAATGACACAATTTAACCTGTTGTGCTCATCAGATGGGATTCAGTTTACGCTATGTAATTTTGGCATAGCACCTGGTAAGGGGAGTACCTAGTCAGTTGTACAACTGAATGCATTCAACTGAAACGTATCTTCTGCATTTCACCCAACCCCTCTGAATCAGAGAGGTGCGGGGGGTGGGCTGCCTAAATTGACATCATCGGCACGCAGGGAGCAGTGGGTTAACTGCCTTGCTCAGGGGCAGAATGACAGATTTTTACCTTGTCAGCTCAGGGATTCGATCCAGCAACCTTTTGGTTACTGGCCCAATGCTCATACTCAGCAGGCTACCTAATAAGAGTTTTGGTTTGAACAGCTAAACACTCTAGAAATTCCAGAAATGTTGTTCTGTTGACAAGATAATTGAGGGAGTTGAGTTAATGATTAACTTTCAAGGTGATACTTGAGGAATTGAGGGGTGAAGTGTTCAGGACAACTTTAGCCTGAGGGCAACTTAAACCTACAACATGTCACACCTTCTAACCTCCCCTGCGTTAGCAGCTTATTTTGTTGTCTGAAATGGTTAATGTTGGCTTCTTTCACCTGTAAAGTAGTTGGACCAAATAAGAAATGCTTTGCACTGGTCCAAAAATGTAGGCAAAACATTTGCAACATGCAGAACCCTATAGAATTCACAATTCGTGAGGCTTGACTGGTATGTAGCCTTCTCCTTGGCCAGGGCCAAACATCGGCTAAACATGTGTATGTGATTTGAGGATAAATAAAGGGGGTATATAAGCAGACAATGAAAGCTCTTACAATATTTGATGATTACATTTCTCTAAAACAGGTTATAGGCTACATAGTGCAACACCAAGTCAGAACAGTAGCCAAATTTAAGAAGTGAAAATAGACCAAATGATTAGGGTGAGGCACATGGGCTACTAACAGCTTACTACACAACATATAGTTAGTATTACTTTCTTAGCTACAGTATACATATCTCCCTGGCATATTACATGATTTATGCAGCAGCATACAATACATTTTTGCTTTGCAATGCTTGCAGTTAGCCACTGATTCCTTCCAAACAACTCATAGTTGAATTTGCGATCCAACTTGTTTATGTCCAATAGCCGATGAGCAACGATAGGTTTTATCTGTAATTTCTCTTCATATGACAAGGATTGAAAAGGATTTGCCAGTAGATTGTAGACTTGATTCATGATGATGACTGCTAGCTAAGATTTTGAAAGTATGATGTTGACATGATCAGTCCAATCAAAGCTACTATACATATAATGTGGATGTGCACTTCTAATGTAACTCTATGGCAGCACCCAAGAATCTTGAATTTCGGAGCTCTACCCTTAGACCTGGCATTGACGCACCACAGAAGGCGCTGAGCTAGGCTGAAACACCTGTACTTTGGAACTGCCTTAATCAAGAAAACAAAAAAGAGATCAGCTTTATTAACGCAATTATATATATATTTTTTTTTACATTGTATGCAAACTGATATGTGACATATTAATGCCAAAATAACATGCAAAGCAGGCAATTAAACATACTATTTACCACAAACCGATGCTGGCACTAAGACCAAACTCAACAAGCTACAAAAAATATAGATGAAAACTGGTAAATAGTATGGTAAATTGCCTGTATAGGGCCATAAGACCACACTCAACGAGCTGTATAGGGCCATAAGACCACACTCAACGAGCTGTATAGGGCCATAAGACCACACTCAACGAGCTGTATAGGGCCATAAGACCACACTCAACCAGCTGTATAGGGCCATAAGACCACACTCAACGAGCTGTATAGGGCCATAAGACCACACTCAACGAGCTGTATAGGGCCATAAGACCACACTCAACGAGCTGTATTAAAATCAAATCTACTTTTATGTGTCACATGCGCTGAATACAACAGGTGTAGACCGTACAGTGAAATGCTTAGCCAACAATGCAGTTTTAAGGAAAAATAAGAGTTAAGAAAATATTTACTAAATAACAGTAACACAATAAAATAACAATAACGAGGCTATATATAGGGAGTACCGGTACCGAGTCAATGTGTGGGAGTACCGGTACCAAGTCAATGATCGGGGGTACAGGTTAGTTGAGGTAATTGAAGTTATATGTACTGTACATGTAGGTATGGGTAAAGTGACTACGCATAGATAATAAACAGCAAGTAGCAGCAGTGTAAACAAAAAGGGGGTGGGGGCAATGCAAATAGTCCGGGTAGCTCAGCAGTCTTATGGCTTGGGGATAGATGCTGTTAAGGAGCTTTCTGGTCCTAGACTTGGCACTCCGGTACTGCTTGCCGTGCGGTAGCAGAGAGAACTATGAGGCATCATTTCTTTTGGCCAGTGATTCTAATGCAGGGAAACTGAAACCTGTTTTGCCCCAATTTTACCAGCATGTCACCTGTGCAACTAGAGGCAACAAAACTTTAGATCACTTTTACTACACACACAGAAACACATACAAGGCCCTCTCTCGTGCTCCCTGATCCTCCCTTTGGCAAATCAAACCATATCCTCCTGCTTCCTGCTTACAAGCAAAAACTCAAACAGGAAGTACCAGTGACTCACTCAATTGTGAAGTGGTCCAATGAAGCGGATGCTTAGCTACAGGACTGTTTCGCTGGCGCAGACTGGAGTATATTCCAGGATTCATCCGATATCATTCACTGGTCCATATAATGGGATATCTTTACATGCCACATTTGTGATATTCTACAGAATACAGACCATTTCCGATGTATATTGTGAGTTTTGTGGATTTGCACCATATCCAGATGTGTCAACTTGTAGTCTTGGAAGGACCCTGCTTCATTCTCCCAGCAGGCTAAGTATAATTAGTTTTAACCTGTAAGCTGTGTTGGTTTTGTCTGTCTGTCCCAGTTAGTTAGTAAGCTACCTAGTCCGTGTCAACTGCTAATTTGCTAAAGAAGTGTTAGTGACTGCATGTCCAGGCACAACTCTACAACATCATTAAGTTTGCAGATGACACAACAGTGGTAGGCCTGATCACCGACAACGACGAGACAGCCTATAAGGAGGAGGTCAGAGACCTGGCGGTGTGGTGCCACGATAACAACCTCTCCCTCAATGTAATCAAGACAAAGGAGATGATTGTGGACTACAGGAAAAGGAGGAGAACCGAGCATGCCCCCATTCTCATCGACAGGGCTGTAGTGGACCAGGTTGAGAGCTTCAAGTTCCTTGGTGTCCACATCACCAACAAACTAGAATGGTCCAAACACACCAAGACAGTCGTGAAGAGGGCACAACAAAGCCTAATCCCCCTGAGAAGACTGAAAAGATTTGGCATGGGTCCTCAGATCCTCAAAAGATTCTACAGCTGCAACATCGATAGCATCCTTACTGGCTGCATCACTGCCTGGTACGGCAACTGTTCGGCCTCCGACCGCAAGGCACTACAGAGGGTAGTGTGTACGGCCCAGTACATCACTGGGGAAAAGCTTCCTGCCATCCAGGACCTCTATACCAGGCGGTGTCAGAGGAAGGCCCTAAAAATTGTCAAAGACTCCAGCCACCCCAGTCATAGACTGTTCTCTCTGCTACCGCATGGCAAGCGGTACTGGAGCGGCAAGTCTAGGTCCAAAAGGCTTCTCAACAGCTTTTACCCCCAAGCCAGAAGACTCCAGAACAGCTAATCAAATGGCTACCTGGACTATTTGCATTGAGTCATTTTACATTTTAAAAAAATATATATATTTAGGTATCTATTGTTTACATAATACTTTTTTAACTTAAACTGCACTGTTGGTTAAGGGCTTGTAATGTGTAAGCATTTCACTATAAGGTCTACAACTGTTGTATTTGGCGCACGTGACAAATAAACTTTGATTTGCTCCGTGGCTAGACGACTCATTGCGAGCTCACAGAACAGGGCTCCGAGCAGCCGAGCGGAAATGGAGGAAAACTAAACTCCCTGTGGACAGGTCATCTTTTCACTCTGTCCTCTATACTTTTTCTTCCTCTGTTTCTGCTGCTAAAGCCACTTTCTACAACTCTAGATTTCAAGCCTCTGCCTCTAACCCTAGGAAGCTCTTTGTCACCTTCTCCTCCCTGTTGAATCCTCCTTCTCCTCCCCCTCCCTCCTGCCTCTATGTGGACGACTTCGTCAACCATTTTGAAAAGAAGGTTGACGACATCTGATCCTCATTTACTAAGCCTTTTGACACCACTGGTCCTGCTCACACTGCCCTACCCTATGCTTTGACTTCTTTCTCCCCTCTCTCTCCAGATGAAATCTTGAGACTTGTGACGGCCGGCCGCCCAACAACCTACCCGCATTACCCTATCCCCTTTTCAGACCATTTCCGGAGACCTTCTCCCTTACCTAACCTTGCTCATCAACTCATCCTGACCCTTCCGTCTTCAAGAGGGTGAGAGTTACAGCCCTCCTCCAAAACCTACACTTGATCCCTCCAATGTCAACAAGAAGTATTCCTTCTTTCTTTTCTCTCCAAAACTCTTGAGCGTACCGTCTCTAACCAATTCTCCTGCTATCTCTCTCAGAATGACCTTCTTGATCCTAACTAGTCAGGTTTCAAGACTGGTCATTCAACTGAGACTGCTCTTCTCTGTGTCATGGGGGCTCTCCATTCTGTCAAATCTAACTCTCTCTCCTCTGCTCTTATCCTTCTAGACCTATCTGCTGCCTTTGATACTTTGAACCATCAGCTCCTCCTCTCCACCCTCTCCGAGTTGGGCATCTCCGGCGCTGCACAATCTTGGATTGCTTCCTACCTGACAGGTCACTCCTATCAGGTGGCGTGGCGAGAATCTATCTCCGCACCACGTGCTCTCATCACTGGTGTCCCCCAGGGCTCAGTTCTAGGCCCTCTCCTATTCTCTCTATACACCAAGTCACTTGGCTCTGTCATATCCTCACATGGTCTCTCCTATCATTGCTACACAGAAGACACTCAATTAAATTTCTCCTTTCCCCCTTCTGTTAACCAGGTGGCGAATCGCATCTCTGCATGTCTGGCAGACATATCAGTTTGGATGTCGGATCACCACCTCAAGCTAAACCTCAACAAGACGGAGCTGCTCTTCCTCCCGGGGAAGGACTGCCCGCTACATGATCTCGCCATCACGGTTGACAACTCCATTGTGTCCTCCTCCCAGAGTGCAAAGAACCTTGGTGTGACCCTGGACAACACCCTGTCGTTCTCTGCTAACATCAAAGCAGTGACCCGATCCTGCAGGTTCATGCTCTACAACATTCGCAGAGTACGACCCTACCTTACACAGAAAGCGGCACAGGTCCTAATCCAGGCACTTGTCATCTCCCGTCTGGATTATTGCAACTCGCTGTTGGCTGGGCTCCCTGCCTGTGCCATTAAACCCCTACATCTTATCCAGAACGCTGCAGCCCGTCTGGTGTTCAACCTTCCCAAGTTCTCTCATGTCACCCTGTTCCTCCACACACTACACTGGCTTCCCGTTGAAGCTTGCAACTACTACAAAACCATGTTGCTTGCCTACGGAGCTGCAAGGGGAACGGCACTTCCTTACCTCCAGGCTCTGGTCAGACCCTACACCCAAACGAGGACACTACGTTCATCCACCTCTGGCCTGCTAGCCTCCCTACCTCTACGGATGCACAGTTGTTCACTGTTCTTATTTACAATGATGGCCTACCTACAGGGACAGCCATAGTAGTACGGCGCCCCTGGAGAAAATGAGGGTTAAGTGCC
This sequence comes from Thymallus thymallus, assembly GCA_023634145.1. Taxonomy (NCBI): domain Eukaryota; kingdom Metazoa; phylum Chordata; class Actinopteri; order Salmoniformes; family Salmonidae; genus Thymallus; species Thymallus thymallus. The sequence goes on along the minus strand of CM042403.1, from coordinate 7,063,750 downwards.
TTGCTCAAGGACACATCGACAAGTTTTCACCTTGTCGGCTCGGGGATTCGATCCAGCAACGTTTTGGTAATACAATTCTATCATCAAAATGATTAATAATACAAACTAAACAATCCAACTTTAACAAAAAACACAGGAAGCTTCTGTACAAAGGTCATATACTGTGAGATGCATCCATTGATTCATGATCATATTGTCAGAGTACAGCTGACAAACAGCAGAGGCGTCAGTAAATTCAAGCCTGAGGCAGTAAACAGGGTTGACTGTTGACAAAATAAAATGTCAAGGTGTCCCACAACTGTACTGTACCACACCCACAGTACGTGTTCTGTACGACCTCATATTGGACACAGGTCAATAGATTTATAGATTTTGTCAATATTGTTTGTGGGATCATTGTGATGTTTTGTGGATTGTATGAATGATCTATTCACTCACTGGCATATTAAAATAACACCAATGACATAGTTACTACTTTGATTAGGCTACTTGAGAGCAATGAAAAGCCATGTGTTTGATGCCATTCCATTCGCTCCTTTCCAGGCATTATTATGAGCCGTCCTCCCTCAGCAGCCTCCACTGCTTGTTGTAGTCTGTCAGTGCTGGGAAGTTGACCATCTGGCAGGAGCTGTTGTGGTAGCCTAGTGACAGGTGTGATGGGGGGGCTTATATACTTGTATGTAGGCCTAAATGTCTTCACAGTTTACAACATTACACTGAGCTTACCAACTCTGTTATTTAAACGTTTAAATATGTCCTATGAGGCAAGAGGTTATAGCTCAAATGGTAATCATCAAGTTAAAACATTCATTTTTGTGTGTTATGTAGCCTAACCTTAAAGTGTCATAATGGACTACAAATTAAATATTTCATAATATGGGTATTTTATTAAACCCAGAGTAAATCAATAAAATACAATATTAGGCCCTATATATATATATATATTGTATAAAATACATCTCACACTGGTTTCTCATACTGATCACGTGTGGTTAGTTTAGTGGTTATTTTGGCGCAACATTGGATACATTGTGGGAGGCAACCGTCTTCCTGGGGAGTACACGATACACAGCATGAAAACGCATTCCATCTATTTTGAATTTTGTCTCGAATGCTAAAGTTGAAAGGACATGTTGCGTTGCATGTTACCATTGGTTGGTTGAGGTCACGTTGGTTTTACATATTCATGAGCGGCCATATTCGTCAAGCCTTCTTTCTTTCGGTTGAGACAAAGTAAGATACATGCATGAGCTTTGCGGATTTCTTATATTTCTAACCCCATTCCACCGCCAGCCTGTTTTCTACTGCCTTATGTGAGCTACTTTTGGTTTACTTCCTTCTGTTGTAAATTGATGTGCTTCGTAACCTTGCTTTTTTTTTTGCTTAGGTTAGCGGATAGGCGACCTGAATTTCATGTCCTACAGCTTTGTCAAATTTAGTCTGCCGTGGTCATAATTTTTCCACCACTATTGCACCGTTTTTATATATATTTATGTCGTTTTAAACCGTTTTTAATTACATTTTATATTTCTCTATTTGATTCAGCATTTTTGCTTCATAATGGCAACCGCAACTTCAACTCCGGCCGGCCAAAGAATAAGCACCCGCTCTGCCGCCGGTAGCACTCCATTGAGCCCCACGAGGATATCCAGGTTGCAGGAGAAAGAAGACCTCTGCAATTTGAACGACCGTCTAGCCATTTATATCGACAAAGTCCGGAGTCTAGAGTCTGAAAACAGCGTTCTTCACCTGCAGATTTCCGAGAAGGAAGATGTAAGAACCCGGGAGCTTACTGGTTTGAAATCATTGTATGAAACCGAGCTCGCTGACGCTAGAAGATCTCTGGATGACACCGCCAAAGAACGCGCGAGGTTGCAGATTGAATTGGGAAAGATCAAATCCGACCATGAGCAGTTACTGCAGAAGTAAGTAACTTGTTTAATTTACGATAACATTTGTAGAAATTAGGCCTATATGAACATTTGTCGCCGAAGTGTTTGACATTTTGTACACTTCAAACACATTACTGGATTGTAACATTACTGGATTGTAACATTTGAATCAAGTGGTTGCAACATCAGACCGATATTCTCGGTAAAGTTGGTTCAAATGTATCCAATTTATTTTCTGTTTACATTCTCTTGTGTAGACCATTCGTGGACAAGTTGCCTAAATTGAAAACACAGTTGGTTTAGGCTAGTGTTCCCTTTTATAACTCTGGTTTTATTAGAACACTAATGTATACAAACGGTACAACTTTAATGAGTTTGTTTTTCTATTGAGTCTGTTTTGTTTTCCATTTTTGAAGTGAAAGAATGGGTGTAGTTCTGACTTTTCCAAGTGCCACACCTTTTTGATAGCATGGGGGAGGGGCGTCTACCTTAATTCCTAACGGCTGAAGGGATCTCAGAGCGTCATTGTCTCAATCTTGAAATCTGAACCATTCCAAGCGACCACTGCCCAGTTGAAATACAAATCGAGTGTATACAAAGTCATTGTTTGTGATTTGTTATCTATCAAAAAGTAACATGACACAATATCAACTCTTATACAACTGAATGTATATAATCAAACTATTAACTGGTATTGTTATAGCCTACTAAAGTAGACTCAAACCCCAAAATCATGACTTCTCACTTGGCATGAGCACTTGGTGCTGTAAAGGCTTTTGGGTTTGGTCACTTCACTTTCTACTGTTCCCTCTACAAACTTCCTGCCTATAAAGTTGTAAGCTGTAAAAAATGCCGGGAATTCTGTGGTTACTCTTGAGATGTAGATGCCCCAGAGCTATTTGAGCCTGGGAGAGGCTTCAGAAGTAGTCATTCCCCCACAACAATTATTCACACTCATTGAAGGAAGCGGTAAATTAAATGCACCAATGAGTATGATATACTGTAGGAATTTACTACAGTGCCACAAACTTTCCACTCTCCTTATCCACCCTCTGACTGTATGTAAATAGAGGGCAAGTTTGTGAATGACTGTTTGCACTTGAGTGCCATGAACTTGTTTTGGTGTTAAGGGCTTACAAGGTAGATGGTGTGTACATGTGACTTTTAAAATCAGTAAAATGCATTTCTACCAGCTGGTTAAAGTTGGTATATTAGAGGGTTTGAGTAATTGAGAGATGATCCAAACACTTACACTTCCTGAAAAATAGAAATGACTACTACATTCATATCAATTGAAGGTGTAGGGAAGACGCTGATTTCTCCCATCTCAAGAGTTCACAATAGACCACTTTCTGTATTTGCAAACATTGTGGCACGAGGGCAATGCGTGCAAGTGTGTGGCAGAACAAGAGGGAGTTCTTTAAAAAATGCCAGCAAAAACAGCCTCTATTTACATGTTGCTTATGAGTGCATTTCCCACTGCTTTTGGATTATAATTTGATTTGAAGGCTGTCCTGCTTAATGTTTGTCATCGCAAATCAACTGCGTTATACTTAAACACTTCAACTTCAACCAGTAAAATGGCTGTTTGGTTAACTTTTGCTACAGCCTATATCAATTAGCGTTAGCATTCTAGCTAACAACTGCTGCATCCAAAAGTTATTTAGCAAAACAAATATAATCTAGTGACTGTTCAAGCTAGAATCAAAACATCATAAGCGTATGAGAATCCCCAGAAGTTATTTTGTTTTAGGAGTAAAAACCTAAATCTTGGCTATGTTGACTGGACACAGATGACGATGGTTTTCTTACTGCCGCCAAGAGTCGCGCATCTCTGCGTGACGTCAGCGTGTCATGTACTGCAAAGGGGACTATAGTGGACAAGCCAATATCTGACTAGTCTTGCCTCTTATTTCCTCTACTATTCAAATTCAATTGTTTGCTATTGTTTCCTGAATCCAAGATGGCGTAACAGTGCAGACGTATTTTTTGTTCGTCCCGTCTCATGTAAATAGTTTGTAATAGTTTGTAAATTGTCTTTCCACACATTTGTATTTATTTATTTTGTTCCCGATTTACCTCTCCTGCAACCCACCTTACCCAACGTGAAACGGATCTATTATCCTTACTTTTCATTCTTTTAACTGAACCGCAGTCAGAAGCTAGTCTGCTAGCTAGCTTGCTAACTAGCTTCTAGCCATCGCTAACCACTGCTAGCGGTCCCTCACCACTGCTATGCCTGCATCAGACAGCTTTTAGTTCGGACATTATCGGCCAGTCTGCACAGCGCGCTACCAACCCAGTGCATATCGGACTGCGTTCCCTTCCATTTCACCGGATTTCCACTGAAATCACAGGACCATCACACCGGATCATCACAGCTAGCTAGCTGCAATCGAGTGACCGACGTTTTTGGCTAACCTCCATTGTTTGTTTACATCCTACCTATGCTAGCGTGAGCTAGGCTCATCTCCCGGACAGCCGACGTGTGCTAGCTACTCTCCCGGGCTCCAGTACCTTGTCAACCTGCCTGGACCTTTCTACTGTCGACACGGAACCCCACCGAGCCACCGTGACTGGTCTGCCGACGTAATTGTCCGACGTGGTCTCAACAGGGTTCTCCTCTGCGACGTCGCCGAAGATCCATCTGCTAGCCCGGCCTGCTAACACTCTGAACACTGTGCCTCCTGGCTTGCCTAGTGCAGCGCCCATTGAATTCTGCTCTCTGGCTGGCCTCTTTGCTGCTCATCGGACCCTATGATTGCTCAGCTTCACAGCTGATGTCTGCAGGACTGTCTGGTTATACGGTATTTCTTTCTGTTTAACTGCCAGGCCTCAGGTCCTGTGTGTAGCATATGACATTTTTCTCTAACTGACCCTCTTTGTCCATTCATCGCCATTACCCGTCGTTGCCTTAGCCCTCTTAATTAACTTTTTTTTTTTTTTTTTTTTTTTAATTTTAATTTTTGTCCCTCATTAACTGTTTGTTTTTATGCCCCTTTATTTCAATATGCCTTGTCTTTTGTTGTTTAGGTTAGCTATTATTGTTTTATTTCACTGTAGAGCCCCCAGTCCTGCTCAACTGGCCTCTGATAGCTCCTTTGTCCCTCCCCCCACACATGCGGAGACCTCACCTAGCTTAAATGGTGTCTCCAGAGATGCAACCTCTCTCTTCATTACCCAACGCCTAGGTTTACCTCCACTGAACTCACACCCTACGATACCCTTGTCTGTACATTATGCCCTCAATCTATTCCACCACGCACAGAAATCTGCTCCTTTTATTCAATGTACCCAACGTACTAGACGTCCTGTTCTTAAAGCCCTTAGTAGAATACTGATTCTATTACTCCTCTGTTCCTCTGGTGATGTAGAGGTAAACCCAGGTCCTGTAGCTCCCAGTACTACACCTATCCCCCAGGCGCTCTCATTTGTTGACTTCTGTAACCGTAAAAGCCTTGGTTTCATGCATGTCAACATTAGAAGCCTCCTCCCTAAGTTAGATTTATTCACTGCTTTAGCACACTCCGCCAACCCGGATGTCCTAGCTGTGTCTGAATCCTGGCTCAGGAAGGCCACCAATAATTCGGAAATCTCCATCCCCAACTACAATATTTCCCGTCAAGATAGAACTGCCAAAGGTGGCGGAGTTGCAATCTACTGCAGAGATAACCTGCAGAGTTCTGTCATACTGTCCAGATCCGTGCCCAAACAGTTTGAGCTTCTACTTTTAAAAATCCACCTTTCCAGAAATAAGTCTCTCACTGTTGCCGCCTGTTACAGACCCCCCTCAGCCCCCAGCTGTGCCCTGGACTCCATATGTGAATTGATTGCCCCCCATCTATCTTCAGAGTTTGTACTGTTAGGTGACTTAAACTGGGATATGCTTAACACCCCGGCCGTCCTTCAATCTAAGATAGATGCCCTCAATCTCACTCAAATTATCAAGGAACCCACCAGGTACAACCCTAAATCCGTAAACATGGGTACCATTATTGATATCATCCTGACTAACCTGCCCTCCAAATACACCTCATCTGTTTTCAACCAGGATCTCAGCGATCACTGCCTCATCGCCTGCGTTCGCAATGGGTCAGCGGTCAAACGACCACCCCTTATCACTGTTAAACGCTCCCTAAAACACTTTTGTGAGCAGGCCTTTCTATTCGATCTGGCCCAGGTATCCTGGAAGGATATTGACCTCATCCCGTCAGTAGAGGACGCCTGGTTGTTCTTTAAAAGTGCTTTCCTCACCATCCTAAATAAGCATGCCCCTTTCAAAAAACGTAGAACTAAGAATAGATATAGCCCTTGGTTCACCCCAGACTTGACTGCACTAGACCAACAGAAAAACATCCTGTGGCGCACTGCATTAGCATCGAATAGCCCCCGCGATATGCAGCTATTCAGGGAAGTCAGGAACAAGTACACACAGTCAGTTAGAAAAGCAAAGGCCAGCTTTTTCAAACAGAAATTTGCTTCCTGTAGTACTAACTCCAAAAAGTTCTGGGACACTGTAAAGTCCATGGAGAATAAGAGCACCTCCTCCCAGTTGCCCACTGCATTGAGGCTCGGAGACACTGTTACTACCGATAAATCCACGATTATCGAAAATTTCAATAAGCATTTTGCTACAGCTGGCCATGCTTTCCACCTGGCAACCCCTACCCCGGCCAACAGCTCTGCACCCTCGGCAGCTACTTGCCCAAGCCCCCCCCGCTTCTCCTTCACCCAAATCCAGACGGCTGATGTTCTGAAAGAGCTGCTAAGTCTGGACCCCTACAAATCTGCTGGGCTAGATAATATGGACCCTCTCTTTCTGAAATTATCAGCCAAAATTGTTGCAACACCTATCACTAGCCTGTTCAACCTCTCTTTCGTATCGTCTGAGATCCCTAGAGATTGGAAAGCTGCCGCGGTCATCCCCCTCTTCAAAGGAGGAGACACTCTAGACCCAAACTGTTATAGACCAATATCCATCCTGCCCTGCCTTTCTAAAGTTTTCGAAAGCCAAGTTAACAAACAGATAACTGACCACTTCGAATCCCACCGTACCTTCTCTGCTATGCAATCTGGTTTCAGAGCTGGTCATGGGTGCACCTCAGCTACGCTCAAGGTACTGAACGATATCATAACCGCCATCGATAAAAGACAGTACTGTGCAGCCGTCTTCATCGACCTGGCCAAGGCTTTCGACTCTGTCAATCACCGCATTCTTATTGGCAGACTCAACAGCCTTGGTTTCTCAAGTGACTGCCTTGCCTGGTTCTCTAACTACTTTGCAGACAGGGTTCAGTGTGTCAAATCGGAGGGCCTATTGTCCGATCCTCTGGCAGTCTCTATGGGGGTGCCACAGGGTTCAATTCTTGGGCCAACCCTTTTCTCTATATACATCAACGATGTCGCTCTTGCTGCTGGTGACTCTCTGATCCATCTCTACGCAGATGACACCGTTCTGTATACATCTGGCCCCTCTTTGGACACTGTGTTTACTAACCTTCAAACAAGCTTCAACGCCATACAACACTCCTTCCGTGGCCTCCAACTGCTCTTAAACGCTAGTAAAACTAAGTGCATGCTTTTCTATCGAACGCTGCCAGCACCCGCCCACCGGACTATCATCACTACTCTCGACGGGTCCGAATTAGAATACGTGGACACCTACAAATACCTAGGCATCTGGTTAGACTGTAAACTCAACTTCCAGACTCACATCAACCATCTCCAATCCAAAATTAAATCCAGAATTGGCTTCCTATTTCGCAACAAAGCCTCCTTCACTCATGCTGCCAAACATGCCCTTGTAAAACTGACTATCCTACCGATCCTTGATTTCGGCGATGTCATTTACAAACTAGCCTCCAACACTCTACTTAGCAAATTGGATGTAGTCTATCACAGTGCCATCCGTTTTGTTACCAAAGCCCCATACACTACCCACCACTGCGACCTGTATGCTCTCGTTGGCTGGCCTTCATTATATATTCGTCGCCAAATCCACTGGCTCCAGGTCATCTATAAGTCATTACTAGGTAAATCCCCGCCCTATCTCAGCTCACTGGTCACTATAGCAACACCCACCCGTAGCATGCGCTCCAGCAGGTATATCTCACTGGTCACCCCCAAAGCCAACACCTCCTTTGGCCGCCATTCCTTCCAGTTCGCTGCTGCCAATGACTGGAACGAATTGCAAAAATCACTGAAGCTAGAGGTTCCTATCTCCCTCACTAACTTTAAGCGTCAGCTGTCAAAGCTGCTTATCGATCACTGCACCTGTATATAGCCCTTCTGTAAATAGCCCACACTACTACCTCATCCCCATATTTATTTTTGTTATTTTTCACAAATCTTGCACTCCAGTATCTCTATTTGCACATCATAATTTGCACATCCTTCATTCCTGTGTTAATGATGATAATCTGTAATTTGTCTCACCACTATGGTCTATTTATTGTCCTACCTCTTAACCTTACTGCATTTTGCACTACATTTTGCACTCTGTATATAGACTTTCCATTGTGTTTTTGACCATGTTTGTTTACTGTGTAACTCTGTGTTGTTTTTGTCGCACTGCTTTGCTTTGTCTTGGCCAGGTCGCAGTTGCAAATGAGAACTTGTTCTCAACTGACCTACCTGGTTAAATAAAGGTGAAATAAAAAAAAAAATAAAAATTTGCATACTATTGCCAGATAAAGGCTTGTTTTTCTGGGCAGCACTAGGCTGTGGTCAGTTTGGAAGACCAGATGGGTCATTTGAATATTCAGAAGTAATTAGGCTCTGTCTACTACTTCTGATCATGTGGTGAAAGGTTTTATTAGCCTATGAGGTAATTTGAGCTGCAATAAAAGGGGAAAGATCACACTAATACTACTATTCCATACAGGTATCTATTGGAGTGTTAACGTGTGGTACTTCCTGAACAACAGCATTTACAGTACACATGGTAATATAGATATCTCCAAGGATGCATATTGCACGTGTTCCATTTGGAAAAATATCAACAATATTCAAGGGTCTCTAGTTTCTCTTTTTGTGGAGAATGTTGCAGTTTAGAACTTTATACTGTTGTTGTACTTGCACCACACATGCATTTATTTTCGATAGTAGGACAAGTGTTGACCAGACCTGCTAATTCAAGCCAGAACCAGCCTTGGAAGTACCTGAACCTGGTATTTTTAGCATAGTACAGCACACTATGCATCGTAACACCACATGAGCTAGAATAATAGCGTAAAAACAAGCTCTGTCACTTATAGATCTGGTCAACCGCCCCTGTATAAAGCCATCAATTAAGGGATGAGTCCACTGATGGAGGGATGCAAAAAAAAATAGCTCCACCATTTTGAGCCAAGTTTACATGTGTAATGTCTCCCCAATCCTCATGCCTGCTTCCGTTTGGAAAAGGTTTTGTCCCATGCCATTGTAATCAGAGGGTGGCTAACTGTGTCTCTGTAATTGGTTAAGCTTTAGCATGTTGCTTTAAACAAACAAACAACATGCCAAATGTTTGTGGAAACCTGCATGTTAGATGGGAGAGACCCAGCTTTGACCAGTGATAGTTTAGGTGTAAATAGACTATGACCAGGGCTGCCTAAAAAGGTGAAGACCGTCGTTTAGCTTAAAAGTTTAAAACAATAAATGTGCTTTTGCTTTTCTTTAGTGCTTGGAACAGCTGGGCTCCATAAAAATGATGGTGGGCATATGTCATCAGTTCGTAGTCTAGACAAACTTGAGACCACTCGGAAAAGCTGAACTTGAAAAGAGGACTGACTGCACAAGTCAATCATATTACTCGTTCTGCTATGACGATTTAAATGACGAAGTTATCGCTGAAGATGAAGTAGCAGGGAGTTGCAGTGAAGTGTGTACTGGTTCCTCAGAACATCTGCCTAGTGGCTTTGCACAGCTATGCATATATTTGACCTCAAGACTTTGGGACATAGCGATATAAGAAATGCTTTTCTTCTTGCTGTTCACAAAGGGGATCTAAAATGACCCATTCCAGAACCCCTTTTCACCCCTAAAAAAACAAACATGGAAAATGTACCACATTTTCTACTGCCTAGGCTAACCATTTTGTTTCTCCCTCTTGGCCAAGTATGGTGTCAAACATGTGAAATCTATTTTTTTTTTAACTAGGAAATGTTGTTGGAAGCCATTTTGATTTGACTGAAGCATCAAGCACAGACTCTACACCTGTTGGAAGATTACATTGAATAACATATGCTCTTTATTTACCACTAATCCTGCTGCAGCATGTGAGCTATTGACTCCGGTCTTCAACGGTCTAATGCCAGCCCAGTATCCTCTATGAATCATATTTTTGGGTTTGGTGTATTTATATATATTTTTTTCAACTAATCCCTTTTTAAAAAGCCTGAGTGTGGACTCAACGGCCAACCACTCGCATTTTCAGAGATTGAGTTGATAAACTTCTAACAAATAGCCCACATCCTGGGAAAATCAAGCTAGACTAGTTGAGTTACCCTTGCTCTAAATATGTTTTACTAAACGAAGATTGCAATTACTGCGTCCAAAATACCACAGTCGACTGCAGTTAATGCACTTGGATTGCAGTTTCAAAACAATAATATTTTTTTGTAAGTGTATGTCTACTCATGTCGTGTTATGAAATGTTAATGGAGAAATTTCTATTCAGCCCAGGCAATACATACATACATACATACATACATACATACATACATACATACATACATGAAAGTCCTCTGATACGAGTCATATTTGGGCAGTTATGAAAACGGGGTCTGTCTGAAGTGGTGTACTAGTAGGTGCAACCTTATTTGCAACATCAGTGCCCCGACCCTTCTCTACGGTATTCTGGGTAGTTTCAGTGCATGACCAGGGTTAAATAAAAAGGTGGGTTGAGACCAGCCTGGCAACAAGTTTAAAGTTGTGCGTTGTGGTGGGCAGGACGTCTTAGATGTGTATATAAAATTGCTTTTCAACCCTCAGCAAAGAGTGACATGGCAGCTGCAAGATGTCAGTGTTCGGTCCCCCTCATTGAGCCAGTTGTTTATCCAGTTTCCTACAGAAAGTGGCCTTTTGTCCAGCTCTGCCAACCAAGCTAGCAGCTGCTTTGCTTACATTTTAAAACAGGAGTGCTTGCCCACCTCTAGTGTACTTTTCAATGTGTTGGGTTATGTCAGTGGAATACTCTATACTGAACAAAAAAATATAAACGCAACTTGTAAAGTGTTGGTCCCATGTTTCACAAGCTGAAAACAAAAGATCCCTGAAATGTTGCACAAAAAGCTTATTTCGAATATGTTTACAGCCCTGTTAGTGAGCATTTCTCCTTTGCCAAGATAATCCATCCACCTGACAGGTGTGGCATATCAAGAAGCTGATTAAACAGCATGGTCATTACACAGGTGCACCTTGTGCTGGGGACAATAAAGCCCAGTTTCCACTGGCATTTTTGAGCTGGTTAGAATGGAATTCTCAAATTCTATTCGAGCTGGGTCAAGGGGAACCCGGCCCAGCGCAGCCAAGTTTCACAACTGGTGCCACCTCAATTAGAATTCGGGCTGGTGGCGCCATTACTATGCAACAACCAAGCTAATCAAGGCTGATACGATTACATAGCTTGTTGCAGTTAACTAGCACATAGACAAGCAGTACTGCAGTAGTCAGACATGACACAAATTACCACCATATCTGGATCCTTGATTCATTTTTGCACTACACAACCTTTTCTGAGAACAGTTAGCCCTCACGTTAGCTAGCAAATCAGTTGAAACAAGCTAGCTAGGTAAGGTGAGCTAGCAGGCAAAGTCATATTGAAAGCTAACTACATCATATCAAACCTGTAGTCTGGTTTGCTTGGATCTTTGTCAACAGCTACGATAAAACACAGGGCTGGTGCAAATTTCCAGAACGAAAATACACAAAAGACAGAAACACGGTACTTGATACATGTTTTTAATGTTGGTCTTTATCTAAAAGAAGAATCTTTGGCATTCTGTAATGCTTTTTGTCTACTTAGAGAATTCGTCTAACATGAAAGCCACACAGGATCTGCCCCACCGACTGTTTTTCTTGCAATCGTGTGTCGGATAAGACTCAGCTGTGTGTGAAATACCAGACATTCCCCCCCTGCATTCCAGTGTCCTCTACCTAGACATACCAAGTCGAGAGGGAGAATATGATTTACTAGTTATCTTTTGCTTTATACTTTTTGAAAACCCCCCAAGTCAATAAAGCAAAGTCAGTGAGGGCGAGAATGTTTTAGATTTTATGAAAGCACTCGCTCTTTGTAGTTGTGTGCTAAAGTTGCAGATGTGCAACTAGTTCAGTTGAAAAATAAAAAGGTATGCGTACCACCACCTACACATGCATTTCCAACTTGAGGCGGCGCAGTTCTCAGAACATACCATGCAGACAGGCATGTATGGCTGAACAAGCTGAAACGGACAGTTAATTTAACCAGAAATATCCATGTTTAACGTGGATGTCATGGTTTGTCAGTCAGGCAAGAGGCCACACTTGTTGAACCCAGACACAAAACACCCGCACTCGGCAGGAATGCTTTCCTTCCCTTGACGGAAACACACTTTGGCTCCTCATTGGTACTGCTAAAATAACTCCACCTCCTTTTCCCTTGAACTCTACTGTTTCATAAGCAGCATTACATTGACCTTGACATTTACTGCAAGTTTCTTTTTAAAATCATCCTATGATCCTCGAGTTTAATATTTTTCCTGGTATTTTACAAATGTTCTGTCTCGAGAGTAAATCTCTTTTCTCCCGTGTAACCCGGTATTTCCCGCCAAAAACCGGAAGTGTCATTCAAAAGCATTATAAAGTACACTACAAAACGTACACTACATAAAGTATGTGGACACCCCTTCATATTAGTGGATTTGGTTATTTCAGCCTCGTTGCTGATAGGTGTATAAAATCGAGCACAGAGCCTTGCCATCTCCATAGACAAACATTGGCAGTAGAATGGCCTTACTGAAGAGCTCAGTTACTTTCAACATGGCACCGTCATAGGATACCACCTTTCACACAAGTCAGTCAAATTTCTGCCCTACAAATTTCTAAGTGCTGTTATTGTGAAGTGGAAACGTCTAGAAGCAATAACGTCTCCACCAAAGTGGTAGACCACACAAGCTCCCAGAACGGGACCACAGGGTGCTGAAGTGCATAGCGTTAAATCGCCTGTCCTCGGTTGCAACACTCAATACAGAGTTTCAAACTGCCTCTGGAAGCAACATCTACGCAAAAAATGGGTTTCCATGGCCTAAGATTACCATGCTCAATGCCAAGTATTGGCAGGAGTTGTGTAAAGCTCGCTGCCATCGGACTCTGGATTGATGAATGGAAGTCTGTCGGATGAATCTGGGTTTGGCGGATGCCAGGAGAACGCTACCTGCCCGACTGCGTAGTGCCACCTGTAAAGTTTGGAGGAAAAATTATGTTCTGGGGCTGTTTTTTTTTTATTGTTCGGGCTAGGCCCCTTAGTTCGAGTGAAGGGAAATCTTAACGCTACAGCATACAATGACATTCTGTGCTTCCAATTTTGCAGAAACAGTTTGTGGAAGGCCCTTTCCTGTCTTAGCATGACAATGCCCCGTGCACAAATTGAGGTCCGTACAGAAATGGTTTGTCGATCGGTGTGAAAGAACTTGACTGGCCTGCACAGAGCACTAACCTCAACCCCATAAAACACCTTTGGGATGAATTGGTATGCTGACTGCCCTCACTAATGCTCTTGTGGTTGAATGGAAGCAAGTCCCTGAGCAATGTTCCAACATCTAGTGGAAAGCCTTCCCAGAAAAGTGGAGGTTGTTATCACAGCAAAGGACCAACTCCATATTAATGTCTATGATTGTAGAATGAGTTGTTCGAGCAGGTGGACATACTTTTGTCCGTAGTGGTATATAAATAGTCTGGATTCGATTTTAGAGCTTTGTTAGAAAATTCAAGCCTGACGCTACAGGAGCCTGATGAGCCATGCATTAAATACATTTTAGTGAGCCATGCATTAGACATTTGAGCACAAGCCCAAATGATTGTGCCGTTCTCCAATACATCAAATCAAATGTATTTATAAAGCCCTTTTTACATCAGCCGATGTCACAAAGTGCTATACAGAAACCCAGCCTAAAACCCCAAACGGCAAGCAATGCAGATGTAGAAGCAGGGTGGCTAGGAAAAACTCCCTAGAAAGTCAAAACCTAGAGGGGAACCAGGCTCTGAGGAGTGGCCAGTCCTCTTCTGGCTGTGCCAGGTGGAGATTTATAACAATTCATGGCCATTAAGGCCAGTTCTTTCTCAAAGATGTTCAAATGTTCATAGATGACCAGCAGGGTCAAACAATAATAAAAGTAGTTGTGGAGGTTACAACAGGTAAATACACCAGGAGTGAATGTCACTTTGCTTTTCAGTGCAATAGAGCGCAGGTGTGGTAGAGCGAGAGTAAGATGAAAACAGCAGGTCTGGGACAAGGTGGCACGTCCGATGAACAGGTCAGGGTTCCATAACCGCAGGCAGAAGAGTTGAAACCGGTGCAGCAGCACGACCAGGTGGACTGGGGACAGCTAGGAGTCATCAGGGCAGGTGGTCCTGAAGCATGGTCCTCCGGGTAGGCTCAGGTCCTCCTGGAGGGGAGGTAGAGTGGGAGAGACAGAGAATTAGAGGGAGCATACTTAAATTCACACGACACTGGATAATAACATCAGATTTAACAAACTTACCCTAGCCCCCCGGCACATAGACTATTGCAGCATAGATACTGGAGGCTGAGACAGAGGGTGTCAGGAGACACTGTGGCCCCCTCTGACAATACCCCCGGACAGGGCCAAACCAGGCAGGATATAACCTCACCCACTCTGCCAAGCACAGCCCCTACACCAATAGAGGGATATCAACAACCACCAACTTACTACCCTGAGACAAGGCTGAGTATAGTCCACGAAAGATCCCCTCCACTGCACAAGCCCGAGGGGGCGACAAACCGGACAGGAAGTGACGCACCCCTCATAGGGATGGCATGGAAAGCACCAGTAAGCCAGTCACTCAGCCCCCTTAATAGGGTCAGAGGCAGAGAATCACAATGGAGAGACGGGAACCGGCCAGGCAGAGACGGCAAGGGTGGTACATGCAGTATATGATCTAGGCTAATGCACGTTACACACGATAGTTAAACATAAAATACCATAGATGTAGCTAGCTATATGCTCTCTTGGATAAATAATGAAACCAGCTCTAGTAGGCTAATCTTTTTTGAGTGAACTGTATTACTATATTATATGGACTGTAATTACGCACCTTGTTCAAACCATGATAAAGCAGGGCGAGAACATGCGATTCTGGTTCAGCACATGCGGCCTACAAAGTTACAAGTATAGGCTAGCGGTTTTGAAATATAATGGGGCCTATTTGTATAATTAGTAGGCTGACGCATACACCTTTCTCAATATTTTCCCTAATGTTATTAGCCTACCTCTTTGTCTTGTTGCTTCATTCCTTCATCGTTTTCAACAGTTAAATGAAATACTTTTCTTTGTCTGTATCGTCGTCATTCTAATGACAACCCATTTATTCGCTAAATATAAGGCTAATACTGCATTGACTTTATTACCTGAAATATGTAGGCTTGGAGATACTTTTTCCACATGAATAAATATAAGTACACCCCCTGTAAAGATTGTATTTAATATTTTTACATATTTGGACAGATGGGTATGTAATCTTCACTTCAACATTTATTGACAGATAAAGGTTACCTAATTTGACAGATTACACACACAAAAAAACTTTGAAAATGTTATGAAATTAAAATAAACAAATGCCTTTTCCTTATGGGGAAAAAGTTAGTGGCTAAAATTATAATTAGGTACCAAAACAAGTGCAAATGATTTAGAAAACATTAGAGAAAGTTAGGAGGGTCCAGCCTTCCGATAAGAAAAGTGGTCTGGTTTGGTCTTAACCATATGGGTGTGTGGTAACGCATCATTCAAAGATCAAAAGACCTACCCGACGCCCTCAGAAGAAAGATTGATGCCCATGAGTCTGTGAGGGGTTTCAAATCCATTTCCAAGCAATTGAAAGTACATCATGCCACTGCCCGACAAATTCCAGACAACTGGCAAACTACGTAGGACAGGTCGTCCCACCAAAGTCAGCCCAGGAGCTGACCGAAAGATATTCGTAGAAGTCTCTAAGAACACCAGGGTAACATCAAGGACTCTACAGGCCTCTTGCCACAATCAATGTCAAATTGCATGGGTACACTGTCAGAAAGAGACTGCACAAACCTGGCCAAGTTATATCATGACACAACTGACTTTACCCAGGTGTTGTCTGCCGAGTCGGTTGATATTCTTCATCGAATTGCTGCAAAGAAACCACTAATAAAGGACACCAATAAGAAGATTTGCTTGGTTCCAAGAAACACGAGCAATGGACATTAGACCGGTGGAAATCTGTCCTTTGCCCTGAATACTCCAAATTTGAGATTTTTGCTTCCAACCGCCGTGTCTTTGAAATGCAGAGTAGGGGAACGGATGATCTCTGCATGTGTGGTTCCCACCGTGAAGCATGGAGGAGGTGTGATGGTGCTGTGCTGGTGATCCTGTCAGTGATTTATTTAGAATTAAAGGCACACTTAACCAGCATGGCTACCACAGCATTCTGCAGCGATATCCCATCTGGTTTGCGCTTAGTGGGAAGATCATTTGTTTTTCAACAGGACAATGACCCAAAACACACCTCCAGGCTGTGTAAGGGCTATTTGACCAAGAGGGAGAGTGATTGAGTGCTGTATCAGATGACCTGGCCTCCACAATCACCTGACTTCAACCCAATTGAGATGGTTTGGAATGAGTTGGACCTCAGAGTGAAGGAAAACAAGTGCTCAGCATATGTGGGAACTCCTTCAAGACTGTTGGAAAAGCATTCCATGTGAAGCTGGTTGAGAGAATGCCAAGAGTGTGCAAAGCTGTGATCAAGGCAAAGGGTAGCTACTTTAAATAATCTAAAATCTATTTAAAATTGTTTAACACTTTTTTGTTTACAGCATGATTCCATGTGTGTCATTTCATAGTTTCGATGTCTTCACTATTGTTGGTCTTCACTTGACTGAGTAGGTGTGTCCAAACTGTTTCTAGGGATATACAGTATATCAATGTACAACAGGATTATCGATTTTGATGCGCGTGATTTTAAAGCAACCGTATTCGAGGGATAGGCCGAAAGCCGTAGAGAAGCCAGATTTAGACACAGCATATAATTTAACAGTTCAATTTCAAGCCATGTTGTTCATACAAGTCATTTATTATTTACCTGTTTCTCGCAGTTATAATGGAGGGTGGTTTTGGGCAGTAAATCTCATTAACCGGGTTTACGGCAATCAACCCTAGTCAGTAAACAGCACTGCTATGTTCATCTCATCTGGAGCACTAGAAGAACCTCATATCCTATTTCCCTTTCTGCTACTCAGAGCTGGCCGTTGTGTGCACAGGAACTCCAGATTGAATGTGGAGTTAGATATTCATCTCAAACCAAATATGGCCATCTGTTGCGGTTGGATTATGGCACGAGAAATGGCTAGGTTTCCTTTCAGTGAAATCACAGCACAGTTTATGCAATACGTTATGAGATGCTGTTTACATTTGACAGGTAAACACGACAAAAATCTACGCTCATTATTACCATTGTCTGCTTTAAGCAGTCTAGTTTAAATGGTTAGTTCACTCAAATGACCAATTTACTGTGACTTTATGGATTACTAGTAAAGCAATCCATAGAGCCCATGCACCGTACTGTGTATGCTATTTCAATTGAAGACAACGGGCCTTTTGTCTTGGTTTTTGAATACCAAGAGAAATGATAATCCATCCTATCTAATCCAACTCTACAGAGCAATGCTACCTGATGCAACGTTGCTGATATGTTTCACGTGCGTTTACTCAAAGGCACCTTCTGACAATTGCCACTCCTATACAAACCCCCCCCCCACTACTAGCAGTGGGGACTTCAGTCAGTGAAATCCACAATGGGCATTTAATACACACACACACACACTACCATCATGCCATGGTTAGGTCGTACTCAATGCTGCTCTGCCTCCTCCATCTCTGCCCGCAGCTTTGCCAAGAAGGAGTCTGATTCGGCTGGCGCCCAGGCCCGGCTCAGGGACATGGAGACCCAGCTGAACTCAAAGGAGGCGTTGTTGGCCACCACTCTGTCAGAGAAGAGGGCCCTGGAGGCCAGCCTGGCTGACCTGCAGGGAACCGTCCAGGAGGTAAACGATCAGATGATGATACATTTAATTTGTAACAGGCTTTCCTCAAGTGCTACAGTATGTGATTAGGGAAAGATATGTTACTGTTTACATTGTGGAAATTGTGATTTGTCCTGGCAACTGTTGGTCAGCTAGCCTATTGATGACTAGCTACACTGAAATTGCTGTTCTTAAATTCGATGTAATGTTTATACAATTTTCTTTCAAAATGATAACATTGACTAGTTCAGTTGCTGCTTGAGTCAAACTTACTGTTGACGAAGGCAACTATCATGAATATATTGGAGATAGAAACAACACTATTCAACTTGTTGTAATAAATGCACCTGAATGATTAGTTGAAGTAGGTCTCACAGCTGCTGAGCACATTTAGATAGACATTTCGATGGAGGCTTTATCTGAGGAGCTTTTGCATCAGCCAGAAGGGGGCGATCTAACCCACCATTACATGGTTAGAAGAGGCCAACGGAGGACGGGCTCATTGTAATGGCTGGAATGGAGTATATGGAACGGAGTCATTCCCATCAAACATATGGAAACCACGTTTGACTCCGTTCCGTCTAACTATTCCAGCCATGAGCCCGTCCTGTAGCTCCTGCACACACACGTCTCCAGGCTTGTTCTTTTTTTAAGCCTTATTCAGTATATCTGATTTCAACGTTGCAGAATAAGAGATTCTCTTTGGTATTCTTTTTCTTTCTGCATCATTTTGAACATTGCACCTTATTGATAGTCTTTTTCATTGGCAATTTAACCCTGTGTCTGTCTTTTCGCTGACCAAAACACACTGAAAAACATCCACTAGATTAGGACAACTCACTCACATATGAAAATGTACGCACTCACTACTGTAAGTGGCTCTGGATGAGAGCGTCTGCTAAATGACTGTAAATGTAACCCTCTTGGTCTTCTCCTACAGTTGGATGCTGGTCTGATCTCTGCCAAGAAGCAGCTGGGAGAGGAGACCCTGCTTCGCATTGACCTGGAGAACCGTTACCAGAGCCTGTCCGAAGAGCTGGAATTCCGCAAGAACATGTTCGAGGAGGTCAGAATTGTCCAACACCTCCATTAGTTATAACTATTATACACGTTCACATTCGTATGCATGTTTATATACACCATTGGTTATAGTACAGCTGTGTATTTTAGTGGCCATGTTATACACCACAGAAGGTTGATGAAATGTGGACAGTTTTCGTTATAAATACTGCTTAACCAGGGCAACTGTAAGGGGAAAGGGCATGTGTTTTATGTGAACCAGGTATACAAGTATAGTATACAGGACTTGACATTAACGCTTGTCCCAGACAAGTAAAAAAATGTCTAGATGGACAAGAAGAACAAATCACAATGTCAAACAATTACTCTGATCAGACTTGCATTGGTGTCCTCTAGATGCAATGTTGAGTATGGTACAAGTATGGTTCAATGTTACGGTAAAATAAGCCACCCCTCACATGCTGTCAGTCTCAACATGCCTTTAGCGTTATATTGCTAAGCACACCCTTCAGAGTGCCATATGGTCATACATGTTTCCCTGAATGTGTGTGCACTACCTTGAACCAGAGCCATGTATTTAGAGTTGAGGCAACGTTTAGAATTTCGAGTGGTTCTAATTCTAGACGTTGTTACATATCTTTATTTAGTATATTCCCCATGTAATGTTAATGCAGAGTTAACATGGCTGCCATAGAATGTTGTAGCGTCATGTAACCGCATCATAATGCAGGAACCTCATTGGCCCTACTCTCTCTAATTACATTGAACCATCTCATCTCGCATTTTTCTTTGTCCAACACTGAGGAGGCAGAATAACAAGATTTAACACAAGCTCTTTATAGAATCAACATTTTTAATATTTTAACATTTTAATAACACTAATCAAAATATTTACCAACATAATGAGAACGATTGTGAAAAGTTAGGAAATAGAATGGAAGAAAAATAATGGCCTGGAGATCCTGAACATTAAATGAAGTTATTCATACTCAGTCTTTGATCCTTGGCTTGGCCTCATGGAGGAGAATGTGGGCTTGTTGCCTGGCGATGGCTGTGTCCTTGTCGCTCTTTTCCTTGTTGGCTCGTTGGTTCTTTTGGGATATGTTCCTGATTGTCCCGTTTTCCCGCTCTTAACGTGTTGTCTTCTCCTTTTCTTGAAGGTGAGCTTAAAAGGTAGTGGCTACACTAGCTCCTTCATCTGCGACTGTTCAGTATATGGGCTCTTCTTTCCCAGTTCCCATACTGAATAGCTACTACTTCCTTTTTAAAAAGGCGCTTTCCTTAACTTCTGGAGTCCTATGAGGTCACATGGTATAAAGGGCCGCTATGACCCTTTCTCTTCGAGAGAGCTTGGAGAAACTCTGTAGTCATAACATTTCCACATTTTAGACCGACAAATGTGTGTATTGTAGGAGATCAAGGAGACACGGAGGAGACACGAGACGCGTCTGGTGGAGGTGGACTCTGGCCGGGCCGTAGAGTATGAGTTCAAACTGGCCCAGGCCCTGACGGAGATGAGGGGGCAGCACGATGAGCAGGTCAAAATATACAAGGACGAGATGGAGAACACCTACATGGCCAAGGTGAGACGGAAAACACACACACACACACACACCTGTTAACTTGTGGCCAAGGTGAGATGGAAAACACAAACACACCAGGCAGAAACACACCACACTATCCCAGATCCTACTTGATGCAGACTGTGGAGGTTCCATTATTGTTTTGTTCATATACCAAGGCTTTTAGGAGATTCAGTTCATGACTTGCTGTGGAATTGACCATAAAGTAAACCTCATTCCAGTGGGTCTCGCCATGCTGGGGTGACCTATTGGGAACCTTGCATGTCAATCTGTGTTGAAAACTTACTAGTTGTTGGAAACCAAAAGTCACGTCCACAAGCGTAGCGTTAACACAGCAAATCTAAAAAGCCCCATCTCTGGTGTTGCACTTCCTCCCTGGCTGTTCAGGAAGCTCCCTCTGTGACATTCACTTCCTCTTTGTGAGGTGTTGCAGTATCTGTGTGTGAAATAAACATTGTTTCTACCCACATAACCCCTGTTTTTAACTCTTGTTCTGTCCTCCTGTTTACCCCGGTGCAGCTGGAGAACGTGCGCCTGTCGTCGGAGATGAACAGCTCATCGGCCAGCATGGCCCGCGAGGAGCTCCGGGAGTCGTCCCTGCGTGTGGAGAGCCTAGCCAACCAGCTGGCCAGCATGCAGAAAGAGGTCAGACATCATCATTCAAATGTGTTGGAAAGGCTTTTTACATGATCGAGTTGACAGTAGTAATGGAGGTACACCTACTGTGTACAATCTACTGACAATGATTACCACGCTACCATGCTATCGAGTTGCTTTTAATAGACCTTGAGGGGTTTGGGCTACACATTTAGAGCCTGGTACTTCAGCTAGCCAGCATGCAAAAGGGGTAAGAAATGATATGAAGGATACAAGAAAAATGTTTAGTGTTGCAAAGGGTCGGATACTTTCGGGAAATTTTCCATGGAAAGTTAAGCCCTGGAATTTGGGCAATTTTGCTTCAAAAAAAGTTAGCTTATAACAGTAAAAAAATATTGTGGGATACACATAAGGCAATTCTAGGTCTTGTGGCATATTTTGGTTAAACTATCCCCAATTCAATGGAATTGCAACCCTCTGCATGCACTGTGCATTCTTCATCACGTGCAGTGCACTCTTCCATCACATGTACAGCTGATTCTCAAGGTCTTGCATACTAATGAGATGTTATTGAGCCCACACTACTACACTGTCTGAGCCAAGGACTACATGTTTTTTGGTAAGTTTTGTTTACAAGACTGGTTGGGGTGAATATATTTTGACTGACTTGATTTTTTTGTTAACTAATAAATGGTAGCCTACAGCAAAGTGTGTTTAAAATCATTTCTAACTTGTTAACAGTTTCTGCTTGTTCGTTTTTGCTGTCATGTGGGTTTTAGCTTGTTTCCATACATGTTTCATTTTAAAACATTTATTTGACAAATGAGTCGTTTAATCTATTTATCTGTACATGACAATTTTTATTTATTTATAAAAAATATAAAAAAATATAAACTTTACAGGAAAATGCCACAAGCACTATCTGATGTTTTGAAGACATTTCACTGCAGCTAATGTAGAAGGAAAAGCTGTGTACATTTGCAAATACTGGGCCAAATCATAGGTGAAGAATGCAACAAAGATTCAGAATCATCTGTCCAAGTGCATAAAGTTCCCTCAGCGCTCACAACAAGCAACCTCTGACAAAAGTCCCTCTACTTCTGTTCGAGGTGAAAATCAGAATCAGACACCTTATCAATAGCAACAGCTCATGGTCCACCTGGAATAAGACGGTTTTTTTTTTTACTCAATGGAGGAACGTAGTCGGAGAAATGCTGTTGAAGGTCTTGCTCGAGCTGTGTATGCAACTGGTTCACCTCTGACGCTCGCAGACAATGTGTATTTGAAGAGATTTCTGAATGTTTTTCGCCCAGCATAAACCCCTCCAACCAGACATGCGTTATCTACTCATTTGCTGGATGCAGAGTTCAACAGAGTTCAAGTGAAGGTCAAGCAAATCATAGAGAAAGCAGAATGTAATGCAATAATCTCTGATGGGCAAGGAATAATTAACTACATCTCCACCCCTCAACCAGTATTCTACAAGAGCACAGACACAAGGGACAACAGACACACTGGTCTCTACATTGCAGATGAGCTGAAGGCAGTCATCAATGACCCAGGCGTAGGATTTGAAGAACACTGTGGAAAACCCTAAGCGTGGGATTTGAAATACACTGCTAGTTAGACTGGAAGGGAAATGGGCACAGCTCCACTTATCAGCATGAAACCTGTGTCCTGTTCATTGGGGAGAACCTTTTCTTGAAACTGTGAAATTAGGAACTACCTGAACACAAACTGTCTTAACTACTGTGTCCCACTGAACACAAACCTAACCTTAAAAATATCTCTCTCCTCTAGACCCGTGGATGGCAGGACCGGATCCAGGAGCTGGAGTCGTCCCTGGCCCAGGAGAGGGACACCAGCCGCAGGATGCTAGGGGAGAAGGAGCGGGAGATCGCAGAGATCCGGGCCAAGATGCAGCTGCAGCTGGACGAGTACGAACAGCTGCTGGATGTCAAACTGGCCTTGGACATGGAGATCAATGCCTACAGGAAACTACTGGAGGGAGAGGAGGAGAGGTGAGGGTGAAGAGAGGCCTATACAGAGATCAATGTATACAGGAAATACGGGGGGAGAGGAGAGTGCCTCATACACTCATAGCACTTATTATGACTCGTGCAACACTTATGCATGCTCACACAAAGCTCTGCATGAATGTACTAGAGGGCGAGGTAAGCACACATACAGAGAGAAGTCGGGAAAAAGACCAACATATAATTCAGACCTTCACACAATCAGTAATCTCTCTTTGGAGTGTAGCGCTTCAACATCCGGCTCTCTTCTCTGTCCTCTTCTGGGCCCAGGCTGATGTGGTGTTCAGTCTGTCCTGTTCTGGACCATGTCCCAGGCTGATTGTGTAGGTAGTAGTCCAGCTCGTCAGACATGTACACATGCATACATATCTATGTAGATTCTTCATGAAGGAGAAATGCTAACTTCCTAGCTTGTCTCACTCGTCATAAGCTGACAAGTTGTCTAGTTGTTCAAGTCAAATGTTATTTGTCACGTGCCGAATACAACAGGAGTAGACCTTACTGTGAAATGCTTACAAGCCCTTAACCAACAATGCAATTTTAAGAAAAATAAGTTATTTATTAAAGTAACAAGAAAATAACAATAACGAGGCTGTATGTAGGGAGTTCCGGTACAGAGTCAATGTGCGGGGGTTCTGCTTAGTCAACATAATTGAGGTAATATGTACATGTAGGTAGGAGTAAAGTGACTACTGAGAATATCATGATGAATCTCTCTCTCTCGCTCTCTCTCTCTCTAGACTGAAGCTGTCCCCCAGCCCGTCGTCCCGTGTCACCGTCTCCCGTGCCCAGTCCAGCTCCCGCAGCGTGCGTACCACCCGGGGCAAAAGGAAGCGTGTGGATGTGGAAGAGCAGGAGGCCAGCAGCTCTGTCTCAATCGCCCACTCCGCCTCGACCACCGGCCCCGTCTGCATTGACGAGCTTGACACTGACGGGAAGTTCATCCGCCTGCACAACACCACCGATGAGGTGAGAGGATGGCAGATGACTGGGACACACACACACACACACACGTAAGGGGGATACTAGTCAGTTGTACAACTGAAATGCCCAACCCCTCTGAATCAGAGGTGTGAACACATACACACACTGTTATCGAATGTTCTCACATACATTTGAATGTGTTTGCATGCGTTCTCAAACATCAGTGTGCACTCAGACACGCGTGGCTTTTGTTTGAAAGCAGAACTTCAGCGGTAGTAATGAATGTTATGTTCCAGATCGTCTGCAAAGATCGACCCAACACTTATCCAGGTGTGAGATGGTGCATGACCGCTCTGCAGACGGTCTGGAACTCAGTCTTGAGCATGTGTGGCGCAAAACTCAACTGCATCTCAGGGCTAACACCTCCCCCTAGCTGTGACAATAGCCTATAAACCATTGGTCTCCAAACTCTTTCAGAATAGACCACATTTTTACGGCAGAATTTCTGGGGGGACCCCCCCACCCCCTCCCCAAATCTGTCACAACCTTAATCTCTACATTTCGATATTGAGACCAACAAATAACCTTCGATTCATTACATTTTATAAAAATTAAGACAACCATTTTCAATAATTGTATTTATATTGTTCAAAAACATTTAATATTGACCCATGCAGTCTGTTTTTCTTAATTTTTCTTCCACTGCAATTCCCCCAACCCTAACTTTGAATACCATTGCTTAAACCACAGCCTGTGGCATTATCACTTAAACTGTACAACCAGAGTTAATCAGAGATTGAAAAAGAGAATTATATGTCAGTGGTACTGTAAATGAAGGGTACATATAGTTAATATAGTGAACTCATGTTTACCCGTGTCCTCTTCCCCAGAACCAGGCCATGGTGGGCTATGAGCTGACCAGGACCATCGGAGATGTCTCGGCCACCTACAAGTTCACTCCCAAATATGTCCTGAAGGCAGGCCAGAAAGTCACGGTAAGACTAATGAATATCTGCTTTCCTGTGTATTCTGTTTTACTGTGGTGTTAGATTTCTCTCTGGTAGGACGAACTACAAACAGATATTTGATAATGGCTGTATTGCAGATTTCCTGGACATGGGTTAAACGTAGCCCTGGACTAAAGAGCACTTTGTATGCATTTTAGAAGTCTTTAGTTACTTTACATCACATTCTCGTAACCTGTGTTCTGTCTGTCTGTCTGTCTGTCCCCCCCCCCCCTAGGTGTGGGCGTCCAATGCGGGTGTGGCCGCTAGTCCCCCCACAGACTTGGTGTGGAAGAGCCAGGCGTCCTGGGGCACAGGGGAGGACGTTCAGGTGTTGCTGCTTAACCCTCAGGGAGAGGTACGGAACCCTTAATCCACCTTATGTAGCATGACCGCTTCTTATGAAGCATTTATACAAGTCTTATAAAGGACTTATGGAGGCTTCAGTTATTGTTACGTTGTCTCTTTTAAAGTGGGCCCCATATGAAGTATGTCTTTGGCCTTGTCTATAAACGACCCCTAGTTCGCTGCCGTCAGAGCAACATTCCAATCAGCTCTCCTTAGTCCAGTCCCCCCTGGATCAGTTGTTATTGGGCGTAATGCACCTACATTCAATAGAGCACACAATTTTTTTTTTTTTTTTTTTACAGAAATCGAAAACTAGTATTTATTACTGGACAAGTTCAGGTAGTCCCTAGTTTCAGTCCGTTTTCTTCTGTTTGGTACCTAATGAACACAACCTGTGTTTCTTTGTGTTTCCAGGAGGTGGCCAGGAGGAGCACCTCATACAAGATGGCCATGGAGGAAGAGGAGGATGAGGATGACGAGGGAGTGGAGGTCATCGAGGAAGATCTCTTCCACCAGCAGGTAAATAACATGGATAACCATAGCTATTTTCAGCAGTGAAATATTTGTTTGGATTAGAATTGTGAGTGATTATGGACTGAATGAAAATAACTCTGAGAAAAAGTCCACGCAACACTTTTTTGCCAAAATCACCATGTTTTAGACCGAGAATATACTGTGGTATTGGCATGCAACTTTTTTCAACAAAATATTTTTGGGATGACATGTAGCTCGACAATGTAATTGTTTTGTCTTTCCAGGGAGACCCACGAGCCGCCAAGAGGGGTTGCTCCATAATGTGATCGCACCACTCCACCCTCTCAACCAGTCTCAGCTGCCAACCGAACTACCACAGAACTGTTTTTATATCTTTTTAGATTATTATACGAACTGGGTGAATTTCTTTTTTTTTTTCCTGAAATTCCTCAAACTACATTTATTTTGTTTTATGTGAAATCTTAAGACAAACCATCACTACTTGCATTTTTTTCTGAACCAAATTATGTTGTCTAGTCCGGGTAGTTACTTTAGTGCGGGAGAGGCAGCTTGCAGAATGAATCTGTACCTCGAGGTGCTGTGACTTTGTTTTATTTTTACATCTGATTTTTGATAAATATAACATTTTAACGGCCTCTTTTATAAAAGGTAATTTTATTGTAGTGTTTTTTTCTTTTTTTTCTCTCATACTAGTTAGACAGCCAGGTTGTTACATACTTCAGAATGTAGTTAATGTTTATGTGAAACTCTAAAGAATACAGCTTTCCAATTTGAAAGCAGCACACAGCTTTTCTAAATGGTCCTCCATTTGAGTGCTTATGAATGGCCATTTTTGGTATTGCAGGTATTGGCAAAGTTTGTCTGAATGTTACACACAAGACCACAAGGTGTCAGTGTTCCATTAGCTAGGTTTCCATCCAATTGGCAAAAGATTTCAGAAACGTCATGCAAATATTCGAAAGTCAGCGTAGAAAAAAAAAAAAGATGCAATGTTTCCTACCAGATGTGTTTCCATCAAACTGACTTGTTGCGAATAAAATGCTGTGCGTGATGATATAGTGCACATAAATGCACTTTCGCGCTTAAGTTTTCCTGTATCGAACAAAAAACAGAAGTTGAATGCGTTTCCATAGCATTCAACTCTATGGATGGTTTTATCACCTTGTCTAGTGTATCATTTTATTTTTTGTCGACATTGGGACGTTTTACTGACAGATTTGATGTTCCAATAGGGCCTTGTCATAACTTTTTATGCATAACTGTTTTTATTCAGCCACATGAAATGGTTGGATGGAAACCTTGTTACTGAGAAGAATGCCCCGTCTCTGCTATGTTCTCCATATATTTGACTTATGTCACATCAAGACTGTTTACAAGACAATACTGTATACTACCAGTCTACTCTGTAGGAAAATGGTTTTAATTTTATTTCATGGTATCACATCAGCTTCAATGCAGAAATCGCAAACTTTCTTCCAGGAGCCCCTTTTAAATAAACCACTAATTGCTGGATCCGTGTCTGGCACAGGTTGTCCATATAACGGCTTGGCATTAGCTTAATGTGTCAAGGGTTAGGATCATCTGTACTAACAACTCAACCGGCAGCCAAGTAATAGGTAAAGATGTCTGTTTTGGAGTTATTCCTCAAACCAATGGGTCTGTGATCGTGATTTGTACTCTTAACAAATGTTAATTGAGGATTTATCGACTTTGAATTTAGCATAAGTGAGCGTACCCGTGTTAACTTATGAAGCTAAATGCAAAGACGCTTCGATTTTATGCTGTACTAGACATACCTTTTTCAGAAATTGAAATGTCCTTGCCGATTTTATTAAGTAATTGTCGGTCGTATGCATACATTTTAAAATTAGTATCTGACCGATTTTATTTGCTCCCTCATGTTGTTGTCATATGCATGCGTTTGAATTTCTGTAACTGTCACATTTAAAGACAAAATAAACGATTTTGATTTTCGTATTTCCATTAGACTGGAATATTGTATGTTTTCACCTATGCCCATATTCACAAAGTGTCTCATATAGGATTACTGATCTAGGATCAGTTGTGCCTTTTTAATCAGTTATCCTGATCACTACATCAGCACTCCTCCTTTTGAGATGCTTTGTGAATAAGGGCCCTGATCTGTTTTGATAGTTATTCTGAAGCAACTGGGTCATGGCTAGAAGGGATCCAGCTTTTGTCAAATGAATGTCAGATTTGACTTTTCACATCAGGTTTGGAGAATTTACGCAGCTGGTTAGGAGAATTAGGACAAAGGTTAGGTTTAGCTCAAATGCACAAAACCTCTACTTTCATTTGACATGCTGGATCACTTGTTACATTTCCATTAAAAGTATAACAGTTGGAAAAGCTCCGGAGTCCTTGAATGTTCATATTTTTATTAAAAAAACATCAGCTGTTAAAATAACTGAACTGTAGAGCGAAAAGACATTATTTTATCAAACTGCCCCCCCCCCCGCACACAAAAACATAACAGAAAAGGTTATTCCACTTCACCAGCCTAGTGAAGATTGACATTTGATCAAATGTTGAGTTAAATAAGTGTTCCATGTACTCTACAGTAGAAAAAAATGCAATTCCTTGGATAGGTTAATACATCTAGCATAAGTTCTCTAGATGGAAACTAAGTGTTTTTGGCCTTTTTATAATCATAAACCTGAATAGTCTTGGCTAGGCTATACAACAAGAATTTTTAGGAAGAACTATCACGGAAGAGTACTTTACAATGCATCGACCACAAAATCCTTTAATAAAAAGAAAAAGCACCATTTAACACTGACATATTTTAAATTACAAATATGGGCAGATAAATAGGGAAACGCATGAGTCACAATGACGGGATGTCTCGCAAACACGAGCGCTATTTGTAAGAAGTGAATAACTAACAAAAAATAGTTGAGACCATATTGCATTTTTCACACAAAACATACTTTATAGACAAAATATAAGTTCATTCAAAATGTCCCTTTGTTGATATGTTAACGTCAACCTCAAAATGTACTTGAAGACTATGCTAATGCACGTGTTCCTATCTAAGGTGGGACTTGCAAAGAAACACTGACCGTTAGTATAGGCCTACGTCAACCAATGCCCTGCTTGGCACTCCACAAAGCCTGTCTTTAAGTTGGGTCATGTTTAGCAAGGCACACCGTAGTTACATTTTTAAGATCACTTTGAAACAGATAATGAAAATGAGTGTCTTACTGGATAAGTCCAGGTGATCCGTCACTGTTTCTAAGTTTTCTTCTGTTTGGTGCCTAATGAACTTGACCCTGGTTTGAGGCACACAGACCCACACATGTAGGTAAAGGTACGAGTTTAATACTATGTAAAATACTGAAGTAGTTGAAATACTTATTTACACTGGGCTTTGACTTGTTGATTGTTAGAATGTGATACTTTGACTAATATGTACTATACACAGGTTTATGATGGGATGTTATAAAAACCGGACATAATGTTTTCTGCACTTCACAGGAATCACCAATCAAAGCATACGGTCACAGTGGCAAACGTTTCCTGTCTGTTCTTCAGTCCAAATGCTTTATGACCAACTACACACTCCACTGTGTCCATATCACCAAATGTATATGTCCATCCCTGTGTGGCAGTGGTGGGATGTAATGCTGCTGCATTTTGAGTCAAAAATGGATGCTGCTTCACTGAAGAGAAGGTCTCTGTTGTACAGTAACTCTACCTCCGGGTAAAGGTGTGTTAAAACCATTCCTAGGTGCCAGAATGACCAACAATGTGGCGTAGCTGAACATTGCAGTTTCAATGTCCAGTTCATACCCATTAATTACATATTTGGTGGCAATTTCACACAGGTGTGGGCACTTCAACGTTCAGCACCGGAGGGCACAAGAAGCGAATTCTGTTCCTGCGCCTATGGAATCATCCCAATTTTTCCTCAGTGTTTCTCCTTCCTGGCTTTTGAAGAGAGGGCTGCTTAGACAATAGTCTCTTTGGATGGCCGTTTTTCGCGTGACACGCCTCGTAAAGAGGGAGGAGACAGTTCACCATGTGACCTGGGGAGGAGAAGCACCACCCTCTGATTGGTCTGCCGCCATTCGTTGTACAGCCGACAGTGATACCTGAGCGACACCTGTGATAGAGAGAGGTCAAATCAGGTTAATAAAATACTGTGCCCACTACTGTAATGCATTATGCAAGCCCAAACAAGTGTAGGAAGATGTCCCTAGACCAGATATGGGCGGCTGGCAGGCTACATTTTGAAGGCCCTCCGATCAATATTTTATTTTTTAGACCCTCACTCTGTCTAAACTTACTGTTTCAAGTTAGAATAGCAGAGTAAACAAGGTGACATTTTGAAATGTGGTTGTGCTTCAGCAGTTTTTCCTCTTATGTCAGTCGCTTAATTAGCCAATGTCACCTACATTTTTCTGATTGATAAGTTAGTCTAGCGGCCAGCTGTCTGGGGAGTACGCACAACCGCAAGCAGCTGCAGCCCCTCATGAGGAGTTCAGATTTTTTGTAGTTCTCACCCCCATCAATGTTGCCCATCCCTGCCCTAGATGCTGGTCTGAGGTTGGTTTTGTGTTGAGTTATGTTTAGAATTGGGACAGGGTAAGCTGATAATGCCTAAGGGCAACTTTTACCCCAAGCAAACCAAGTAGCTGACTAAAAGTGCTAAGTTCCCAGGGTTGCATTCCTATTTCCTGCATAGCACCCTGTGAAGAGGATGGAGTATCCAGAGTGAACTACTGTTTATACATGGCAGAGTTTTTTTTTTTTTACCAGTCAAATGGCTTTTATATGTGTCCTCTTATGATATATTTGTGAATAATTAGATGTATTTGCAGTATTTGCGCAATATTCCGTTTGAATTCGGAGATTCACCTCCACTCACCAGGGTCCAAAAGAGGTAGATGGTGAAGAGGGCCGCGGTGAGGGTGATGAGGCCCACGGCCTCCAGGCGACTGGAAAAGTGCAGGTGGTCCACGGCCCCCCGCAGACACAGCCACCCTGAGATGGTGGCCAGAGGCGTGATGAGCAGGAAGCACACCATGTCACCGAACAGCGTCCGCTTTTCCTGGCGCAGGCCCGGGTTACGCACCCACTAGAGAGGGAGAGAGGAGATAAAATGTCACCTTTTTGCTGACAACCAAAACATCAATCCATGCGCGAGTCAGTGCCACATTTTACTTTGTGCCGAAATCTAAATGAAATAAAGATCAGCAGGCTATTGCGTCAAACAGGCTTGTTGAAGTGTCGTCTTTATAGGCGGTTTGGCTGACAACGTCATGAAAATGATGCGCATGCATCGTTGTGGCCAGAAGGTCCGATAACAAGCAGCGATTGCCCCTGCCTTGTGGGGTGACTCGTTTCAGCTCGTTGTATCTTGTTATTGATACCATGTCTTGTTCTGATGTGTTTTGACTGATGTCATGTCTATGCTAATAAGGCAAAACATGTGCTAGCTAGCTAACCACTAATTTGAAAGACAAGTGCTCATTGTGCAAACGTATTTATGCTTTAAAAAAAACCATTTGGAGAGTAAATATAATTTACATGTTGTCAACAGTCTAAGCCAACCCAGTCTGTTTTGCCACATAGTTGCGCACGGGTCGGTTTTGTTGCTAAACAACCATCCCGTCTATTTTATTACTTATAATTAATGCCGTCTTTGGTGGGCTTATCAATGCACAAGCACGTTTTTCCCCACTCCTATCGATACAATTACTCTATTAAGTCATACACAAGTTGTACTGTGCGTAAAGTTTCAAATGCATTCTGTCATTCACTAAATGTGTTAAGTGATAGGTATTTATTTTAACACTGCTATGTTTTAACACACCAAAAAACATTTGATTAATAAAATATGTAATCTGTCTTTCTCAAATGAAGGGGGTGATGACGCAATCTTCGCGAGAGGGAGGGAATCAAGATGTCATTGGTCCTCAGCTCGCGGCTCGCACGTCATTCAAAATAAATGGAGTTAGCCCTGAGTTAGCCTGCCCAGGAGCAGGTTAGTTCTGAAGGAATAATTACTATATAGATTATAGATTTGCTCAGCTAACACCATTATATTATTTTATGGACTTCCAGTTTACAGGAACTGGAGGTGCAGTGTATTGCTATCATGCTAGCAGAACATTGTTAACTGAGTTTGATAGCAATATGTTAGGAGATATGACAGTATAACTAGATTATTCTAAAACAGGATGCCGGCTGGGTCTGTGGAGACTGGGCTAGGTTGGGCTAGAGCTAATCAAATTATCGCCCAACCAGCTAAATTGCTTGTTTGATGCCTTGCTGATTTAGATATGACATTTGCTCCCTCATGGTCTGCATACTGCCTCTATTCCAAAGCCACATGTGCTCGGATACACTGCTATCTCGAATTTCTAACTACCCAACAATATCTTTGATGCGCTCCGGGATCTTAAGCACAACAAATTGGTAACATATAGTTCCACATTTGTATGATGTTCAGGACGTAACATATCATACGAAATGGATAACATTTTGCACAATTTGAAAAACAGGGAACACTTTTGATTCGTGAGTGTCACTTTCAAAACTACTGGCTGAAATTATATAAAAGTTCTGAAGACTATTCTTAAAATATTTGGAAAGTAGACTTCTCCTGAACATAATGAGAACTTCTATTGCAAACCAACACACTATCTGTGGTTTCTCAATATTAAAAGTCCTTGGCTCCAAGAATAATAATAATTTTAAAAATCCTGGCGCATCCTCAAAACCCCATGCAACAGAGCTCTTCTTATGATTCAGATGAGGCATGATATATAGATGAGCTATTATATTCATTTTTATGAGGAATCTCGGTTCAAATACATTTTGAAATATTTTCAGTTAATCTGTGCTTGATTGAGCTCACCTAGCACAGTGGAACCAATAGAATAGTCCCAAAATGGAAAATCCCACCAATCTGGCACACCAGACAGGCTTAAACAAACGGTCAATGTATTAGAATACTATTTACATAGTAGTTGAACCCAGGTCTGATGAGAAATGCTACCAGTGAGTCACCATGCATGGTATGGGTGTAATTTCCACCAAACAACCACTTTGCACCACTGCTATCCAATGATATATTACAGTTGAAGTCAGAAGTTTACATACACCTTAGCCAAATACATTTAAACTCAGTTTTTCACAATTCCTGACATTTAATCCAGTAAGAATTCCCTGTCTTAGGTCAGTTAGGATCACCACTTTATTTTTAGAATGTGAAAAGTCAGAATAATAGTAGAGAGAATTTATTTCAGCTTTTATTTCTTTACATCACATTTCCAGTGAAAAAATAGTTTTAATGACTTCAACCTAAGTGTATGTAAACTTCCGACTTCAACTGTATATATGGAGGCAGTGTCCTGACACACTAAGAATGGAGGAGATGCTAGGGGTTAATAACATGTTAGCTAGAGGTTATTGTGGAGACGAGGACACAAACACACACATTATTATTGTGGTTGAATTCATTCCACAAAAATATGGGGTAAAATCATCTTCAAAAATGAGTGTTAAGAGAAATAAAACCAATATTAGCGGTGAGGTTTACTTATTACCACGAGAACCAAAACTCATTTGGAGTTCATAATTCATTCACTTGCAGTTAATATACATAGTGCAGATGACTAGATGTTTTAGCTGTGTGTTGACAATTATTTTGTGATTTCAAGAGCTTTCTGGAAACTCAACCCTGAAAGACATGCACTTTTAACTGTTACATTGCTAGTAAGACACACAGAGTAACACTAGTGTTAGACTGATGATGTAACACAGAGGACTGGTTGACTACTAGTATAACTGCTGAGACTGTAGAGGAAGTGGAGTGTGAGAAGTGTCATGGAATGTTTACCAGAAGCCCAAACTGTCTTCAACACCCTTCACTTCACATTCCATCTGTGCATATAGACCAAACTTCACACCACAAATACACACACACACACACACACACCACACCACAGCTTATAACTATAAATGACAGATTAACTAGACTGTGTTTTTCCTAAAAGATAGTAAGAGTCCAACAAAATCCTTTGGCATGTTGTTTTGATGTAACATGCAAATAACATGAAAAGCAGGACAGGCCAAAGCCCTGGTTTTAAGCCCAGAGCGGACAAACATACAGTTTATGTTTGTTGGGATTATGTGGACAGATGGGGCTAGAAGGGCCATGCACAGTGAGAAGGGCCATGCACAGTGAGAAGGGCCATGCACAGTGAGAAGGGCCATGCACAGTGAGAAGGGCCATGCACAGTATATGTGAGGTGGTATGTACAGTATGGGTAGCATGACAATGGTTTATCTACATGCTGCGTTTTGTGTGTGTGTGTGTGTGTACACACTTTTGCTTCTGTATACTGTACCTCCATCAGTGGCCGGTTCTTCCTCTGTACAGTGAACTGGTAGTGGCAGAGCTCACAAGCGCTGGTGCCGGAGGCAGAGAGCCAGTGCTCAAGGCAGCTCCGGTGGATGGTACCCAGGGTCCCTGCACACTCACACGGGGAGAGCAGCTCCTCCTGACCCCCTCCGTCATGACAGATCCGACACATGGGCCACTCTAGCAGAGGGCTTCGGCGATATAGAACGAGGTGAGAAAACAATAGAGAGAGAAAGGGTGAGGTGAGAGAGAAAGGGTGAGGTGAGAGAGAAAGGGAGAGGTGAGAGCGGTGAGAGAGAAAGGGAGAGGTGAGGAACAGAAAGAAATTGCCTTTAGATACGCTGATGTTTTCACAGGCTGATTATGTTTTCACAGGCTGATTATGTTTTCACAGGCTGATTATGTCTTCACAGGCTAATGATGTCTTCACAGGCTGATGATGTCTTGTGTTCTTCTTGAAGCTTGGGGTCGTTCTGTCCTTGATCAAGTCAACCCCCCTGCAACAACTGCTCCCCGTGCGCCGATGACGTGGACATCGATTAAGGCAGCCTCCCGCACCTCTCTGATTTTAGAGGTTAAATTCGGAAGACACGGCTGAATGCAAATCTGAGAACAATAACAACTAAGATAGGAGATCATAATTCACTGACAAGAGGTTTTCAAATATATCAGGTCAATATTTCAGTTGATAGAAAACTAGCTGGTAAAATAACAAAACCCCGGCAGGGTGTTGGTGTAATTTGACGCTGTCAGAAGAGTTGGCTGTCACACATTGTTAGAATACCCTGTCTATTCTGTCTGTGTACTGAACATGCATACATACTCTTAGATTACACACTCAAATTGAAAATATACAGGATTAAAACACGCAATGAGGATTTTCGTCCTTTCATTACTATATGGACTGTCATTTATGATTCTACGATTCACCAATCTCATAGATTGCATCTAATCCTCTAATCTGGATGATGATTATGTCAATTGCCTTGGTTTCATCAGGAAACTAAGCCGGTGTCTTTGCCGGAATGAATGAGCCCCTCACTCAACAAATTGCCCCTTGAACATAAACACTGGTCGCTGCCCAATAACAAACACAACAGATTGAACATCATCTTGTCAGACAAAAGAATGAATAAGAAGATTTAGCTAGAGCAAAAACAACTTTGGAGTCGTCGTCAGTTTAAAGTGTGATAAAAGCCTTTAAACCTAATCTGGTTATTGTTTAATGTTGATCAACCACAGAACAAACACGATGGTTGATTTGTTGATTAGTTTATATTAGACATATACAACAAAAAAAGGCATATTTATAACCAGGTCCCAGATCTGTTTGTGTTGTCTTGCCGATGACCAGTCATTGAGTTGGAAAGACAACACAAGTAGATCTGAGACCAGGCTAGCACAAACCTATTTCCTTCAATCAGTATTTATTAAATAATACATTATGTTGTAGCTACCATGGCAATTTATTCTGTATTAGGTAGCAAATTAAATTTAATCCCAATTCTATAATGTATGCTAACAGCTCTATGCCAATTTATGCTAGCTACGTCTTTGCTACTATGCTATCTATCTCTGAGCCACTCTATGCTAGCTAGCTCTATGCTACAGGCTGATTATAAAGCAGGCTTTGGGGGGGGGGGGGGGCTACCGGCCTTGGTGGGAGGGGGGCTAACAGTTGTGACCCAGTCTGCATGACTGCAGCTGTGGCAGCTGCTGCTGCTAAAGCCCCCTTTTGTCTCCCATAGTGTGTGTGTGTGTGTGTGTGTGTGTGTGTGTGTGTGTGTGTGTGTGTGTGTGTGTGTGTGTGTGTGTGTGTGTGTGTGTGAGAGAGAGAGAGAGAGAGAGAGTGACAGAGTCTTGTCAAGCGTACATGCTAACCAAGGTGCTACATTTAGACTTTGCACCACCCGGCCAGAACAGCACATTTGTTGTTGAGTAAGCCCAAGTTACTCATCTATATGTACAGACATTTACCCCATAGGGCCAGTTAGCGTGATTGGTATGTAAGTTATGTAGCTGTCTGAAGCCCAAGTTAGGCATCTATATGGTCCTCTTTTAACTGTGTACAGAGAACAACAGGGACATCCTTTTGAGAGGCACTTGATTTGTTACTATTCAGAAATTGAGTTTGGGAAAATAGTTAAAACTAGCTTTGTATTTTAGGTTCACTTAACACACACACACACACACACACACACACACACACGTCCAAAACTCTATCCCATCCATGTTTGGCAGGTCCATACCTCTGTTTGGCGTACGCTCCCACAACAGGTGACAGCAGCTGCCCATCCTTGGCAGACACTTGCATGTAGTACTGCGGCTCTCCATTGGCTGGACTGCTCTGCTCTTCCATTGCTTTTCCTGGGAGGTCAGGTTCTGTTGGGCAGGTCAAGCTACCCATTGGATCAAAGTCCCTGTCGCTCAAGCAACTCCCCGTGTGGGCAGAGTCAGAACGCTCCGGCAGCACCTCCGGCAACAGAGTGCAGCGACTGGTCTTCATGGCAGCAGACGGTTATCTCTCATTGGTTACTGACCATCATCTGTCTGGATAGAGGAGGGGAGAACAGAGGATGGGAGGGGAGAGATACAGGGATATTGACAAGGGTTTCAAGCATCATAAAGTGTGTGTTGATGCGTCATACATACAGGTTGCACAATGGGATTGAATACAGTATCTTCTTTTGGTGTGAAATCCTGAAGGTCAGACTCAATGCTTTGAATCTGCCGCTGTTGAATGCTGTATTTTGTGGTGAGTAATTACAAAATATATAAAGTTAGGTGAACTTTACTGGGAACATTTTCAGTCAACTATAGTCCATAGTCAAGTAGAATTATTTAAATGTCCTGTGTAACATCAATATTGATACAATGTCACCCACCCTCTGCATGCCATGGTTATGATGCAGAGGAGCACCTTCAGTCACAGACTGATTCCACCACGGTGTGCCAGAGAGCGCTACAGGAGATCCTTCCTGCCGGCGGCTGTTAAGACTATATAATGCCTCACCTGGGTGCCGTGCCATCGGCAACAGACCTGGAACTGTTGGGGTGTTAGGACCTATTTTAACAATTAGGCATCCATCCATCCATGAGTAACTCTCTGGTCTGTTATCACCCATTCACTCGGGACTTATTCATTCAGCACTCATTCATTCAGGACTGTATATACATATTCATGTACAGTTGTTATATCATATCACTTGCAATATTGTAAGTAATTCTTGGACTGAACTTACGTAGTCATTCACTCAGGACTGTATATTAGTATCCTGTCAATAGTATCTTTTTTTCATTGCATTTAGTATACTGAATGTGCAATATGTGCATTTATCTGTAACTAAACCCTGTACTAGGGACTGTATTTTAAGGGAATTATTATTATTACCCTAAATTATATAATTTATTACCCTAAATTACGCACATGTAGCTATTTAAGTATCCCTTCCTGTCATTTACCTGTACAGGTATTTAACCATGCAAATATTAATTTACCTGTACATTTAATCAGACTGTATATTAAGTAAACTATTATTACCCTCACTTATATCATACGCACATTTAGATATTTAAGTATCTTTCTCTGCCATCAACCTGTATACTTAACCATGCAAATATTTGTATTTATTTATATCAACTTGCAATAATTGTATCATTTTTTCACCTAACACTCTCTATCTATCTATCTATCTATCTATCTATCTATCTATCTATCTATCTATCTATCTATCTATCTATCTATCTATCTATCTATCTATCTATCTATCTATCTATCTATCTATCTATCTATCTATCTATCTATCTATCTATCTATCTATCTATCTATCTATCTATCTATCTATCTATCAGACATGGCAGTCAATGTTTGACCTACTGTAATATGCAGGGCCTCTCTAACATGTTTCTGTTAGCATTATACTAAAGGCCATCCTTCTTGAGGTCCTGGAGCTCTATATAGGTTATTAATATCTGTTCTCTGGTTTTGATTGAATGTATTTTATTTGACAGTTTGTCACTGTGATTGATGTAACAAACCAAAACAAAAAGACCAGAGAAAAGGATAAAGGAATAGAAAACCTTGACACGTTGATAGAAAACCTTGGTACGTTGATAGAAAACCTTGGTACGTTGATAGAAAACCTTGGTACGTTGATAGAAAACCTTGGTACATAGATAGAAAACCTTGACAGGTTGATAGAAAACCTTGACAGGTTGATAGAAAACCTTGACAGGTTGATAGAAAACCTTGGTACGTTGATAGAAAACCTTGGTACGTTGATAGAAAATCTTGGTAGATAGATAGAAAACCTTGGTAGATAGAAAACCTTGACATATCCCAAACACCTCACAATGCTTACTCGCTTAAAAATGTACAAATCCCTCTGTAGCTTGTGTTGATATTTACCACAAAACTGAACAGGCGAACAGACAGCGATGACATTCCAACTGCCACAGCCTAAACACAGATGTCTGTCTATTCAGTGTGCCGGCATTATCCGTGTCCCAGTGCAGCTATTCCAGACCACACCAAACGACTAGGGGAAGTGAAAACCGACAGAGGGTGGCTGCAACTAAACAATGCTGTCAACACAAAAGTAATTTGCAGCAATGTGGCTGAGGTCATACGTCTGGTGCTCAGGTAAACATTCTGTCAACGTAGCAGATTGGAGGAAGGCCCCACACACACACACACACACACACACACAACACCACCCAGTGTTTCAGGCTAAAGATGGTGTGGTTGGTTGAGCAATGACTTACTTACCATATTTGTAGCTAACTAAGCATACAATAAGACACATTATAAATGCAATGATTTTAATTGTAAACATTTGAAGCTACCTAAGCATGCAACCAAACCCTATTGGAATGCATCTGTATGACAGCATAGCAATTAATCAACATTAAACAAGACCTATAAATAACACAAGGGTTTTAATTGTAAACTAGCAGCGAACGATAAACAATGGTTTCTTTATATTCATAAACAGCTGAGACAGTAGAGCCCTTCAGCCGGTTTTCCTCCGAGAGTTTTCGCTAAAGAGCTTTAGCGAAGACGTAATATTACTGGCCACATTGTTAACACGTCCACAGAGGACGTTCCTTTCAGATAATGATCTTTTGCCCTGGAACTACGCACTATATTTCTGTCACTCCCTGTTACAGTACAAGCAGATGTGAATGACATGCTATAGGATACAGATAGAGCTTTCACTCTTCCTGACTAGGGCCCCAGCAAGACAACAGGACAAGGACTTTTTCAATTCTTCACAATGCCTATCTGATTACACAACGCACCCGTTTGTGCACGGGTGTAAAAATATAAATGACGGAGAAGTGGTGGGGACGAGACATGGGTTCAAATACTATTCGAAATCTTTCAAATACTTTTGAGCGTTTGCTTTAGGTGGGCAGGGTTTTCACTTTCTGGACTTTCCCATTGGTTCCATTGTGCTAGGCAAGCTCAATCAAAAGTATTTAAAATGATTTTGAATAGTATTTGGTACAGACATATGCCAGGGATGAGGAAGGGAAGGGAGATAACACCCGTTTAGTTTCACAACGTGTTTGGATACAGAGGAAGCGGAGCCTCCCTAGCACTCTGTGGGTGGAGTGTTGCGTATTTGTCTCAACTGTCGTGAAAAATGTCAAACCACTTCCTGTTGCGTCATTCATGCAACATGGTGTGCAGACAACCCATGGAAACATAGGCCTACTGTAGACCCTTATAGACGCTTTGAGTGGGTGTGGAGATAGATACACTGGTTGGGAATATGCATAAGTTGCAAACCTGCAACTAAGGCAGCAAATGCAGATAGCAAAACTTAATTGACTGATTTGTTTTGAACACACACACACACCTTGAATGGGAACCTGATCCACCCTTGTCTGCCCCTCACTCCACCTTTTTGGGTAGCCATTTTCCAGGTCACATGGGGTAGAGGACCAATGTTGTGGTTTGGCACTGGGTGACCTCACCTGTTGTTGACCTCACACCGTTGAGGCATAGGAGAGAGGCCACCCATGCCAGGGCGGACTACAGCTTCTCTTGCTACTGCCATAAACTTCATTTCAAAGCCACGGTGCAGAAACAGAATGTGTCCCCCAGTAACAACCTGTGATCTCCAACCACGTCACAAGGTTGACCAATTGAGGCAAGAGCCTGGCTATGACCGTAGTAGGACACAGTAGTATTGACTAGTCAGACCACCAAAACAGGATGCTGATGACATGAATCATTGTTGGTCGACTTTCAGGAACACTTTACTCATGGTACTTTACTCATGGTACTTTCTACATCATTTTGTCTTTCTTGGTATATCAATCACTCAATCAGAAACAATTTGACTCAAGTACCCGTGGAGGAGAAAAGGGTGTAAACATATTCAGAGTCTTGCTTTTGGGAAAGACCTTCAAAGTGCCTTAGAAAAAGAGGCTAACAAATGTACTCTCCTGTCTAAAACCTGTAAACCAGAATTAAGTTAGACAGCGAACGCTAAGGACATCTGCACGTGAGACTTGGTAAACAAGTGTGAAGTTCTATAGATATTGTTAAGATGGGTAATCCTATACTGTAAATGGTGAATGATGACCCATGTCGACATACTGTAGGCTATATGTTATGAAATACTGCAAATATCTACTCTGAGCACTGGGTGTGGAAATCACAGGTAACTAACCTAACTTCAAAATATTAGACCGTGCTAACTCTTTGAATCTGACTGGACTATGTCTTTAAAAACAAGAGCATGAAAGGCAATTCTGGTAAGTGAATAGGACCTAGTGACACAGTGAAAGCACTGTTCTGCCTAGATAAGCCTGGGTGTCGTTGATAAGCAAGGTGGAGATTCTTATTTATGTCTTACTGCCTAGACCCTCGCTCACTCACCTACTCTACTTAATCCTATGGATTCCCCACTGGCTTTGTGCCAATATCCTGTCAGGCTCTGGCCATAGAGAAGCCTATTTGCTTCTCTATGTAGCCATGGTCAGAGTCTGACAGTTCTTTTTTTTCTGTTTCTGGTGGTGGTTTGTGTTGGATCCCTA
The DNA here is from genome assembly GCA_023634145.1 of Thymallus thymallus. Taxonomy (NCBI): domain Eukaryota; kingdom Metazoa; phylum Chordata; class Actinopteri; order Salmoniformes; family Salmonidae; genus Thymallus; species Thymallus thymallus. The sequence goes on along the minus strand of CM042403.1, from coordinate 7,022,154 downwards.
ATTAGAGGCAGCTGTAGTGCATCGTCTCTAATTAGGGATCCTACATAGGTTTGTATGTTCTACACCGGGGATGTGGGTCGTTATCGTGTATATTTCGCAAGTCACGGTGACAGTAAGTGTGCTATATTACGTTGGTATATCGTGTTAGAATGCATGGCCAAAACATGTGCTCATTCTAAGTAGTGTTCTAGTGTGGTTATCGGAACAGTGATGGGCTTATACGTAGTGTGGATAATGGCTTATTCAGGACCATTCAATGTTCCGGAATGTCGTAGAAATGTATTGTGTAGAACATACATGCCTCTCTGTCAACTAGAATAAAGATCTATGTTTCTGATATTTTTGATATGTTGCAGCCCACAGAATGAGCCGCTACAGGCCTGCACGTCACCCTGACAAAGAGGCCCAGAGTCTATTGTGTTGAGGTCTTTCGGTTCACCGGCTATCCTCCCTATTCACTACAACGAGGCTCTGGAATGGTGAGATAAAGTGATAAACAAGGTTATACTGTAAGCCTTTCCCAGTCAATCCTACTATGGCTGTGAACGCATAGTGTTTCTATCTATCTCCCATTAGATGGCTTATCACTGTGTTACAGTACGTGTTACATTATGTAAATGAGCTTTGGGCTGGCTCCAGTGGGCGAGAGTGGCATTCCAACAGATTGTGACCCAGCGCCATCAAATGACAAGCTGTTCAGGGATGCCACTCCTGTCCTGCGTTCAAGTCACAGCTGTGGCTCTGTGTGTGACAGTTGGCAGCCATTTCTGCTGGCGAAGCCTTCGGACCAGGCACTTAGCTCTCATCAGCGCTTTACTCACGAGGTGTGGTAAAACCTAGCCTAGTTAAACCAGACTGAACGCTACGGTCAGCAGTGTTTCACGTCAGTCTGCTTCAACCAGGCTAGATCAAGCCTTGATAGGGTGAAGTATTGAACAAGGGACGGAAATGTAATGAAAGAATGTGCCTCATGGTCAAGTGTATAACATTTTGCTGGGTTGTAGATTGATTCACACTGTTTTGTCAAGGCCCTTGGTCAGACCCTCAGTTGTAAGATACAGTAGTCTAAGTGTATAAATTGTTATAGAGTTGGTGACAACCGATATCCAATACCTTCTAGTTAAATGTCTTATCTCCATATCAATTGAGAAAACATAACATATTGTTAATATTGTTTTTAGGTTTGACCAAGAACATAGTTAAAGTGCATCATAACATTGTGGTATGCCTTTTACTGAGGAACCATTGTGCAAAGGCCTATTAATTTGTTTCCTATCTTTCAGAGGTCAAACTCTCTGCAGAAACAATGCATCGGCTATATTTACCCCGTGTTTGGTCTTTCTAGCCGTCGATCCTTTTAAGATAAAGGGAAGAGAGGAAAGACTGTGCTTTTATCAAATTGTGACTCACAGTTATTGGATTAGTTAGGAATTCCCATCACATCACAATGGATAAACAATGTCTTCATTACATGCAGAATTCCTCAGCCCTTCCCAAAACAAAACATTCAGTGGGCTACATGTGAATTAGCCCTCGATAGAAACAGAGTATAGTATAGCACGATAGCATTCTAAGCTAGCTAGGCCTGACCCCACTCACACAGTTACAGTACTTGTGAATCAGCCCTCAACTGAAACAGTACAATGAGTAGACTATAGGATAGCACGATAGCATTCCACGCTAGCTAGCCATGCTGTTTGGCTTCAACTTGAGGTCGCTCCCTCTCTCACATTCCCCGAGCCCTAGCACTGTGGGAAAGGGAACAGAGAGACATAAAAATAGCTCGTTCGACAGACCGCTTTCCACCACCCCGCTGACCACAGCCTGTAACCTCTAGCCAGTCTTAATTCCATCCTTAAGGACACAGAGTCGTAGATCCTCTCCCCCCCCCCCCCCCCCCCCGTTCCTTCCCTTCTCAGTGTGGTTCAACCAGACAGCTAGAGGAAGGGGCACTTAGGAAGTGGGCCAGTTTGGTGAGAAACAGCTCTGCAAAAGACTGCACTTCTGGGTTCTCATTGTGTTAGTGTGGTCCTCGTCTAGGCTTGCATGACAGCATATATCAACGCCTAAATCTTGTCCTAAATCTTTCCAAATGTCTCATCTTTAAGACTAATTAGCTAATAAAACTGTATGTGAAAACTGCATTTAAACATCTTTCTAGTTTTGGTAGCAAAAGGTTTAAAACAAGAACTGATATCGTGTACTGATGCCAGACAATGTATTAAGGTGGTTTCCGTAGGTGGTAGTAATTTTATAGACCTCAAAACATGTGTAGGAGGCTCATTTTTTAAAATTTGTTTATTCATTTTCACTCAGCCAAGTGAAACGCACCACAAAGGCTTTTCACGTTAGACCAGAAATAATTGCTTCAAAGACAGTGGAAATGTATTGGCCAGTGCCAAATCACACACATAAGAACTCCCAACTCTTGTATAGCCTGTTTGTGGTAAACACAATTTAGCCTTTTAGTTTCACTCACACTTTTCAACAGAGTGCCAGCAGACAAATTCATTTTGCAAACATGTCTGCACACATGGTTAACATTTTAGCTTTTTTCGAGCAATTAACTCACTTGTTTTGAGAACATCCAATTCCAAATGCCTGTGAACATGTCCTCCACTGACTCTACTGTAGGCCGACACAATTATCTAGACTGTTCCCACACTTAAACAGCCTTTGGGTATTTAACTACTCCACAACATTCCTCTCAAAAGTGTCTGACCAAAACATAGCCGCATGCTTTTCTGAGATAAAACCCCGTAGCGCCTCGTTTATGGTTAATCTACGGCAATAAGGAAGTTAATGGATATAAATAGCCGATGTGGGACTGAGTACAAAGGGTCGCTGACTATGTGTGCCAGGGACAGTGCCCACCCAGCTCTGGCATGGCAGGAAAAGGACTCCATGCTGCCTTATGCAAGGCATCCTGCCCCCGGGGCACAAATCAAAGCAGAGGAGTTCTCCCCTTTGGTTTTTCAGATGCCCTTTTAACTCCAACTTCCCCACAGCAATCCCACATGAATAAATAGGCTACAGTATATCTCTTGGGTTATAGGTTAAATAAAACATTTAGTAAAAAAAAATGGTGGGAAAGTCAATTGCTATAATCATAATTTCTCTGTCTGTAAAGAGTGAACATGACCACCAAACAGGGCTAGCGTTTAGTACAGAACTGCTCAATGTTTGGCTTGAACTGTGATGTAGCTAACCTCCTAAAACAAAAATGGACATCCTATATCTTAACACAACATGAGCAAAACCACTGTGTACGGCCAGTCCCTCTGTATCTAGAAAGGCATGGCTGCTGTGTAGTATCTGTATCTAGAGAGACGTGGCTGCTGTGTAGTATCTGTATCTGTATCTAGAGAGGCATGGCTGCTGTGTAGTATCTGTATCTACAGAGACATGGCTGCTGTGTAGTATCTGTATCTACAGAGACATGGCTGCTGTGTAGTATCTGTATCTACAGAGACATGGCAGCTGTGTAGTATCTGTATCTAGATAGGCATGGCAGCTGTGTAGTATCTGTATCTAGATAGGCATGGCAGCTGTGTAGTATCTGTATCTAGATAGGCATGGCTGCTGTGTAGTATCTGTATCTCGAGAGACATGGCTGCTGTGTAGTATCTGTATCTAGAGGCATGGCAGCTGTGTAGTATCTGTATCTAGAGAGGCATGGCTGCTGTGTAGTATCTGTATCTAGAGAGACATGGCTGCTGTGTAGTATCTGTATCTAGAGAGACATGGCTTCTGTGTAGTATCTGTATCTAGAGAGACATGGCTGCTGTGTAGTATCTGTATCTAGAGAGGCATGGCTGCTGTGTAGTATCTGTATCTAGAGAGGCATGGCTGCTGTGTAGTATCTGTATCTAGAGAGACATGGCTGCTGTGTAGTATCTGTATCTAGAGAGACATGGCTGCTGTGTAGTATCTGTATCTAGAGAGACATGGCTGCTGTGTAGTATCTGTATCTAGAGGCATGGCAGCTGTGTAGTATCTGTATCTAGAGAGGCATGGCTGCTGTGTAGTATCTGTATCTGTATCTACAGAGACATGGCTGCTGTGTAGTATCTGTATCTAGAGAGGCATGGCTGCTGTGTAGTATCTGTATCTAGAGAGGCATGGCTGCTGTGTAGTATCTGTATCTACAGAGACATGGCTGCTGTGTAGTATCTGTATCTACAGAGACATGGCTGCTGTGTAGTATCTGTATCTAGAGAGGCATGGCTGCTGTGTAGTATCTGTATCTACAGAGACATGGCTGCTGTGTAGTATCTGTATCTACAGAGACATGGCTGCTGTGTAGTATCTGTATCTAGAGAGGCATGGCTGCTGTGTAGTATCTGTATCTGTATCTAGAGAGGCATGGCTGCTGTGTAGTATCTGTATCTGTATCTAGAGAGGCATGGCTGCTGTGTAGTATCTGTATCTAGAGAGGCATGGCTGCTGTGTAGTATCTGTATCTGTATCTGTATTTTTTTATGGATCCCTAGTAGCTGCAGCAGTTACTCTTCCTGGGGTCCAGCAACATTAATGAAGGCAGTTATACAATTTTAAAAACATTACAATAAATTCACAACAGATTTCACAACAGACTGTGTGCCCTCAGGCCCGTACTCCACTACCACATATCTACACTACAAAATCCATGTGTACGTGTGTGTATAGTGTGCATGTTATCATGTGTGTGTATGCATGTGTCTGTTCCTGTTTGTGTTACTTCACAGTCCCCGATGTTCCATAAGATGTATTTTTGTCTGTTTTTTAAATCAAATTTTACTGCTCACATCAGTTACTTGATGTGGAATAGAGTTCCATGTAGTCATGGCTCTATGTATTACTGTGCGCTTCCCATAGTCTGTTCTGGACTTGGGGACTGTGAAGAGACCTTGTGGGGTTTGCATGGGTGTCCGTGTCAATAACTCTCACAAATACAAGTAGTGATGAAGTCAATCTCTCCTCCACTTTGAGCCAGGAGAGATTGACATGCATATTATAAATTGTTAGCTCTCTGTGTACATCCAAGGGCCAGTAGCGGAATGACTTTTGCTTCGCTCCAGGCCTGAGGGCACACACTTTATAGCAGGCTTAAATTGAAAACATGGCATATAGGTGTGGCAATATCGTCCACTATTATCCTCAGTAATTTTCCATCCAAGTTGTCAGACCCCGGTGGCTTGTCATTGTTGACAGACAACAATACATTTTCACCTCTTCCACACTCACTTTACGGAATTCAAAATTACAATGCTTGTCTTTCATAATTTGGTCACATGATTGCAATACGTTTGCCAATCGGTTGTGCAGCCATACTTATTTGCCATTCCTTTTGCCTCGTCCCTCTCAACCATACCATTTTTCAATTCCTCATCAACCCACAGGGATTTAACAGTTTTTACAGTCATTTTCTTAATGGGTGCATGATTATTAATAACTGGAATAAGCGGTTTCATAAATGTGTCAAGTGTCTGTTTACTCCTCGTTACAAACCACAGACCAACAAATATTATTTACATCAACAACATAGGAATCCCCACCAAACTTATTGTAGGACCTCTTATACACTATATCAGGCCCAGCCTTTGAAACTTTGGTTTTCCTAGATATGGCTACTATATTGTGATCACTACATCGGATGGATCTGGATACTGCTTTCAAGCTAATTTCTGCAGCATTAGTCAATATGTTGATGATTTCATTCCTGTGCTGTTTGTAACTACCCTGGTAGGTTGACTGATAACCTGAACCAGGTTGCAGGCACTGGTTACAGTTTGAAGCTTTTTCTTGAGTGGGCAGCTTGATGAAACCCTGTTAGCTCTTGGTGGTCTATAGCAGCTTCCCACAAGAATGGGCTTTAGGTGAGACAGATTAACCTGTAGCCATATTACTTCAACAGTATTTAACATGAGATCTTCTCTAAGCGTTACAGGAATGTGGTTCTGAATATAAACAGCAACACCTCCACCATTGGCATTTCTGTATTTTCTGTAAATGTTATAACCTTGTATTGCTACCACTGTATAATCAAAGGTTTTATCTCAGTGAGTTTCAGCGATATTAAGAATATGAATGTCATCTGTTACTAGCAAATTATCTGTGTTTAGGCCCTGGCTGGCACATATATAATCTATGAGTTGGCATGCGTACCATTGGCATGAAGGCCTGATTGTCTGTGAAGGCTTTTCTAACTGCCAGTGATGTCACTCTGTGCGTTGTGCAATTAATAGATGGCGTCGAACTGTCGTGGGTCTGAACAGACAGACAAGGGGGGAAGGGAAACCAATGGCGGACATGGATTCAGCCCATAGGGGCTTGTGCCTTTAGCTCGGAGGGATTACCCCTGTCAATCAGAGGATATTACTGTATCACCACAGAATTACTTAAGGTAATACTAACTTGTATAGCGCGTCATTGTCCGTTTTAATGTGAAACTCTGCAGGGGATTAGTTTGGCAGTGAGCCAGCTGTCAAGTAGTAGATCAAGTCTGAGATAAACAACATCAACAAAGACCTGTCATAATTTGTTTACTCTTCTGGGCCAATCAGAGGAGTGACGAGGAGCGACTAGCTATCCAATTGCTTAGCAACAAGCTCTTTGGCGAAATAGGGATTTTGAATGATCAGTTAAATCCAATGGAAATCTAGGGATACTACTTAACCAAAACCGCTGTAGAGATGTTTTCCTGGGCAAAAAACAACAACAACATTGGCCTTGTGCTGGAAGGGTGCCTGTTTAGATTGATTCAAATAACTACTACTGACTATCTATTTGAACACACACACACGTAAATTCCAACACACACTGAGAATATTATTTTGGTGCATCTGGAGAATAGAGCCATATCCAATTTGCCTCCCAATTCACATCACTATTTTAGCCCTCCATCTTACCAAGGCACGTAGAGATGTACATTAGCTATAACACACAAGGAAACTTATACTTCAGAGAAACCCTGGGAGTGATTGTCCTCTGCACAGCCTCCACTTCAGACGGGTACTTTTCCCTTTTCATGATGGCCGACAGCCATCGAGAATTGACACAATGCCTGCTGCAACAGTGGATTGTGAGACCTGGTAGCCACAGCACGGATCAATTGATATTTTCATACTGCACACATTGTAGGACACTATAACACTATGCTGTCCTCCCAAATACTTTGATGCTTCCTGTGAATCTACTTTGATGCTCCCCGTGGCTGTGTTCTGTGAGCAGGGTTGGTGTCAATGCCATTGTCATTTGGTCAATTCAGAAAGTTAACTGGAATTAGAATTTTAGTTGACTTCCTGAATTTGTTTATAACTGACCTCAACTATCTCTGCCATTCTCTTTAACATCTTGTTTCCTCGTTGTTACTCTATAGTTTTCCAAACATAGGAAAGGGATATAATATGGGCCTTTATTTGACACCTTAGCCTATTGGAATCTGCCTGTTCTCTGTTAAATGACAACGTCTGTTGTTGTGTTCCCCCAGGATGCTTTGCAATTGTCTGAGGCTCAATGGAATAGAACATTTCCATAGCCACAATGATATCCGTTCACCATTGAGTTTCACACAAATTCTAGTCCAACTTTTACTGCAATTCACATGTTAATCCAAATAATACACCACAGAGACCGTTAGTAATGCTAAACTCTTCACATACAGCACAGTGCAATGTGAATATTGGTATTACACAGCCAAATTAGTATTTCACCAAAACCGTTCAAGCTATCTTTTATTCTAAACTTTACAGCAAGAGATTAATTTGGCCTCTACAATCAGATGTTCATAACCACAATTCATATTTAGTCAGAAATACTGTATAAATGAACATTTTTTCTGTGTGTTGTATATTTGGGATGGCATGATATGCTAAACAACTGTAAACAAAGCAATTCCAAACACCTTTTTAAAAAGGGCCAAAGTACACTCATGGCACACCCCGGGGACTGGGGTTCCTTGAAGCAGCACCTTGCTGCATACGTTTTCTGTGAGACATAATGAATTTTCCACAGTCTAGTGCCCTTATGGCATGGACCAATGACCTAATTCCATACTGTTTGACCCTGTCAACATAATACATCACCTATCTATCACGTGATAAAGGTGTGGCATCCGTCCAATAGAGTTCCAGACACTTGTAGACTATGCCAAGCAGTGTTCTGACTTGTGGTGGCCCAACGCCCTATTAAGCCACTATGTTGGTGTTTCCTTTATTTTGGAAGTAACCTGTAGCTAAATTTGCGTAGTGGGTGTGCGGTCTGTGCACTCAATCCAACGAGTAATTGAAAAGGTTAATAAGATTTTTTTAAAGAGTTTTGCTGCAATAGGCACACTTTAAAATGTGTAAAAGCTTAAAATACTTTTCATGTATTATTTACAATCTAAAATATCATATTGGCATGTTTTCAGTCTGTATGGCATCATTGGCTTGGCTGTCCAATTTGAAGTAGCCTACATGAGACAACAGTAATGCAACAGCTGAACGCAATGACAACTGTACGAGAAATGCACTGACTAATTAACTAACGTTCTGGAGCAAATGTGCCCTCGGTCCCCTGACAGCATTTTGGGATTATCACAGGCAAGTCCCAAAGAGAGAGTTGCCAAGAAGACTCAAAGAGCAGATACCATATTGAGAAAATGGTATGCATTGTAAATGTTAGATAAATGAAAGTAACCTCGCAATTATCGGACCATTTACAAAAATCACACGCTCACGGTGACTATTGACATTGTCCATAAAGACAAGTAATAACATACGAACTACACGTATCCAATACTGTTGTCAAACACTGCACGATTGTAACACTGTAACTAACGTTCTCTCTATGCGCTGTGAACCCCATTGTATTGTTTTGACAGCAGGGTGTGTGGGTGTATTGAACCAGACACAAAACGAAATGTTCATTTTGTCAATGTACGTGCCACACCTTACACCACTGTACTTACTAATATCTAAACTAAACATACCTTCATTGCGAGATCCCAAGTCTTCAAATGATGATGATACACTGCGACGCAGGATGATCAAATAATCGTATGGTTTAATGTCAGTGATCCACGCCAATTTCCCCGGTCAGCTGGTGAGTCAAGCCGTCTAGCCAGTCAGACATACAATAACGGTCTCGCCCATCCAATCAGATTATTACAGTAACAAAACTTGCCACCAATGGGAGGGTCCTCTGGAGGGTCCATCATCCACCAACGATGATCTCGGGTACCGTGGCGCGTCCTGGTGGTCTAACCAGGTATTTTCACTTTAAAATCATTTGCCGGTACTTGATTATTCATCCAATGTAAGAAGGTTGTGTTTTAGTTATTTTACATTTCTTGACAAAAGATAATCACCATAACCATTTATTTCAGTCAAGTAAAAAATTGCCTATAACTTATAAATGCCTCATGAGCTTAGTTCAACTGCCGTACCCCATCAGAACCCAAAGTACAAGCTTCTTTTACTCCAATATTTGCAAATGAAAACAAACACTGTATAGCCTGAAAACATGGTTAAAACTATCATTTTGATATCACGGATGGTCTGTCCTTGCATCCATAGCTCGGCCCCTGAATTTGAGCGGGGTTAAATGTCTCTAGTGCCCTGTATTCTAGCTTTAAGTAGGCTATAATATTCATCCCTAAGCAAAAAGGCAGTAAATGCTAATTTGGTCAAAAATTAGATAATGTCATTTTTGCTACATTAAATACATGCTTAATCATGTGAACAAGTATCCTGCCTCTATTGTATTGTGTTTTGGAGAAAATGTGGGTCATATTAGCAGAAACCGCATAAAGTTACTGTGAAACCAAGGTAAATAAAAGCCACATTTTCTCAGTTCCACGCTATGAGTAGTTACTGCCTTTTTGCTTGGCAGGGCAGTATAGCAAAGTCATTTTACTGTTGTTCTTGATCCACTTCAGCCAACCGTTTCTCCAGGAGTGTAGTGTTAACTCTGTGCATCATTAGAAACTGTCCGTTCAAATGGAAGACTGGGATGTCGTATTTGTATCTGTCCCACCAAACTTTGTTCTCCGGCATTGTGATATCTACCTGCTGAAAAATATACTGTAAAATAACAGAAAAAAGATAAGACAATTAGTAAATACACTGAGTTTACCAAACATTCGAAACAACCCCCTTGTGTCAAGTTGGCTGGATGTACTTTGGGTGGTGGACCATTCCTGATACACACAGGAAAGCCCAGCAGTGTTCGTTTTTGACACAAACCGGTGCGCATGGCACCTACTACCATATCCCATTCAAAGGCACTTAAATATTTAGCCTTGCACATTCACACTCTGAATGGCACACATACACAATCCAGGTCTCAACTGTCTCAAGGCTTAAAAATCCTTCTTTAACCTGTCTCCTGCCTTTCATCTAACCTGATTTAAGTGGATTTAACAAGTAACATCAATAAGGGATCATAGCTTTCACCTTATCAGTCTATGTCCTTAATGTTTTGTACATTCAGTGCATTCGGAAAGTATTCAGACCCCTCGACTTTTTCCACATTTTGTTAAGTTACAGCCTTATTCTAAAATGTATTAAATTGTTTTCTTTCCTCATCAATATACACACAATACACCATAATGAAAAAGCAAAAAGCAAATCACATTTAAATAAGTACTCAGACCCTTTGCTCAGTACTTTGTTGAAGCACCTTTGGCATCAATTACAGCCTCGAGTCTTCCTGGGTATGACGCTACAAGCTTGGCACTACCATTCTTCTCTGCAGATCCTCTCAAGCTCTGTCAGGTTGGATGGGGAGCGTCGCTGCACAGCTATTTTCAGGTCTCTCCAGAGATGTTCGATCGGGTTAAAGTCCGGGCTCTGGCTGGGCTACTCAAGGACATTGAGACTTGTCCTGAAGCCACTCCTGCGTTGTCTTGGCTGTGTGCTTAGGGTCGTTGTCCTGTTGGAAGGTGAACCTTCGCCCCAGTATGAGGTCCTGAGTAGTGTTGTTTTTGGCGGCCTGTTTTACTTTTAGTTTTAGTCTAGTCTTTGTGTCAAGCTGTCATTTTAGTTTTTATTAGTTTTAGTCACGTTCATACTCTTTTTAGTCTAGTCAAGTTTCAGTCGACTAAAAGTCTGAGCATTTTAGTCTAGTTTTAGTCAACGAAAACTGATGACATTTTAGTCTAGTTTTAGTCAATGAAAATTTTATTTTAGTCTCTTTTTAGTAATGCAATTCTATTTAACCCAGTCAATATAGTATAATAAGTACCTAGTAGTTTAGACGAAATCAATTTTAACTTTAATTGATTATCCACTGCGCTATACCCTCCTCTTTGTTTCGTTGCTCTGGGGAGTTGTCATTGTACCTCCATGTGGCAAAGAAATCGTGAGCACTAGTTTGCTTGTCCACTTTCTTGGGTGGGACTTGCTTCAGTGGTGCTATTTCTGGAATCTAGCACAGGAATAGATACAATGTCAGGACAGATGCAACCTCTGGAAAATTTAAATGTGGTAAATATTAAGTAGCATAAATCCTTGCTATGATTTTTACCATAAATCAACCTCTAGCGTTAGTAGTGACTTGACTGTCCGTAAAAAAAAAAAAAAAAGTCTACATAATCAAAACAGAAGTAGTCTAACGTTAAGCAGAAACCTCAGCAGGCATGTTAATGCCAACACCATTTGTTGAAATGTATGTATTTGTTTAGATTAGATTTAGATTAAGGATTCAAAGTCATGTTGTTGATACCAAATTCAGTGCATTGTGACTACACTACACACACACACACACACACACACACACTCTAGTCACACACAACTCAATCGTTTTCAGCTCCAGTCGCTAACAGTTAAAGCTAACATTGAGACACATTAACCACAGCCTCATGAGTTGGCATGAGCTTTCTAAATAGAAGGTAACGTTACGTTTAAGTCTTGACTTACCTCAATTTCATTATGGAATGCCTTGAGATGTCTCTTAAGGTTCGTGGTGTTTTTTCCTGTGATTTTGTGGCCGCATTTCTCCCCATCTTTTTCCACAACACATTCCGTTTTCTTTTCCACTTCTATGTAGTGAAAGTTTTTCCAAATGTCGTTTCTTCTTTTTCTCCCAAAGACGAACCCCGGCTTGCCGGCCATCGGGCTCTTTCTCTGTGTCAAAGACTTAACTTAACTTTGTTGTCGTTAACGCTAACTAAACTCACCGCAGCTGCATCTTCTAAAATCAAATAATGCCGCGTCACAGCGTGGGGCTTGAGGAAGTGACGTCGCCTGCGCCTCTGAATGCGTCTTAAAGTGAGACACAGGAAACAGACATACTGCAAAATAATAATCAAAAACGACACTAATCGAGACGAAATAACATTTTAATATTTCGTCTCGTTTTGGTCAACGAAAATGAAAAGATATTTTAGCATAGTTTTTATTTTGTAAACCACATTTAGTCTCGTTTTTATTCGTCAACAATAGTGCATTATACATTTAGTTATAGTCATCGTCATGTGACCAGCATTTACGTCTCGTCTCGTCTCGTTTTCGTCCCTTGATGAAGGTTCGTTGACGACGATATTTAGTCAAAATTTTCGTCGACGAAAGCAACATTAGTCCTGAGCGCTCTGGAGCAGGTTGGTTTTCATCAAGGATCTCTCTGTACTTTAATTCGTCCATCTTTCCCTCGATCTTGACTAGTCTCCCAGTCCCTGCCGCTGAAAAACATCCCCACAGCATAATGCTGCCACCACCATGCTTCACCGTAGCGATGGTGCCAGGTTTCCTCCAGACGTGACGTTTGGCATTCAGGCCAAATAGTTAAATCTTGGTTTCATCAGACCAGAGTCCTTTAGGTGCCTTTGGAAAACTCTAAGTGGGCTGTCATGTGCCTTTTACTTGAGGAGTGAATTCAGTCTGGCCACTCTACCATAAAGGCCTTATTGGTGGAGTTCAGTAGAGATGGTTGTCCTTCACCCCCCCGACCAAGGCCCTTCTCCCCTGATTGATAAGTTTGGCGGGCGGCCAGCTCTAGGAAGAGTCTTGGTGGTTCCAAACTTCTTCTATTTAAGAATGATGGAGGCCACTGTTTTTTCTTGGGGACCTTCAATGCTTCAGAAATGTTTTGGTACCCTTCCCCAGATCTTTGCCTCGACACAATCCTGTCTCTGAGCTCTACGGACAATTCCTTCGACCTCATGGCTTGGTTTTTGCTCTGACATGCACTGTCAACTGTGGGACCTTATATAGACAGGTGTGTGCCTTTCCAAATCATGTCCAATCAATTTAATTTACCACAGGTGAACTCCAATCAAGTTGTAGATACATCTCAAGGATGCTCAATGGAAACAGGATGCACCTGAACTCAATTTCGAGTCATATAGCAAAAAACATTTTGAAAAACCTGTTTTTGCTTCATCATTATGTGGTATTGTGTGTGGATTTTAGAATAAGGCTGTTACGACATCACCGGCTTTCCAGCCGCCACCGTTCCCCTGGCCCATAGTACAGCCTAGTGTCACCACCCAGTTTCCCAACACCTCACATTCTGTTTTGTCTTGTCACCAACGACACACACCTGCTTCTCATTACCGAGTGTTTACCTGTTCCCTCTGCTCCCCCAGTCCTTGTGCGTTATTGTGTCCCATGTACGTGTTCCATGTTGACCTTGTACGCTGTGTCAACAGCGCGTTTATTTTCCGGGCTTTGACCTGTTGTATTGTGTGTTTTGTTGCGGCTACTTTGATTAAACCCATTCTCCGTATCCTGCGCCTGGCTCCCTATTTTTCACCACGTCACAGGGTCTGAATACCTTCCGAAAGCACTGTATGTGCCATTTAGCAGACATTTTTTCCAACTGTTCAGCAAACATATAAGGTGCATTTTTCTGAGAAACATAACCTCACCCTGTGTTTGTATGGCTCAAGGACCTCTTTTGCTTCATCACACAATGGGCATGGGTCCTGGAAAATGGTTAAATACATCATATTATTTTACATATAAATGTATTGTATTCAATATCAATAGTGCTAACTAATGCATTCATCACAAAATGCCTAGAAAAAAGCACACATAATATGAGCATCATTAATTACAAATATGAATATTATCTGATAATTTACGATACTCAACAATTCACATTACCTTGGTAAAAAGCGTTAAAGTAGGTAACTCCTTTTGGGAGAAGAGTCTTCTAAGCAGATGAGCAGATCTCTTCGTCCTGTGGAGAGTCCTCGGCAAGACCCAATGCATTGTCTGTCTGCAAAGTAGACAATTCCTAAATCAGACATGTAGGCTCGGCCCTACTTTATGTGCTCGCTGTTACCTGGAGTTGAGGCAATGCGGCGCAGCTGCCTCTAATTGGGGACCAATCCCAAACAGTACATAGAGAATTCCAGAGAGGTCTCTGGACACTAAACCTGAAAACCATAAAGGTTTCCAGAGACCTCTCTGAACATAAATCCTTACATCTAGAAGTTTAGCTAACACCAAAACAATAAATATAGGCATTTTGGAACTCTTCTCTGACGAGATGCGTAAAAAAAAAAAGCCTACATGGACAGCATCTATAGTCTACATATGTAGCCATAGTTTAATCATTTGTGCAATATGGTATTATTCCCATCAATTACTAATTTACGCACAGGTGTGTATGGAGAGTCATTTAAAAATGTGTTTCCTTCAACTTACATAATATACACTACTGTTCAAAAGTTTGGGGTCACTTAAAAATGTCCTTGTTTTTTACAGAAAAGCAAATTCTTTTGTCTATTGAAATAACATAAAATTGATCAGAAATACAGTGTAGACATTGTTAATGTTGTAAATGGCCATTGTAGGGAATATCTACATAGGGGTAAAGAGGCCCATTATCAGCAACCATCACCCCTCTTTGCATTGTAAAGGGTATTAAGACAGCCATATTTCAGCCCCATTTTCTGCTGTCTGGTACGTAATGTACTCCTACAGTATAGCCTCGCTGGCCAGGCTTACAGTACTGCAGTACTAATGGTAAGGACACACAGGCTGAGAACAAGACAAGGTAGCCTTACCCTGCACCGGTACAAAGAGGATTAGCCAACACTGGTCACTGTGTTAAGTGGCATTGGCAATGTATAACGGACCTATAATATGAATATATACTGTATATATAGCGGCCTACACATGCAAAGGTTGTGAATGTGCTTAATGATGTGTTATAACACGTCAGGTCTTAATGATGCGTTTTAGCACACGTCAGGTCTTACTTAATTATGTGTTATAACACAAGTCAGGTCTTACTTAATGATGTGTGATAACACACGTCAGGTCTTACTTAATGATGTGTGATAACACACGTCAGGTCTTACTTAATTATCTGTTATAACACACGTCCGGTCTTACTTTGCATAGGAGCTGCATAAAGTGTGTTGCATGGCATATGGACACTTCATTGCATTGATCAGTGTGTTGCATGGCATATGGACACTCCATTGCATTGATCAGTGTGTTGCATGGCATATGGACACTCCATTGCATTGATCAGTGTGTTGCATGGCATATGGACACTCCATTGCATTGATCAGTGTGTTGCATGACATATGGACATTGCATTGATCATGGTGGCTACATCATCCACACATCAATGATGTGACCAAATGTGGAGTCCTTCACTGCATTGTCACACAAGACATTGGATTTTAATAACACATATACATGCTATGGTATATAATATTTGTCCATGCACTGCACTGTCCAACTTATAGAGGCATAAAGCTATTAAAATCTTATTAAAGATTTTACAATGAAAAGAAACGCTCAATGTAGTTATAATTTGACCAACAATGGACCTAGGCAATTCATGCATTTGCAAAAAATTATGTTAGCCTACTCTAAGAATAGATGATAATCTCATAGGCCTATATTATGCATTAATTGCATACAGTAAAATGCGTATACAATTCATTGAACGGGACAATTCATGAATATATCCTTAAGGTCAAGTTCAAGACCAGTAGTGTCATTGATGTCTGAAGAAGCCAGCCAGGTTCAATTGGCTGACCTCCACATATACAATCTAACCCACTGGGTAAATATGTCAGAAATTAGCACATTTTTAAAAAATTGCGCCGATTGCGTACGCTGTTACTCTCCTGTGTTTGGCTGCAAAATATTTTTTTTTGCGTAGACGTGTCTTGAGCTAGTAAATAAACCTTCCGCTGTATCTATGTTTCTCTATTCAGTATAGAAACGTATGCACGCCAAAAGCCTGGCAGTATTTTAGTTATTTGTGTAAAAGAGTAGTGTTTATGAAATATCTCACCTTTGACAGAACGTCCCGGCATGACATAAACACAGAGGGAAAAGGAACGTACATGTATGTGAGACCTATTGGTCGACTGTCATTTCACTTCCTGTTCAAGAGAGCTCCACTATTGGACAATTTTCTGTCCATCAAATAAAGTTAAACCTACATCCGGCAGTTTGGTGGAAACGATTAAAATTAGCGATTACAAAGTTTCCATTCATGAAATGACCAATGACAGTCAGAATGGTGCCCCCTTTTGTTAAACAATAGCAAGTATTTAGCCTGTTGTTTGTATATGACGAACCTTTAATTAATTTGCAGTGCATTTCTTTTCCAATCAATATTGATAACGGACATAATTTGGAAATGGGTATTTCTTGTAGTTTATAGTAATAACAAAGAATACTATCTTACAGTGATGACCTATATCCCAGATATTCATACTGTATGTAAACAGTTGGAGTCCGGACCGAGGTCAAGCCCTATAATCTGCATTTCACACACACACACCACACTTTTACCTTATTACCGATGTACTACATGTATTAGACCAATGGAAAAGAGCCAGTAGCCTAATAACACGTTATAATGTAGATTATTATGAAACCAGACCAGCATTTATGCAGCTATTTTAGGATTGGATGGTCATGGTGTGACACATTGAATCCAACCTCAACGTAAATACAACAATATGAAACACATACCTAATTATTTGGTACGGCTAATCCACTAGTCCCGAAAATCAGACCCTATGCAACAGTGACAAATCAGGTTGGGTTTTCTAGACTATTAATCCACCGCGTGGAGTTTGTTTGGCTGATGAGAGCGCGCAGCCTCTGCCAGTGGCACATGGACCAGACCGCGCGGTTCTTTAACTGTGCGCTCGAGCGATTTAGCTCTACAAAGCCTGCAGTTTGAAAAGGAGCAGAGTAATAGAACACAATGTACGTTGTCTTGATGAAACATTTCAAGCCTTTCCGCCTCCATCGTCACCTGTATCCATTATATTACTAGGACAACTGTCTTGTCCTCTCTATCCCATGTCACGTGGCGGTCAGAACTGCTTGAGTCCAATACAGCAGAATGTCATGTTGCCTTGTGAGCCACCCGCATCCGTTGACAGTGAAGACACGTCATGTAAATTACTACTTCAAAACAGACAGACACAGGGAGAGCCTAGAGTGAATTGTCCAAAGACACTGTACTTATGTGCTGGAGTACTACAACATGAATCAACCTGGGTCGTGTTCAGTAGGGCACACTTTAGCCATACTATAAACAAAAAAATGAAATTCATATTGGACAAGCCCCAAAATATATATAATTTGATGCATAGTGAACATGGCCTTCGTTAAATGGTATCCAGAAACAGCTTCTCACTGAATGTGACCACAATTCACTATAGATGGGGTCTGCGCATCACCACTGTTACATTATGGGAAATGTAGTCAAGTCTTAGCCCAAAGAAGATGAGCCTATTAATTAGTATGAAAGTTATTCCCTCTTGCTGTTCTAACTTTGCTTAAAGATGCGTATTTACTCAGTATACTGTCTTGCTTAAGGTGTCCATCATTCTTCCACGCGCGTCAACAGAATGTCAAGCAGACGACAGAACTGTTTTTCAGCAGGCAAAACACACTTCAGGATGAAGTGGATCGTCGCTTTGCTTCAAGCAAAGTATGACTATATAAAGATGAATGGGAGTTACTATGAACCAGCTCCCTAGGAGAAACTACAAGAAGGAATAGGATTTGGCACTATTATGATCATTCATAGTTTCTCCATGTTTTACAAATTCACTGTTTGGAACCCTTGACACTCAAATAAAGACCAAATAAAGACCACCTGCTTCATAGAAACTCATACTATCTTGTGTGTAGCTTTATTGACAGTAGGCCTAAGCACTTATTGATAAACGACATTGTGCTGCACCGTTTGATTCAGTTGACCGCAAACTGTTGCTAGCCAGACTCACTAACATGGGTCTCAATGGGTCCTCCATCTTTATTAACACTACACATGATTTTATTTGATAAAATATATCAAATTTGCTAATTAAATAAAACAACAAATCTATTGTAGTGCCATAGATTATAACTAGTTCATATAATGTAATAGTTGCTATCTGCCACTGATTGGGCCCATATACACACAAACAGAGGCAGGAAGAGAGTTAAAGACAGCTATAGCTATTAGGAAGTTCAGTCATTCTCTTTGGTGCCTTGGTCCTTGACACACACATTGTGCATTGTTACCATATAACATACGGAGACACATACCCAGAAATGTCTTCTCATCTTTCCCTCTCCATTCTACTCATCTTCTCCAGATTCTCAAGTAAGGGTAACATGTTTCTATGAAGTGCTGAAGTTGAGGTCAGAGACTTGGACTGGACACATGCTGAACCTCTGAAGACAGGAACAGTAGCTTGTCTTATCAATAACACTTCCTGTATTATGTGTGTTATAGACCAGATGGAATGTCATTTTTCGGCTGTGAGAATTTACTTCTGAATTCCAATCTAATGTGTTTTCTGTTGTTGTTGTGTCTACAGGTGCTGATCATGTGTCTGTGAAGACAGGAGGCTCCATCAGCATCCCATGTAGTTATGATCTGAAATACAAAACCCATGTGAAATATTGGTGTAAAGTAGGTTCTTTTAATAGTTGCTCCCCTGTTGAACACACTGATCCTTCTAAGAACACAGATAAGGCCTCAATATCTGATGACAACAACCAGGGAAGATTCACTGTGACCATGACTGATCTGGAGCCAGAGGACTCTGGACGTTACTGGTGTGCTGTAAAGATCAATGGTGGACAAAATGTCTGGGCAAAACAGTTCGGCCTTTCTGTCACTTCAGAGAACACCCTGCAACTGGTGTTCTCATGACTGGTGTTCTCATTTCATTAACTGGTATCACTATTATTGTTCAAGTTGACATGAGGAATGTTGGTATATGTCTACTTTCTGTTCTCTATCCATCATATCATAATTATCAGATGTGTGGTCAGTTGTTACAAAAAAACACTTGCTCACTCAGGACCTTCTTTGGTGTCTGTACCTCTGTGTTCAGGTACTTGACATGAGGAATGTTGGTATATCCAGTGGAGGCTGCTGAGGGAAGGACGGCTCATAATAATGGCTGGAACGGAGCAAATGGAACAGAAACCATGTGCTTAACGTATTTGATACCATTCAACCTATCCCGCTCCAGCCATTACCACGAGGGTCCTCCCCAATTAAGATGCCACCAGCCTCCTTAGATGTCTAATTTCTGTTTTTATTATGATATTTGTGGTCAGTTGTTACATAAAAACTCTTGCTCACTCAGGACCTTCTTTGGTGTCTGTACCTCTGTGTTCAGGTACTCCAGAACTCTATGTGGACCAACAGGAGGTGACTGGAGTTGAAGGAGGGAGTGTCATTGTAAATTGTTACTATAGTAACACTGGAAACATGAAGTGGTGGTGCAGGATTGGAGGCAATGACTCCTGTGTGGTGGGGAATTCTGGGACTCTAGATGTAACATCAGTGACCCTACAGCGGACAACTGATGCACCAGAGGAAATGTCTTAACGGTGACTATGAGTGGACTGAAGATGGAGAACACTGGCTGGTACAGGTGTGAAGTTGGAGACTTTATGATGCCTGTTCACATCACTGTCAGACGACAAACCACCACACAAAGTATCACCACTATGACCAGTGAGTAGAGAACAATCAGATACTGTAGAATTAAGTATCAACTAAAATAAATTGAATGTAACCTGATTCAAAGCTTTTGTGAATATTTACAGGTCCTACCATTGGTTTGAACTCAACAGTGCTAATACTAAGTTATAATCCACATGTTGGAGTAAATTAAATAAGTTGGTCAAGAAGGTCATATCTTAGACACAATGTCTTGTTACAGTTCAGTCTACCCTGTGTCTCTCTGGTACACCAGTCATAATACCATTGTTGTTTTTAACCTCACAGCAACCCAAGCTCCAACCACTGAACAATCCTCTTTCTCTCCAACTGCTGAGCCTGTTCAGACTGACAACACAGTCCAAGGACCTGAGGGTGGCAAGGAGAAGGACACCATGAGGTAATTATCGTTCATTCTGTCATGACCCAGTCCCTGTGAGTCTGTTTTCCTGTCTGTCTGTGTGTATTCTTGAATGTGCCCTGTTCCGGTTGCTGGGCAACGAGTGTAGGCGGGAGTTCCAGTATCACCTGAGTCTGCTTTCACCTGTTCCTCGTCAGTAATCATCACACCAGGTCCTGATCATCATTACAACACTACTTAAGCCGAGACCTGACATCCAGTCCCTGCCGGATCGTTAGTCACACTCCGTATGTTGTGCTTGCGCATCAGACCATAGTTATTTTACTATCTTCAGTTTGCCTTGTTATTCTCAGTCTGCCTGCTCATCTGATTTCGTGTTCTCTCTGCCTCAGTACGTTCACCTGGAATTCCCGTCTCTCCTGCCTGGCTACCGGACCCGTCTATCATCTGTGGAACACTAAGCTACACCTTCAGCCCCCCATCATCTGTACTCCCCTGTCTGCACATCTGCCGTACCATCCTCATTATTATATTGTGATCAATAAATACTTTTTCAGCCCCTACCTTGTCCGATCTGCGTTAGGGTTCAGAACCAGGGAAAGCCTGACTCATTCAGCTGTATTTCACACTTACTCTTCCAAATAGATGACAGTAGAAATATGAAGAGAGGTTTTCATGCTAGAGTTTAGGGCACAAAAACACCCTCCTTAAACATTTCCACACTGTGTTTTTGACTAAGACACTGTTATAGAGACATTTACCATCATAGAGACATTTACCATTTCCTCATATCTATGTGGTTGTCAAAGTAGCAGCATTCTATTCTTGGAGGGTCAAGTTTCACACATAAGGTGTGAAGAGCTGAACAAATGTTTCCATTTTGTCAAAGCAGCACACAAAGCATCATTCAAAAATAAACATATTTGTGTCCATTGTATTGTAACTGTACAATGTATACATGTTAACTCTATATTTAGTGTGATTTCAGTTTCTCAAAGTGGTTTACAGTGTAGAGCTAAAAATTGTATCTGTAGTGAAGTCAGTGGTAAAGGTGTTGTGATTTCCTGTTCAGCTTTGCAGACACAGTAGTCCTATGTTGCTTCTCTGTACTGTTCCTGTTTGACCTGACTGACACTGTGCTGTTAGAGAGAAACAAGCTCATATCTCAATGTTGTTAAAACAAATACATGCCTTATATTGTGGATTATGTAAATGTACAAAGGTATCTCATACATGTAGACTGATGATGAGTTTTATCATCCACCCCCTTTGTGTGTCTCTACCAGCTGGACCCACTTCCTGTCAATGGTGATGATGTGACGTACAGCACTGTTGTCCCCAAGAGGAGGAACCAGTTAAATGTTCAGACCAAGGTAAGGCTGATATTCTGATCACTATAATGTTAATAGATTAATTTGTATTGTGTTGTACTGTCAGCTATGTGGCAGACTGGTGCATGGAGATAAATTATAGATGATGTCACCTACTGGTGTATGGGGTTATAGATGAAGTCACAACAGTTTGGGGGAAGGCCTTTTCTGTTTCAGCATGACAATGCCCCTGTACACAAAGCGAGGTCAATGCAGAAATTGTTTGTCGAGATTGTTGTGGAAGAACTTGACTGGCCTGTACAGAGCCCTGACCCCAACCCGATAGAACACCTTTGGGATGAATTGGAACGCCAACTGCGAGCAAGGCCCTATCGGCCAACATCAATGCCCGACCTCACTAATGCTCTTGTAGCTGAATTAAAGAAAGTCCCCACAGCAATGTTCCAACGTCTAGTGGAAAGTCATCCCAGAAGAGTGAATGCTGTTATAGCAGCAAAGGAGGGACCAACTCCATATTAATATCCATGGTTTTGGAATGAGATGTTCGAAGAGTAGGTGTCCACTTACCTTTGGCCATGTAGTGTATTTGGGAGACACTGAAAATGTGTAATTCTGTAAACATTGTTGAGTTATGTCTTTATCAAAACCAATTACATTTTATATAAACTTATTTAGCAGATGTTATGCCAGGTGTAGCGAAATGCTAACAATTCACAACAATACACACAGATCTAAAAGTACAAGAATGGAATTAAGAAATATATAAATATTAGGAAAATCAATGTTGGAGTCCGGAGTATAAATATATATATATGTGATGGGATGTATAGACATTATAGACTGTATGTGTTTAGAGTATTTAGTATCTGTGGAATACGTAGAATAGAATAGTATATATACAGCAATAGTTGAATAGGATGTCATTAACTAGAACACAGTATATACATATGAAATGAGTAAAACAGTATGTAAACATTATTAAATATTTAATAGTGTTCCATTATTAAAGGGACCAGTGACTCCATGTCTATGTACATAGGGCAGCAGCCTCTAAGGGGCAGGGTTGAGTAACCGGGTGGTAGCCGGCTAGTGACAGTGACTAAGTTCAGGGCAAGGTAACGGGTGGAGGTTGGCTAGTAATGGCTATTTAACAGTCTGATGGCTTTGAGATAGAAGGTGTTTTACAGTCTCTCTGTCCCAGCTTTGATGCACCTGTACTGACCTCGCCTTCTGGATGATAGTGTGGTGAACAGGCCGTGGCTCGGGTGGTTGTCAGGCTCTGGCCATAGAGAAGCAATAGGCTTCTCTATGTAGCTTGGTCAGAGTCTGACAGTGTCGTTCTTTTCTGTTTCTTTGTGGGTTTTGGGTGGATCTCTAATTAGAGGCAGCTGCTACCCGTTGTCTCTAATTAGGGATCCAATATATGTCGAGTCTGTCCTTCACTTGGGGTGGGTTGTTATCGATGTATGTCGCAGTCACGGTGAGTAAGTGTGTTCGTACGTCCGTTCATTTAGTGTGCTTTTTGTGAACGTGACGTTCGGTAGTCTGTTGAGGGTTTGTGTTATTTTTAGTTCGTCATTTTTGGTCTTTATACATAGTACATCTATTTAAATATACATAGTATATATATATATATATAAATAAAGAAATGTCGAACTACTATCCCTGCGCTGCGTCTTGGTCTCTCCACATCCCATGCCGTGACAGTGGTTGATGTCCTTAATGATCTATTTGGCCTTCCTGTGACATCGGGTGTTGTAGGTGTCCTGGAGGGCAGAAAGTGTGCCCCCGGTGATGCGTTGAGCAGACCCTACCACCCTCTGAAGAGCCCTGCGGTTGCGGGCTGTGCAGTTGCCATACCAGGCGGTGATACAGCCCGACAGGATGCTCTCAAGAGTGCATCTGTAAAAGTTTGTGAGGGTCTTTGTTTTTCACACTAGAGTTTAGGGCACAAAAACACCTTCCTTAAACTTTTTCACACAGAGTATAGGCCAAGACACTTACCACTTTACCACTTCCTCATATATCTGTAGTTGTTGAAGTAGCAGCTTTCTATTCTTGTATGGCCAAGTTTCACACATGAAAGGTGTGAAGAGCTGAACAAATAATTACATTTCGCCATAGCAGCACAAACATGTCTATTTATCTATGATGTTTCATGGACTTTATTTTACAATAAACAGACTTTCACCGTCAGATCCAAAGATCTAAAAGTCCTACTGATTCCGCTGGGCATGTTGATGGTGGTGATAGCTGGAGTCCTAGTCACCACCTTCAATGATCCCACACTGTGCCATCAAAATCATCACTGTCAAATATACACTGTCTTTAGAATTCAGTTTTAGAGAATGTTCCTTGTAATTCTGTCAGGCTCTGGCCATAGCCTATTTGCTTCTCTATGTAGCTATGGTCAGAGTCTGACAGTCTCTATTCTTTCTGTTTCTGTGTGGGTTTTGGGTTGGATCCCTAATTAGAGGCAGCTGCACCGCATTGTCTCTAATTAGGGATCCTATATACGTTTGTATGTCCTTCACTTTTGTGTGGGTCGTTATATTCCTCCAGTCACGGGTAACGTAGTGTGTTTCGTTTTGTTTGGTGTACATTCCCATACGTTTGTTCATTCATGTTGGATTGTTTATGTAGTAGTTCAGGTTTTGTTTTATACACAGTATAAGATTCATGATTATACATAGTAAAATAAAAAGAATGTCGAACTACTATCCCTGCGCTGCACCTTGGTCTGCTTTAACACCCTATTGTGACAATTGCAGAAATCTACCGAGGAACATGTTCTAAATCTTTTAATTCTTCTACAGATGGGAGAGAACATTCTTATACCTGACAAAAATCTGAAATGCAGGGCTCTTCCTCCTGTGCTTTATCATTGATGTTGTGAAGTTCGGGGCAAACTGACTCCAAGGTGAAACTAAAAGATGAGTAGAAACCAGACAGGTCTCTCTGGTGAGGCCAAGGGACAGATTTACTTCTTGCACCTGCTATTACAGGATAAAACACACAAAACAAGAAACTGTTCAGTTATGGTACATTTTACTTACGTCTTTGACCTCATTTGAATTGTTGTCCATATGTTGAAGCTCTGTCACGAGAGGGTGCAGCGAGAGACCAAAACGCAGCGCAGGGATAGTAGTTCGACATAATTTATTAAATTATGTAATATTATTATTTACTAAGTATAATAAAACACAAATGACGAACTACTGAACAAACAAACACTTATATCAACAACAAAGCACACTTACGTTCACCGTGACTTTAGAAATAACGACCCACACCCTGGTGTGGAACATACAAACCTATGTAGGATCCCTAATTAGAGACGATGCACTGCAGCTGCCTCTAATTAGGGATCCAACACATACCACCACCAGAAACAGAAAGAATAGACCTGTCAGACTCTGACCATGGCTACATAGAGAAGCAAATAGGCTTCTCTATGGCCAGAGCCTGACAAGCTCACATGATATGTTTCATAGTTGATCTTATTTACTGAATCAAAGTGTGCTTTTTAAATAAACTTTAATCTATTAAGATATTCTTAGAAAATGGTGTCTTTCTGAGTTGTTTGCTTGCAAGCACCATATATGCGTGAATTGTTAATGATTAAGCATAAATGAAATAAATGCATATTTATGACCTATTCAATACCCAAAATGTGGAAATCAGCATATGTTCACCCCCTACTAATGGGTGGAGACCCTTCAGATTTAAATAACTAGTGCCCTATTTCCAAGCTCCATATACTGGTAAAAGTCTTTGAAACTCTAGTGAACTCTCAGCTAAATACATTCCTACTTGAAACAACATCCTCTGTGGGTTCAGTCTGGCTTTTGTTGACCACAAACTGTTGCTAGCCAGACTCAATAACGTTGGTCTCATTGAAGGGGCTGTCAACTGGTTTAGAAAACTATCTCGCAGACAGAACACAATGTGTCTATGCTGAGAATCCCAAGGCCATCTTCCTTTTAGATTACTAGAGGTGTACCCCAGGGATCCATTAAAAAAAGGTGTCATCCTACAAATAACTAGGTATTTGGTTGAACAAGAAACTGTACTACAAAGGTCATATGGATAATCTTGTGATGAAGCTTAAACTGAAGTTGGGTTTTTATGTTTTCGCAAACAAGGCTTGTTCAGTGTACTTTTCTTTCAGTAATTGATTATAGTGAATTACTGTACATGCATTAAGCCTCCACTGTGCTACAGAGACTGGACTCAGTCTATCATGCATCCTTGTGGTTTGTTACAAGTCACTCACCTGCACCTTGTATGAAATGGTGGGCTGGACCTCATTTTACATCGGCAGACAGCTACATTGGTATGTGTTCATGTACAAAGCCCTTCTGGGTAAACTCCCCCACTTCCTCTGTAGCCGGTTCTCCTTCACCACCTGCAGTTACCAGGCACAGTCTACTAGATGGTTGCTTCTTAAAGTCCCCAGGCTTGGAATAGTCTGCAAAGTAAGGGAAAGGGGGATACTAGTCAGTTGTACAACTGAATGCATTCAACTGAAACGTGTCTTCCACATTTAACCCAACCCCTCTGAATCAGAGAGGTGCGGGGGGCTGCCTTAATCACATCCACGTCCTCGGCGCCCGGGGAACAGTGAGTTAACTGCATTGTTCAGGGGCAGAACGACTGATTTTTACCTTGTCAGGGATTCAATCCAGCAACCTTTCGGTTACCAACCCAACGCTCCAGGCCACCTGCCGCCCCAAAGTACAGTATGCTTCACTTAGACGTGCTAGAGCCCTTCAGTGAGTTTACAACTCTGGTGCTAAAAGTGTACATTTGTCCTTCAGGCCGTTTCTCCTTAGTCCTCAATTTGAGATTATATATTGTATATATATTGCTATTGGCAAGGTAAGTGTAGTTTTGACAGATAATAATTTATCAATCAGTTGTAGTGTCTGACAACTAGTTCATAGAATGTTCTAGTTTCTATCTGCCGCTGAGGGGGCCATATACACTCAAACAGAAGCAGGAAGAGAGTTAAAGACAGATATACTGTAGCTATTAGGAAGTTCAGTCATTCTCTTTGGTGCCTTGGTCCTTGACACACACATTGTGCATTGGTATCATATAACATACGGAGACACATACCCAGAAATGGCTTCGCATCTCTCCCTCCTCCTCATCTTCTCCAGACTCTCAGGTAAGGACAACAAGTAATTTAGGGGAGAAATTATGTGGCAGAGTGGTGGACACAGCTTGTCCCATTAATTAATTGTAAAATGCAGAATTTGCTGAAAACAAACATTCATGATAATATAGAGAACCTTCAACTATTTATTGATCAACACTTTGAAATGCTCAAATCAGAATCATACACTACATTTGATTATTTTTATTTTATTAGCACATTTGAATATCATACATCAAGTAAAATAACGTATTTAGTTAATAAAGATGGAGGACCCGGCAGACTATTTAGTTAGTGTTGAGCAGCAACAGTTGAGATGGAGTCAGAGGTTCAAGTGCACATTTAGTTTAAGTCAAGGATCAAGAACTAGATTCAGCTGCGGGACAATCATTTCTCAAGCGGATGGTCAGGGGGGCGGAATATAATTACAAATCATTTATAGACTGCAAGAAGTCCAAACAGATTACTAAAACATAATCACTTCAAACCTTGATGACATTTATACACAATTACATATATCTTTATATTATGCATGGTAACACTATGCAACAGACTTCCAAAATGTAAATCACTTGGAGCAGGGGGAGTGGAATATTTTTGGGTAGCTGATTAGATTGTCATTTTACAGTATTTTATGTCCAACAATTGTATAAATATAAAAATATTTTTAGGCTCATGAAAATTGTGGAGCAAAATAAATCACCCTCAGGCAAAAGTTGGGCCGCAGGCCGCCAGTTGAAGAACCCTGAACTACTGAGAGGCTACAGTATGATAATAACACAATAAAAACATAATTACTTGGTCTGAAGTGTAGAAGTATGAAGAATAATATTGTCATAATGTGAATAAAGGAGGATGAAAACTAAAACTACCAGGAAACTGAGGATAAAGTCAAGATTTTCATGAAACATAATCTCAAGATGACGGAGGAACAGGTGGATAAAATGTATATTCAAAGGGCTCAGTGTTTTGGTGTTAGAGGGGAGGGAAGGCACTGTCAGTGGTGGAAAAACTACCAGATTGTGATACTTGAATAAAAGTGAAGATACCTTAATAGAACAATACTCAAGTAAAAGTGAAAGTTACCCAGTAAAATATGGTACTACTTCAGTAAAAGTCTAAAAGTATTTTATTTAAAATATACTTAAGTATCAAAAGTACATGTAATTAATTGCTAAAATATAATTAAATATCAAAAGTAAAACTATAAATAATTTCAAATTCCTTAAGCTAAAAAATGTAAACTTAATAATGAAGTAAACATTATGCAATATATGTTTTAGTGCGAACCCATTACACCTCTTTGTTTGTCTCCACATCAACATTCAGACATCATTTACAAATGAAGCATGTGTGTTTAGTGAGTCTGACAGATCAGAGGCAGTAGGAATGACCAGGGATGTTCTCTTGATATATGTGAGTGAATTGTACAATTTTCCTGTCTTGCTAAGCATTCAAAATGTACTTTTGGGTGTCAGGGAAAATGGATACAGTAAAAAATACATTATTGTCTTGAGGAATCTAGTGAAGTAAAAGTTAAATAATAAAGTACAGATACCCCCAAAAACTACTTAAGTAGTACTTCAAAGTATTTTTTACTTAAGCATTTAACACGAGTGAGCATTGTCCGATAGTAGCTAGGCTAACTCACTACAGAATTACTACAGGGTAGGGAGCTGAAGAACACTTCTCTATTAGTGAGTGATTTCCCCAATAAATAGTGGAGAGACGAAGTGCCCTGTACCCCGCTTTTAAAAGGTTTCAAACAGAGAAGCAGAATGTTCTTCTGGCCGGCGATCAATTGTATGTAAACAAGTCAAATCTAATTTTTATTGGTCACTTACACATGTTTAGCAGATGTTAATGCGGGTGTAGCGAAATGCTTGTGCTTCTAGTTCCAACAGTGCAGTAATATCTAACAAGTAATGTCTAACAATTACACAACATATACCCATTAGATAGATAGATAGATAGATAGA
Source organism: Thymallus thymallus (assembly GCA_023634145.1). Taxonomy (NCBI): domain Eukaryota; kingdom Metazoa; phylum Chordata; class Actinopteri; order Salmoniformes; family Salmonidae; genus Thymallus; species Thymallus thymallus. Next base: position 6,993,417 of record CM042403.1, on the reverse strand, counting down.
TAGATAGATAGATAGATAGATAGATAGATAGATAGATAGATAGATAGATAGATAGATAGATAGATAGATAGATAGATAGATAGATAGATAGATAGATAGATAGATAGATAGATAGATAGATAGATAGATAGATAGATAGATAGATAGATAGATAGGCTTTATTGATCCCCCGGGGGGGAAATTTCCTTGTCAAGCAGCTACAACAAAACACAGGGCAGGTGCAAAATGCCACAACGAAAGTACACAAAAGACAGATACACGGTACATGATACATAGAGCGGCAGTATGAAAAAGTATAGAAATACAAGATATGTGGAGTGCAAAAAAAAGCTATAAAAAGACATTGCATAGTATGGGTGGTTGGCTGAATATGTACACTATACATTGGTGGAAGTTGGATGGTTAACTATACTATACAGGTCGATGGCAGAGAAATACTTCAGTAGCTAAAAATGCGTATGATATGAGCGAGGGTAATAATAGTTTACTTAATAGACAGACTGGGTAAATGAACAGGTAAGTGAAAATTTTGCATGGTTAAATTAGCTGTACAGTTAGGTATACAGTTATATTTACAGATAAGTGAATACTTGCATGTTTACACAAACTGTACAGGTAAATGACAGGAAGAGATACTTTAATAGCTAAATGTGTGTATGATATAATTTGGGGTAATAATAGTAATTCCCTTAAAATACAGTCCTTAGTGCGCAGGGTTTAATTACAGACAACTGCACGTATTGCACATTCTAATAATTGCGCCAACAGTTGTTGCCTTCTCACCAAGCTGCTTCCCTATTGTCCTGTAGCCCATCCCAGCCTTGTGCAGGTCTACAATTTTATCCCTGATGTCCTTACACAGCTCTCTGGCCTTGGCCATTGTGGAGAGGTTGGAGTCTGTTTGATTGAGTGTGTGGACAGGTGTCTTTTATACAGGTAACGAGTTCAAACAGGTGCAGTGGTAACAGGTAATGAGTGGAGAACAGCAGGGCTTCTTAAAGAAAAAGTAACAGGTCTGTGAGAGCCGGAATTCTTACTGGTTGGTAGGTGATCAAATACTTATGTCATGCAATAAAATGCAAATTACTTAAAAATCATACAATGTGATTTTTCTGGATTTTTGTTTTAGATTCCGTCACTCACAGTTGAAGAGTACCTATGATAAAAATTACAGACTTCTACATGCTTTGTAAGTGGGAAAACCTGCAAAATCGGCAGTGTATCAAATACTTGTTCTCCCCACTGTATATACTGTATTCTATACTATTCTACTGGATCTTAGTCCATGCCGCTCGTCCATATGTATATAAGCCTAATTCATTCCTTACTTGGATTTGTGTGTATGTATATCACATGCAATATTGTAAGTAATTATTGGACTTAACTTACGTAGGCATTCACTCAGGAATGCATATTAGTATCCTGCCAGTTGCACCTTTTCTCATTGCTTTTAGTATATCGACTTCTACATGCTTTGTAAGTGGGAAAACCTGCAAAATCGGCAGTGTATCAAATACTTGTTCTCCCCACTGTACATACAGTGGGGAGAACAAGTATTTGATACACTGCCGATTTTGCAGGTTTTCCCACTTACAAAGCATGTAGAAGTCTGTAATTTTTATCATAGGTACTCTTCAACTGTGAGTGACGGAATCTAAAACAAAAATCCAGAAAATCACATTGTATGATTTTTAAGTAATTAATTTGCATTTTATTGCATGACATAAGTATTTGATACATCAGAAAAGCAGAACTTAATATTTGGTAGAGAAACCTTTGTTTGCAATTACAGAGATCATACGTTTCCTGTAGTTCTTGACCAGGTTTGCACACACTGCAGCAGGGATTTTGGCCCACTCCTCCATCCAGATCCTTCAGGTTTCGGGGCTGTCGCTGGGCAATACAGACTTTCAGCTCCCTCCAAAGATTTTCTATTGGGTTCAGGTCTGGAGACTGGCTAGGCCACTCCAGGACCTTGAGATGCTTCTTACGGAGCCACTCCTTAGTTGCCCTGGCTGTGTGTTTCGGGTCGTTGTCATGCTGGAAGACCCAGCCACGACCCATCTTCAATGCTCTTACTGAGGGAAGGAGGTTGTTGGCCAAGATCTCGCGATACATGGCCCCATCCATCCTCCCCTCAATACGGTGCAGTCGTCGTGTCCCCTTTGCAGAAAAGCATCCCCAAAGAATGATGTTTCCACCTCCATGCTTCACGGTTGGGATGGTGTTCTTGGGGTTGTACTCATCCTTCTTCTTCCTCCAAACACGGCGAGTGGAGTTTAGACCAAATAGCTCTATTTTTGTCTCATCAGACCACATGACCTTCTCCCATTCCTCCTCTGGATCATCCAGATGGTCATTGGCAAACTTCAGACGGGCCTGGACATGCACAGGCTTGAGCAGGGGGACCTTGCGTGCGCTGCAGGATTTTAATCCATGACAGCGCAGTGTGTTACTAATGGTTTTCTTTGAGACTGTGGTCCCAGCTCTCTTCAGGTCATTGACCAGGTCCTGCCGTGTAGTTCTGGGCTGATCCCTCACCTTCCTCATGATCATTGATGCCCCACGAGGTGAGATCTTGCATGGTGCCCCAGACCAAGGGAGATTGACCGTCATCTTGAACTTCTTCCATTTTCTAATAATTGCGCCAACAGTTGTTGCCTTCTCACCAAGCTGCTTGCCTATTGTCCTGTAGCCCATCCCAGCCTTGTGCAGGTCTACAATTTTATACCTGATGTCCTTACACAGCTGTTTGATTGAGTGTGTGGAGTCCGTTTGATTGAGTGTGTGGACAGGTGTCTTTTATACAGGTAACGAGTTCAAACAGGTGCAGTTAATACAGGTAATGAGTGGAGAACAGGAGGGCTTCTTAAAGAAAAACTAACAGGTCTGTGAGAGCCGGAATTCTTACTGGTTGGTAGGTGATCAAATACTTATGTCATGCAATAAAATGCAAATTAATTATTAAAAAATCATACAATGTGATTTTCTGGATTTTTTTTTTTAGATTCCGTCTCTCGCAGTTGAAGTGTACCTATGATAAAAATTACAGATCTCTACATGCTTTGTAAGTAGGAAAACCTGCAAAATCGGCAGTGTATCAAATACTTGTTCTCCCCACTGTATGAGATGAGTGATGCCAGATATGTAAACATTATTAAAGTCACTAGTGTTCCGTACCTTAAAGTGTCCAGTGATTTCTAATCTGTGCCTTTAGGCAGCAGCCTCTAATGTTCTAGTGACGGCTGTTTAGCTGTCTTATGGCCTTGAGATTGAAGCTGTTTCTGTCTGTCGGTCCCAGATTTGATGCACCTGTACTGACCTCGCCTTCTGGATGACAGCGGGGTGAACAGGCAGTGGCTTGGGTGGTTGATGTCCTTGATGATCTTTTTAGCCTTCCTGTGACATCGGGTGCTGTAGGTGTCCTGGAGGGCGGGTAGTTTGCCCCCGGTAATGCGTTGGGCAGAGCGCACCACCCTCTGGAGAGCCCTTCGGTTGTGGGCGGTGCAGTTGCCATACCAGGCGGTGATACAGCCCGACAAGATGCTCTCAATTGTGCATCTGTTAAAGTTTGTGAGGGTTTTACGTGTTAAGCCAAAATTCTTTAGCCTGCTGAGGTTGAAGAGGCTCTGGTGCGCCTTCTTCACCACACTGTCTGTGTGTGTGGACCATTTCAGTTTATTAGTGATGTGTAGGCCAAGGAATTTGAAGTTTTCCACCTTCTCCGCTGCGGTCCTGTCGATGTGAATAGGGGGGTGCACCTTCTGCTGTTTCCTGAAGTCCACGATCATGTGTCGTCTGCAACCTTGATGATTGAGTTGGAGGCGTGCTTGGAACTACATTAAATATGTCTCTCTGCTGATATGAATATAACAGGATATAATAAGAACTACATAAAATATGTCTCTATGCTGATAGGAATATAACAGGATATAATAAGGACTACATTAAATATTTTATTTAACCTTCATTTAACTAGGCAGTTAAGAACAAATTCTTATTTACAATGACGGCCTACCTACAGGGTCAGCCCCTGGCGCAAATTAGGGTTAAGTGCCTTCTCTCTGCTGATAGGAATATAACAGGATATAATAAGAACTACATCAAATATGTCTCTATGCTGATAGGAATATAACAGGATATAAGAACTACATAAAATATGTCTCTCTGCTGATAGGAATATAACAGGATATAAGAACTACATAAAATATGTCTCTCTGCTGATAGGAATATAACAGGACATATCAACTATAGATGAGGTTGTGTGGAAAAAGGACTGGGAGGGAGAAATATATTTCTTCAATGGGTAAAGAAACTCAGAAGGGGCGATGATATTAATTAATGCCAATGAATTAAAATAATCCAGCAGAAGTAAAGACGCATCGTTAAAACATTCGTAACAACTGCTTGCAGTTCTGAACCAAGCTGGACATTAAGGAGATCCTGAGGGAAATCGAAGAGTAACAACAGCTTTGTGCTCCGGAGGAACAACTTACTCCATCGTGGAAAGATCCGAATACATCACAAAATAACTCTAACCCGACAAAAAAAAGAAAGACACATTAATCTACAGACACAGATGATTTACTTACTGTTGAAAGATAGTGCTCTTGCTGGAATCCATGCAACACTTGAAAAGTTGTGTGAGGAGGCGGCAGGGCTGAGGGGGAGTTTGGAGTTTAGTCAGAGTGAGCGGACAAGGCACTCACACCCAAGGTAAAAACCCTTAATTTCAACATGGGTTGTATACTCAGGGAAAACAGGATGACGAGGGAGTAGCTACTAGACATACAAACCCGAAGCATGCAGGAAAACGTAGTATTCAGAGGATGCGATCAGAGACATTTGCCTGAAACTAACCCTACAAGTAGCACTGTTGGGAGATTTTGAATATAATATTACTCTGGATGGGCCCCCAAAATTAAAAAGGGTAACATGTTTCTATGAAGTGCTGAAGTTGAGGTCAGGGACTTGGACTGGACACATGCTGAACCTCTGAAGACAGGAGCAGTAGCTTGTCTTATCAATAACACTTCCTGTATTATGTGTGTTCTAGTCCAGATGGAATGTCATTTTTCTGCTGTGAGAATTTGCTTGAATTCCAATCTAATGTGTTTTCTGTTGTTGTTGTGTCTACAGGTGCTGATGTGTCTACAGTTGCTGATGTGTCTGTGAAGAAAGAAGGCTCCATCACCATCCCATGTAGTTATGATCTGAAATACAAAACCCATGTGAAATACTGGTGTAAAGGACGTAATTTTAATAGTTGCTCCCCTGTTGTACAAACTGTTCCTTCTAAGAACAAAGATAAGTTCTCAATCTCTGATGACATCAACCAGCAAACCTTCACTATGACCATGACTGATCTGAGGCAACGGGACTCTGGACGTTACTGGTGTGCTGTGGAGATCAATGGTGGAACAGATGTCTGGACAGAGTTGTTCAACCTATCTGTCACTTCAGGTAAGATCCCTGCAACTCTTCCATATGATTACATGACTGGTGTTCTGGTTTCATTTACTGGTATCACTATTATTGTTCAAGTTGAATGAGGAATGTTGGTATATGTCTACTTTCTGTTCTCTATCCATCATATCATAATTATCAGATTTGTGGTCAGTTGTTACAAAAAAACACTTGATCACTCAGGACCTTTTTTGGTGTCTGTACCTCTGTGTTCAGGTACTCCAAAACTATATGTGGACCAACAGGAGGTGACTGGAGTTGAAGGAGGGAGTGTCATTGTAAATTGTTACTATAGTGACACTGGAAATAAGAAGTGGTGGTGCAGGATTGGTGACAGTAGCTCGTGTGTGGTGGAGAATTCTGGGACTTTAGATGGAACATCAGTGACCCTACAGCAGACCACTGATGTCACCAGAATAAACGTCTTAACGGTGACTATGAGTGGACTGAAGATGGAGAACACTGGCTGGTACAGGTGTAGAGTGGGAGAACGTATAATGCCTGTTCACATCACTGTCAGACGACAAACCACCACACAAAGTATCACCACTATGACCAGTGAGTAGAGAGCAATCAGATACTGTTCAATTAAATATTAACCTGGTTTTATCCAGTCTTGTTTGCTAAACATCTGAAACAAATTGGAATGTAACCTGATTCAAAGCTTTTGTGAATATTTACAGGTCCTACCATTGGTTTGAACTCAACAGTGCTAATACTAAGTAAAGTCACAATACCATTGTTGTTTTTAACCTCACAGCAACTCAAGCTCCAACCACTGAACAATCCCCTTTCTCTCCACCTGCTGAGCCTGTTCAGACTGACAACACCGTCCAAGGACCTGAGGGTGGCAAGGAGAAGGACACCATGAGGTAATTATCACTCATTCAAATGTATTTCACACTTACTCTTCCAAATGGATTACAGTAGAAATATGAAGAGGTTTTTCATGCTAGAGTTTAGGGCACAAAAACACCCTCCTTAAACTTTTCCACACTGTGTTTTTGGCCAAGACACTGTTATAGAGACATTTACCATCATAGAGACAGAAACATTTACCACTTCCTCATATCTCTGTGGTTTGTAGAAGTAGCAGCACTGTATTCTTGGATGGTCAAGTTCATCACATGAAAGGTGTGAAGAGATGAACAAATGTTTCCATTTTGTCATAGCAGAAGAAAAAACATCAATCTATATATCTGTGATGTTTTATGTACTGTAGTTTACAATAAACATAGTCTCTCACCTTCAGTTCCATAGATCTAAAAGTCCTACTGATTCCTCTGGGATTGTTGGTGGTAGTGATATCTGGTGTCCTTGTCACATGGAAGATGTGGAGAAAGCATAGTAAGTATTCATTCTATAATGACTATAATGAAAAAGTGATCTGTTTGATTTTGGAGATATTTTCAGGAGACAAATATTTTCCTTGAAGACAACTGTATTAGCATATGTTATAACCAATGTATCTTGACATAAGAGGAGGAAACTCAAAAGTAGAACTTCTATGATGAATGTATTCAGTATTATTCTAGTGTATCTCAGAGGTTTCTAATACTGCATCTCTCTTTCTTTATTCCAGAGGACAATAAGGCCATGGACCAGACAACAAACACCTCAGTGGTAGGCTACACTCATGTTCCTCTCATCTGACTCAAGGCCTTGTGGGTAAGACACTGTCTGTGAATAATGCAGGACATGGCCATGGACAGGACATGGATATCAGATGGACTTAAATCACACATTAGCTCTTCAGTTACAGCTTAATGTCTATTGTAACTGTACAATGTATACAGTCGTATGAAAAGGTTTGGGCACCCCTGACAATTTCCATGATTTCCATTTATAAATAATTGGGTGTTTGGATCAGCAATTTCATTTTGATCTATCAAATAACTGATGGACACAGTTATATTTCAGTAGTGAAATTAGGTTTATTGGATTAACAGAAAATGTGCAATATGCATCAAAATTAGACAGGTGCATAAATTTGGGCACCCCAACAGTCTGTCTGTGAAAAATGGCCATGGACAGGATACGGACATCAGATGGACTTAAATCACACATTAGCTCTTCATCTACAGCTTCATGTCCATTGTAACTGAATACGTAGGATATAATAGTATATATACAGCAATAGTTGAATAGGATAGCCTTCACTAGAAACAGTATATACATATGAAATGAGTAAAACAGTATGTAAACATTATTAAATATTTAATAGTGTTCCATTATTAAAGGGACCAGTGACTCCATGTCTATGTACAGTGGGGAGAACAAGTATTTGATACACTGCCGATGATGTAGAAGTCTGTAATTTTTATCATAGGTACTCTTCAACTGTGAGTGACGGAATCTAAAACAAAAATCCAGAAAATCACGTTATGATATTTAAGTAATTAATTTTCATTTTATTGCATGACATAAGTATTTGATACATCAGAAAAGCAGAACTTAATATTTGGTACAGAAACCTTTGTTTGCAATTACAGAGATTCCTGTAGTTTTTGACCAGGTTTGCACACACTGCAGCAGGGATTTTGTACCCACTCCTCCGTACAGACCTTCTCCAGATCCTTCAGATTTCGGGGCTGTCGCTGGGCAATACGGACTTTCAGCTCCCTCCAAAGATTTTCTATTGGGTTCAGGTCTGGAGACTGGCTAGGCCACTCCAGGACCTTGAGATGCTTCTTACGGAGCCACTCCTTAGTTGCCCTGGCTGTGTGTTTCGGGTCGTTGTCATGCTGGAAGACCCAGCCACGACCCATCTTCAATGCTCTTACTGAGGGAAGGAGGTTGTTGGCCAAGATCTCGCGATACATGGCCACATCCATCCTACCCTCAATACGGTGCAGTCGTCCTGTCCCCTTTGCAGAAAAGCATCCCCAAAGAATGATGTTTCCACCTTCATGCTTCACGGTTGGGATGGTGTTCTTGGGGTTGTACTCATCCTTCTTCTTCCTCCAAACACGGCGAGTGGAGTTGAGACAAAAATAGAGCTTTTTGGTCTAATCAGACCACATGACCTTCTCCCATTCCTCCTCTGGATCATCCAGATGGTCATTGGCAAACTTCAGACAGGCCTGGACATGCGCTGGCTTGAGCAGGGGGACCTTGCGTGCGCTGCAGGATTTTAATCCATGACGGTGTAGTGTGTTACTAATGGTTTTCTTTGAGACTGTGGTCCCAGCTCTCTTCAGGTCATTGACCAGGTCCTGCCGTGTAGTTCTGGGCTGATCCCTCACCTTCCTCATGATCATTGATGCCCCACGAGGTGAGATCTTGCATGGTGCCCCAGACCGAGGGAGATTGACCGTCATCTTGAACTTCTTCCATTTTCTAATAATTGCGCCAACAGTTGTTGCCTTCTCACCAAGCTGCTTGCCTATTGTCCTGTAGCCCATCCCAGCCTTGTGCAGGTCTACAATTTTATCCCTGATGTCCTTACACAGCTCTCTGGTCTTGGCCATTGTGGAGAGGTTGGAGTCTGTTTGATTGAGTGTGTGGACAGGTGTCTTTTATACAGGTAACTAGTTCAAACAGGTGCAGTAATACAGGTAATGAGTGGAGAACAGGAGGGCTTCTTAAAGAAAAACTAACAGGTCTGTGAGAGCCGGAAATCTTACTGGTTGGTAGGTGATCAAATACTTATGTCATGCAATAAAAATGCTAATTAATTATTTAAAAATCATACAATGTGATTTTATGGATTTTTGTTTTAGGTTCCGTCTCTCACAGTTGAAGTGTATGGAAGCTTATGGGTAGCAATATTCAATTTGAAATGTAATATGCAAAATGACAATGCAATATGTAAAATGGCAATGCATTCTGTATTTCAATTGACATTTTCCATTACATTTGTGCAACGTTTGGTGCAAACTGAAAATGAAAATGAAATTACATAATTTACATTTGCCATTTCATACACTAGTTTTAATATGTAAATTGAATACATATTTTAACGCTTTATAAGTTGCAAAATTAAAATGAAAATGTATTACAGAAATGATTAGATGTGTGTAACATGTTCAAGCAAAAACTGTGGCAAAATGATCATTCAAATGTTATTTTTCTTAATTGCATTTACACTCACAGTCAAACACTTGTGATTGCATTTTCATTAAATGTCCAGCGCAATGAATGTAGCAAAATTCAATGTGCAGATTGAAAATGCATTCCGAGCCGATCACGTCTCCGCCCCCTCCCGCCCTGTCGGAAACAGGTAAACATAACATGTTATAGCTATGTTACGTGTTTTGGTTTTGAGGTGTTGGAAACACGGCGGCGGCAGAGCTAATACGACTGTTAAATTCATTAGCAGATGAAGTGGAGCGTAAACACAGAGATTATGGCCTTGAAGCGTATAAAATATATGTAAGTTGTTGTTTACTTCAGTCCACACTGCTGCATTCGTCGATGTACCGTCCATCGACTAACTCCATACACGGCCGCGATATCTTTAACTTTTAACCCATACATAAGATACCCCTCTATGGCCTCGTCAGGGATCTCACCGGCTGTTACACACATCTAATCATATCTGTAATACATTTTCATTTTAATTTTGCAACTTATAAAGCGTTAAAATATGTATTCAATTTACATATTAAAACTAGTGTATGAAATGGCAAATGTAAATTATGTAATTTAATTTTCATTTTCATTTTGCACCAAACGTTGCACAAATGTAATGGAAAATGTCAATTGAAATACAGAATGCATTGCCATTTTACATATTGCATTGTCATTTTGCATATTACATTTCAAATTGAATATTGCTACCCATAAGCTTCCATAGAAGTGTACCTATGATAAAAATTACAGACTTCTACATGCTTTGTAAGTAGGAAAACCTGCAAAATCGGCAGTGTATCAAATGCTTGTTCTCCCCACTGTACATAGGGCAGCAGCCTCTAAGGGGCAGGGTTGAGTAACCCGGTGTTAGACGGCTAGTGACAGTGACTAAGTTCAGGGCAAGGTAACGGGTGGAGGTTGGCTAGTAATGGCTATTTAACAGTCTGATGGCTTTGAGATAGAAGGTGTTTTTCAGTCTCTCTGTCCCAGCTTTGATGCACCTGTACTGACCTCGCCTTCTGGATGATAGTGGGGTGAACAGGCAGTGGCTCGGGGGGTTGATGTCCTTGATTATCTATTTGGCCTTCCTGTGACATTGGGTGCTGTTAGTATCCTGAAGGGAAGGCAGTGTGCCCCCGGTAATGCGTTGGGCAGACTGCACCACCCTCTAAAGAGCCATGCGGTTGCGGTTGAGGTGAAACTGAAGATGAGTAGAAACCAGACAGGTCTCTCTGGTGAGATCAAGGGACAGATTTACTTCTTGCACCTGCTATTACAGGATAAAACACAAAATAAGAAAATAACTATTGCCCTATTTCCAAGCTCCATATCATGGTAAAAGTATTTGTGTCAGGCTCTGGCCATAGAGAGGCCTATTTGCTTCTCTATGTAGCTTTGGTCAGAGTCTGACAGTGTCTTTCTTTTCTGTTTCTGTGTGGGTTTTGGGTTGGATCCCTAATTAGAGGCAGCTGCACCGCATTGTCTCTAATTAGGGATCCTATATATGTTTGTCTGTCCTTCACACTGGTGTGGGTCGTTGTCAATATATGTCGCAAGTCACGGTGAAAGTAAGTGTACTCCTGTTGTTACGTCCGTTCATTATTCGTGTTTGATTTTGTAAGTTTGACGTTTGTTCGATCGTGTCTGTTTTTGTATAGTTCGTTCATTTAGAGTTTAATTACTTAGTATAATAAAACACAATGTCAAACTACTATCCCTGCGCTGCGTCTTGGTCATTCCCACACCCACATCGTGACAATTTGAAACTCTAGTGAACTCTCAGCTAAATAAATTCCTACTTGAAACAACATCCTCTGTGGGTTCAGTTGACCACAACCTGTTGCTAGCCAGACTCAATAACGTTGGTCTCATTGAAGGGGCTGTCAACTGGTTTAGAAAACTATCTCGCAGACAGAACACAATGTGTCTATGCTGAGAATCCCAAGGCCAGCTTCCTTTTAGATTACTAGAGGTGTACCCCAGGGATCCATTTTAGCTACATTAAAAAAAGGTGTCATCCTAAAATAACTAGGTATATGGTTGAAAGAGAAACTACTACAACGTTCATATGGATAATCTTGTGATGAAGCTTAAACTGAAATTGGGTTTTTATGTTTTCGCAAACAAGGCTTGTTCAGTGTACTTTTCTTTCAGTAATTGATTATAGTGAATTACTGTACATGCATTAAGCCTCCACTGTACTACAGAGACTGGACTCAGTCTATCATGCATCCTTGTGGTTTGTTTTCAAATGCCAAGTCACTCACCCACCATTGCACCTTGTATGAAATGGTGGGCTGGACCTCATTTTACATGGGCAGACAGCTACATTGGTATGTGTTCATGTACAAAGCCCTTCTGGGTAAACTCCCCCACTTCCTCTGTAGCCTGTTCTCCTTCACCACCTGCACTTACCAGGCACAGTCTACTAGATGGTTGCTTCTTAAAGTCCCCAGGCTTGGAATAGTCTGCAAAGTGAGGGAAAGGGGGATACTAGTCAGTTGTACAACTGAATGCATTCAACTGAAACGTGTCTTCCACATTTAACCCAACCCCTCTGAATCAGAGAGGTGCGGGGGGCTGCCTTAATCACATCCACGTCCTCGGCGCCCGGGGAACAGTGAGTTAACTGCATTGTTCAGGGGCATAACGCCATATTTTTACCTTGTCAGCTCAGGGATTCAATCCAGCAACCTTTCGGTTACCAACCCAACGCTCCAGGCCACCTGCCGCCCCAAAGTACAGTATGCTTCACTTAGACGTGCTAGAGCCCTTCAGTGAGTTTACAACTCTGGTGCTATTGGCAAGGTAAGTGTAGTTTTGCCAGATAATAATTTATCAATCAGTTGTAGTGTCTTACAACTAGTTCATAGAATGTTCTAGTTTCTATCTGCCGCTGAGGGGGCCATATACACTCAAACAGAAGCAGGAAGAGAGTTAAAGACAGATATACTGTAGCTATTAGGAAATGCAGTCATTCTCTTTGGTGCCTTGGTCCTTGACACACACATTGTGCATTGGTATCATATAACATACGGAGACACATACCCAGAAATGGCTTCGCATCTCTCCCTCCTCCTCCTCCTCATCTTCTCCAGACTCTCAGGTAAGGGCAACAATTTATTTAGGGGAGAAATTACGTGGCAGAGTGGTGGACACAGCTTGTCCCATGAATTAATCGTAAAATTGAGAATTTGCTGAAAATGTAATTTCTGGATAATATAGAGAACCTTCAACTATTTATTGATCAACATTCAAATGCTCAAACCAGAATCATACACTACAATTGATTATTTTAATTTATTAGGACATTTGAATATCATATATCAAATAAAATAACGTATTTAGTTAATAAAGATGTAGGAACCGGCAGACTATTTAGTTGGTGTTGAGCAGCAACAGCTGAGATGGAGTCAGAGGTTCAAGTGCACATTTAGTTTAAGTCAAGGATCAAGAACTAGATTCAGCTGGGGGACAATAATTTCTCAAGCGGATGGCAGGGGGGCGGAATATAATTACAAATCATTTATAGACTGCAAGAAGTCCAAACAGATGACTAAAACATAATCACAAAAGTCGGGAAAAATTGTGGAGCCAAATAAATCACCTTCAGACCAAATTCGGGCCGCAGGCCGCCAGTTGAAGAACCCTGAACTACTGAGAAGCTACAGTATGATAATAACACAATGAAAACATTATTACTACTTGAGTAAAAGTAAAGATACCTTAATTGAACAATACCCAGTAAAATAAAATACTGTACTAATTGAGTAAAAGTTCAATTTCATTTTAAATAAACTTAAGTATCAAAAGTACATGTAATTAATTGCTAAAGTATCAACAGTAAAAGTATAAATGATTTCAAATTCCTTATATTAAGCAAATCATATGGCACTATGTTCTTGTTATTTTAATGCATGGATAGCCAGGGGCTCGCTATCCCTGATGCAGTAAAACATGTAAAACATTGAATAATGAGGAATCTAGTGAAGTAAAAGTGAAATAGTAAAGTACAGACACCCCCAAAAACTACTTAAGTAGTACTTCAAAGTATTTTTACATAACTACTTTACACCAGTGGGTACTGTCCGATAGTAGCTAGGCTAACTCACTACAGAATTAAGATGATCTTGCTACAACAGGGTAGTGAGCGATTTCCCCAATAAATAGTGGAGAGACGAAGTGCCCTGTACCCCACTTTCAAAAGGTTTCAAACAGAGAAGCAGAATGTTCTTCTGGCCGGCGATCAGTTGTATGTAAACAAGTCAAATCACATTTTTATTGGTCACTTACACATGTTTAGCAGATGTTAATGCGGGTGTAGCGAAATGCTTGTGCTTCTAGTTCCAACAGTGCAGTAATATCTAACAAGTAATGTCTAACAATTACACAACATATACCCAATACACACAAATCCAAGTAAGGAATGAATTAGGCCTATATACATATGGACGAGCGGCATGGACTAAGATCCAGTAGAATAGTATAGAATACAGTATATACATATGAGATGAGTGATGCCAGCCTTGCGAGGGTTAACACATTTAAACATCTTACTCACATCCGCCACGGAGAAGGAGAGCCCAATGTCCTTGGTAGCGAGCCACGTCGGTGGCACTGTGTTATCCTCAAAGCGTGCAAAGAAGGTGTTTAGCCTGTCCGGAAGCAAGACGTCGGTCTCGGCAACATGGTGGTTTTTCCTTTCATAATCATAATGCATAAAGTCCAGTGAAGTTATTTGAGGGCTGTTGTGATATCGGCTTGATGGGGGATATAAACGGCCGTGGCAATGACGGAGGAGAATTCCCTTGGGAGATAATACGGTCTGCATTTGATTGAGGTATTCTAGATCAGGTGAACAAAAGGACTTGAGTTCCTGTATGTTACTGCAATTACACCATGATAGTAGTATTCCTGGTCGTAATGCTGGTAGTTCTGGTGAGTTGCCGCCGCTCTAATATCCAATAGTACTTCCCGGCAGTATGTAATAACACAAAACATTTCCTGATCTAATTGGATTTGGAGTTTTATCTAATACCTTTTTTTTTTATATAACCTTTATTTAACTAGTGTTAAGGTCTCGTTAATTCAAATCTGTTATTGGAACAAAATGATTACTACGCCGTTTAAATAATCTATGTATTTTATTCTAGCAAACCCTTAAATGCAGTGGCGGCTCCAGAGATTTTCTGTTGCAGGTGCTATGGGGGTGCTCAACACTTAAGAGAAGGTGCTTTAAATTTTGCGGCGTCTCATTATAGAGGTTGCATTGGACCACCCTTGGTATGCGTACACGCCCGCATTAACTATATTCATTCCGCGACATATATATATATATATATTATGGCTGTCAAAAGATTAATCGTGATTAATCACATCCAAAATAAAAGTTTGTGTTTGCATAATATATGTGTGTGTACTGTGTAGAATTATTATGTGTAAATACACACACATTCATGTAGCCTATATATGTAAGGAATAATTGCATTAATATACTGTATATACATTTATATGATTTATATTATATATAAATATTTTATATATAAATATAACCAATTTTTCTTAAATATATACATGATTGTGTGTGTTTTTATACATAATAATTCTACACAGTACACACACATATATTATGCAAACACAAACTTTTATTTTGGATGTGATTAATCACGATTAATCTTTTGACAGCCATAATATATATATATATATATATATATATATATATATATATATATTCAACGCAAGGGCTATAGATACAACATACATAAGCCTGTCAATGTAAACTATAAAAAAAATATTATTTCACACAATTATGTCACACTTGAGCCCTGAATACAACGGAGCAGCAAACAGCAACAACAGAAGGCAACAGACACACGCTTCGGCCTAAAATGCTCACATCACGAAATCACACAGCCAGTTACCAACACTAGTCTAATGACGAATCAGCAGTGTTCCTATTGTTGGAGCATTATGCAACTATGAAGAGCCAAGATTTGTGCTTCAACCACCAAATTAATTACATTTGTAAAAGCCAACAGAGGGGGAAATCAAGCACTTACCATAGATGTCTTCACAACAAAACAATACGTCTGTTGCTGTGATTGAGTGCGAAGGCATCAATGATGTTATCGCAGTCAAGGGTCCTCGTTCTCTCTGCATTTATAGCCAAAAGTGCCAGATTACTGGTCCTAGCGTCTCCACTGCTGTTCCTCAGGTAGTTTTTTACACGGCCCAAGCAAGAAAAACTGCGTTCACAGCTCACTGATGTGACAGGAAGTGTCAGGGCTATGCATATTAACGTGTACAGGTCCATAAATGCATCTTTATACGGCCGCATTAAGGATAGGATCCTGTGTGCTGTGGATGGCATGTCCCTGTTCTTCCTTCCTTTGTAGAAGCCGCCGCACCTGGTAGAGCTCTGCTGACAGGTTTTCCTCACTGACAACATAGTGCCGGGCCATGGGCAGCAGAAGTTGTTTGTCCAAAAATGATGTGTGTTTTGGGCTGAGAGTTGGCACACCTCTCAGTACATCATTTGCCTCTGTTGAAAAGCGCCGATTCATTTCCCCTATCAACTTGTCTATAACTGGATAAAAAGAGTGCATTTTCATGTCATCAGTATTGTCTGTCTGTGTTCTCTCTATCGGGGCCTCCACAATAAAATCCTCCAGGTGTCGAGTTTTCTGGGTCTGCCTTTTCTCACGTGAAGTATGTGTTGTGCCTGTGTTTGCACACAGAGTCTCTGCTTGTTTTTGGATTTCTTTCCACTTAGCGTCTGTGCGCTTTTCTGATAGAGCATTAAGTACAGACTGGGCCAAATCCTCTGCCGCAATGAGGTCAAAATTGGGGGCCTGTAGCTGATCTGACATGAACTTTGTTGTTCTAAATAAATCCTCGAACATGATGAGATGCAAAACAAACTTCTCATCGATGATGGCACTGATGGCTCTTGCCTCTGCCCTCCGATGTGGGTGTGACTGAGTGATGACATCACACAGGGTGGCTCGGATAGCGGGTAGAGTTTTCTTGACGGCGCAGATCGCATTATAATGGCAAGCCCAGCGAGTATCGCACAGTCTCTTGAGTTCCACTGGTTGTGCTGTCGGGTCGAGCTCTTTTTGTTTTTTCATGAATAGATCATGCACCACGGATCCAGAAAAAAACTTGTAGAGCATTTGTAGCGTCTCAAAAAACTCAGCTGCAGCGCTGACATTATGTACACAGTCCACTAACACTAAATTCAGCTTGTGTGCATGACAATGTATATAGATGGCTTGTGGCACCTCCTTCCTGAATTTTTCCTGCACACCATTATTACATCCTGACATCACAGATGCTCCGTCGTAGCATTGACCGACACAGCGATGTATATCAATATTACACTGACTGAGTGTGTGTTTGATGCTGGCTAGCAGAGAGGCTGCATCCAATCCATCTGCGGCAGTGAAATGCAAAAACTCCTCATGCACTTCCCCTGACTCTGGTTGTAAATACCGCACGATAACAGAAATCTGCTCCTTTTTACTCATATCTTTACTCTCATCTACCAAAACAGCAAAGCACTCGGCATCTCTTACCTCATCACTTATCTTCTTTCTTATCATTTCTGCCATTACAGCAAATATCTCATTTTGAATATCATGGTGAGTGTATTTAGCGTTTGATGGGTTGGTAGCTAACTTCTTGTCCACTGTTGGATCAAACTTAGCAATAACATGCAGCAACTCACGAAAGTTTCCCAAGTTGTGTGACGACTCACCCTCTCTGTGACCTCTCTGTGCGATCCCCTGGCAGGCTGTGAACCGCAGGCTCTCCACCACAGCTTTCATGTATTTTCTGTTCTCCATAACTAACGCAGAATGTCCCTTATCAAGCAGGTTTGCTATTTTAGATCCACTTGTCTCTTTTTGCTTGAACTCATTCCATCCTTCCATAGCAAATTTGTGTCCCATACTTTCATGATGGCTCTTCAGAGATGCTGATGCTTTCCGCCAGTTGTTAAATCCGTTGCTGCTGCTGGTAAATGTTGGCTCTACATGAAATCCGTGCCCTCGTTTCAGAAAATGCCTACACGCAAAACAAAATGCGGCATCTTTGACCACGCTGTATTCTAGCCATGAATACTGATCCATCCAACTTTTGTTAAAACTTCTCTGCTGATTCCCAAATTGCCGTGTAGGGTATTTTTGAAGGACTGGCCTTCTTGGGCCCTCTTGAGGATGGTTGCTAATATCAGCTGCAGGACAAACCGTAACGTTAGCATCCTCAATGGAAACCGCCGCCGGGGATTCTCCTCCGTCTTCAAGTTCATCCCCAGGATTTTCTTGTTCCTGGGGCTCTGTGATGACGAGTGGTGGTGTGTCTGCACCTTCACAATCTCGTTTATCTTTTATCTTTTCAGGGTGTGACTCAGAACGTGGTCGTTTAGGGAGCAAAAAACGATCCATAGCGAGTTTTAGCTAAGTAAAATACACAATCAAAAACAAGCTGAAATGCGTTAAGGTCAAAGGTTCGGCGGGGGCTGCGCCCATTGGCCAAAGAAGATCACCTGTTTCGGCCTCATGTTATTATAGACTAAAATATATATATTCAATTATTATTTGATTCCTATTTTAAAAACATGAAAAAGTATATTCAAACATGACATTAAAATATAAATATAAAAAATTTCAGACATTTCTTGGGGGTGCTGGGCAGGTGCTATGGCTATAATAGGGGGAGCTGCAGCACCACCTAGCTCCCCCCTGGCGCCGCCACTGCTTAAATGGTAAGTATGAAGTTCGTATATACAGGTTCACTATGACACCACGGAGAGGGAGAGGGAGGGAGAGAGGGAGAGAGGGAGAGAGAGAGAGAGAGAGAGAGAGAGAGAGAGAGATAGCTATCCATCCGTTGTTCTTCCTTAAATACTCCCGACAGAACAGTTCCCGCTCCTTGCTGGCCTGTCAGAGTAGAGGCTGAGTGTGGTTTAAACTTACTCAGCCTATCGTTGGCGTGCAGGCTGGTCCCAGCCTCGTGACGCAATCCAGTTGCCGGACGTAGTTACTCGCAGCAGATGTTCTTGTCTCATGTTACCACAAAATACAGTTCTATCGTGAAACCCTTAAGCTAGCTCATTCTTTCCAGATGGCTCCCCCACACACAAGCCTACAGCAGTCCTACAAGTTTTATGATCACACAATACATTCAGTTAATAACTCTTGTTTTAGATTAACATATTCATTAGCTAAACATGTTTCAGCCCTTACACTAGGCAAGTCAGTTAAGAACAAATTCTTATTTACAATGATGGCCTACCTACAGGGTCAGCCACTGGAGCAAATTAGGGTTAAGTGCCTTGCTCAAGGACACATAAACAGGTTTTTCACCTTGGGTACTCAAACCAGCGACTTTTCAGTTACTGGCCCAACAATCTAACCGCTAGGCTACCTGCCTCACCAAATACAAGCTAATTGTAGAGATTGGGGTATATTATGGATTGAATGTTGTTATACTGTGTTGCGCTTTTGACAGATGTGAATCAGAATGAATATAATTTAATATAAACAAACATTGACAGATCAAATGTGGGTCTATAGTATAGGATAAAGGATTGATAGAGGAGGAGGGTTCTAGGTTCTCAACTGCAGGGTTCTAGGTTCTCAACTGCAGTAGGACGATACAATTCTATAACAATTGGTGTCACTATCTTTTTAACACCATTTAATCAATAAATCTCAATCTAAAAAATGCAAAGGACATATTATTATTCCGATTCACACCGGAAAATGGGTTGGGTGTTGTCAACAGGGTCTGTTAACTCTGCTAGCACACGACTGGCTGGTTAACACTGGATTAAAACAATTGTAGCCAATAAATCAGTAGAGCCAACACAATAGCTGGTTTATGGAAGCCCTTCTCTAAGCGAGAAGTATATTATATTATATCTCTATGTATATGTGACTTATGCGCTACCCTTATCTTTCTTCCCCAATGCTACAGGCCTCTGTGTAAAACAGCTGAAGTGATAGAGCAACTATAAATGTGTGTCTGTGGAGAGAAGGATGGTTTACAGGTTTACTCGCTCTAGATTGTCAGTTTACTGCTCTAGATTGCCAGTTTACTGCTCTAGATTGTCAGTTTACTTGCTCTAGATTGTCAGTTTACTCGCTCTAGATTGTCAGTTTACTGCTCTAGATTGTCAGTTTATTGCTCTAGATTGTCAGTTTACTTGCTCTAGATTGTCAGTTTACTGCTCTAGATTGTCAGTTTACTCGCTCTAGATTGTCAGTTTACTTGCTCTAGATTGTCAGAACTGCATGTGCGTTATTGCTATCTTGCCCTGGCTGTGTCAGGGTCGATTATAAGTTAAACATATGTATCCCTTCATGGGTGATGCGGAAGACAAATATTTACTCTCAGTCATTAGAATGTATTTTCTTCTTTATCATGAATATAATAAGAACTACATGAAATATGTCTCTCTGCTGAAAGGAATATAACAGGATATAATAAGGACTACATGAAATATGACTCTCTGCTAATAAGAATATAACAAGATATAATAAGAACTACATTAAATATGTCTCTCTGCTGATAGGAATATAACAGGACATAATAAGAAATACATGAAATATGTCTATTTAGTGATAGGAATGTAACAGGACTGTCACGATCGGGTTCATAGCGAGACCAAGGCGCAGCGCAGGTATAGTTCGACATTTTTTATTATACTATGTAATATGAATTTTACTATGTATAAACAAAAAAGGGAATGACGAACTAACGAACACAAAAAACAAAACACTAAGGAAAAAAGTCACGTTAACAAAAACACAGTAATTAACGGACGTAACGAAAACACACTTACTTCTCAACCGTGCCTGCGACATACATCGATAACAACCCACCCCAAGTGAAGGACAGACTCAACATATATTGGATCCCTAATTAGAGACAACGGGTAGCAGCTGCCTCTAATTAGAGATCCACCCAAAACCCACAAAGAAACAGAAAAGAACGACACTGTCAGACTCTGACCAAGCTACATAGAGAAGCCTATGGCCAGAGCCTGACAAGGACATAATAAGGACTACATGAAATACAGCATGAAAAAATGTATAATTAATAATAACCCTGATTTTCAATCACAGCTTTCATGCGTCTTGGCATGCTCTCCACCAGTCTTTCACAATGATGTTGGGTGACATTGTGCCACTCCTGGTGCAAAAATTCAAGCAGCTCGGCTATGTTTGATGGCTTGTGACCATCCATCTTCCTCTTGGTCACATTCCAGAAGTTTTCAATGGGGTTCAGGTCTGGAGATTGGGCTGGCCATGACAGGGTCTTGATCTGGTGTTCTCCATCCACACCTTGATTGACCTGGCTGTGTGGTATGGAGCATTGTCCTGCTGGAAAAAACAATCGTCAGAGTTGGGGAACATTGTCAGAGCAGAAGGAAGCAAGTTTTCTTCCAGGACAACCTTGTATGTGGCTTGATTCATGCGTCCTTCACAAAGACAAATCTGCCCGATTCCAGCCTTGCTGAAGAACCCCCAGATCATCACCAATCCTCCACCGCATTTCAGTGGGTGCGAGACACTGTGGCTTGTAGGCCTCTCCAGGTCTCCATCTAACCATTAGACGTCCAGGTGTTGTGCAAAGCTAAGGATGTTGAGTGACATTCCAATGAGTTGGCGGTCATCCTGGTCACTGGAGAGTCATTTTCGCCCTCTGCTGGTATGTTGCTTTGTTGTCCCCAATGTCTTCTACTTGACCTTGTTCCTATGATCCGCCGTCTTTGACATTTTAAAGATGGAAGCAACCTGACGCTCACTGTATCCCTCTGTCAGTAAAGCCAGAATTGAACCCTGCTTTTCCTCACTCAAAATGGTCCTTTTCAACACTTTTTGTTGTGGTCAATTGATTCCAATTACATTTGAGGTACTACTAGCACTGTTTTTGCCATCCAGCTGTTCCTATTGCAAGAGGATAGTGATGACCAAAGCAGTGGTTTTTATACTTTTCCTTGTTAAATAAGATTTGGTTCAGGTGATCACCTGATCAGTAACTCAATCAGTAGAATGAGGTGTGTCTGTGTTGGAATTCGACAGACACTGGAATGGAATGGCTGCCATACATGTGGAGATGCTGATTTAAGAAACATTTGCAGTGGTCTCTTAATTTTTACCAGAGCTGTATGTCTAACTGCTGATAGGAATATAACAGGACATAACAACTATAGATGAGGTTGTGTGGGAAAAGTGGTTATTAAGGCGCCGCCCTGAGTGGTCGCCTGTTAAGCAGCTCCCGTTGTTTGTGCATAAATTGTTGTTTTAGTTCGTTTTTTTCGTCTCTTTTCTTTAGTTTTATTTTTTATTTTGCTACAGTTGAACTATAATAGTTCAGGATTATGGATTTTATGGATTTTCTCGCAGCTGAACGTCGACCGGAGTCGTCAACTGTTATTGTTTACCTGGGGTAAACCTGAGACCCTACTATTTACCGAGGGAATTCACGGCGGCCATTGCTGTTATTGTTTACATCCCGCCCTCTGCTGACGCAAACGCAGCGTGTGACGTCATCCACTCTGTTATCGCGAGGTTACAGACAGCGCATCCCAGTGCTTTCTTTGCCATTTCGGGGGATTTTAACCATGCATCGCTCTCTTCAACGCTGCCCACGTTCAAACAGTTTGTGAAGTGCCCAACCAGGAATAATAAAACTCTGGACTTGTTATATGCTAATGTGAAGGATGCATACAACTCCACTGCACTCCCTCCCCTCGGTAGATCGGATCACAACCTTGTCCACCTCACTCCACTCTACAGGCCTTTGGTCCAACAGCAGCCTGCAACCACCAGGACTATTAGGAGATGGTCCCCGGAGGCGAATGAGGCCCTACAGGACTGTTTTGAAACAACAGACTGGGATGTGCTCTGTGAGGCTCATGGGGAGGACATCGATGGACTCACTGACTGCATAACAGACTATATTAATTTTTGTGTAGACAACACTGTACCCACCAGGAAGGTACGCTGTTTCCCAAACAATAAACCCTGGGTCACCAGCGACCTGAAGGCCCTGCTGAATGAGAAGAAGAGGGCCTTCAAGGAGAGGGACAAGGACAAATTGAAATGCGTCCAGAGGGAGCAGAAGTTGCGGATTGCTGAGGGGAAGAGAGTGTATAAGGAGAAGATGGAGGACAAGCTGAGGCAGAGCCAGGTGAGAGAGGTGTGGAAGGGTATGAGAAATATCACTGGCTTCAAAAAGTCAAACAGTGGGCAGACGGAGGGGACCCAGGACAGAGCCAATGAGCTGAACCAATTTTTTAACAGGTTTGATACTGGCCCTGTCCACCTCCCCTCCAGCTCCCCAGACCACACACCCTCACAGCTGTCCCACCCCCACTTTGCTCACAGCACCTCTGCTGAGACAATCAGTGACCCCACCTCCGCCCCTGCTCCCCCTGGACTGATCCTCAACACCCCCCTTACCCCCACCTCCCCACCTGGGCTGGCTTTCACCACCAACCAAGTGAAGAGAGAGCTGGAGAGACTACATCAGTGGAAAGCGGCGGGCCCTAATGGCATCAGCCCAAGGGTGCTGAGGGTCTGTGCTGACCAACTGTGTGGAATACTCCAGCGTCTTTTCAACCTTAGCCTGAGCCTAGAAAGGGTCCCTGTGCTGTGGAAAACATCCTGCCTCGTCCCAGTGCCCAAGAAGGCACACCCCACTGTCCTGAATGACTTCAGACCTGTAGCGCTAACATCCCACATCATGAAGACCCTGGAAAGGTTAGTCCTCGCTCACCTCAGACCCCTGGTGTGTTCATCAATGGACCCCCTGCAGTTTGCATACCAGCGCAACATCGGGGTGGATGATGCAATCATCTACCTTCTGCAGAGGGCCTACTCTCACCTGGACAACGCAGGTTGCACTGTGAGGGTTATGTTTTTTGACTTCTCCAGTGCCTTCAATACCATTCAGCCCCTGCTACTGGGTGAGAAGATGAGGAGGATGAAAGTGGAAGCACCCTTAGTCTCCTGGGTCACGGACTACCTGACCGGTAGGCCACAATTTGTGCGACTACAGAGCTGTGTGTCAGAACGGGCAGTTAGCAACACAGGGGCCCCCCAGGGAACGGTCCTGCCCCCCTTCCTGTTCACCCTCTACACCTCAGACTTCAGATATAACTCTGAAACATGCCACCTACAGAAGTTCTCGGATGACTCTGCTATTGTAGGGTGCATCAGGGGTGGGCAGGAGGAGGAGTACAGGAGCACAATCAGTGACTTTGTGTTGTCGTGTGAGCAGAACCACCTTCAGCTCAACATCAGCAAAACAAAGGAGATTGTGGTGAACTTCAGGAGAACCAAGGCACAACTGACTGCAGTCCCTATACAGGGGATGGATGTGGAAATGGTTGGGTCATACAAGATCCTGGGAGTCCATATGGACAACAGGCTGGAATGGGCTGGTAACACCGGGGCCCTGTACAAAAAGGGCCAGAGCCGACTCTACTTTCTGAGGCGGCTCAGGTCCTTCAACGTGTGCAGTAAACTACTGCATACCTTCTACCAGTCTGTGGTGGCCAGTGCCATCT
Organism: Thymallus thymallus; assembly: GCA_023634145.1. NCBI lineage: Eukaryota > Metazoa > Chordata > Actinopteri > Salmoniformes > Salmonidae > Thymallus > Thymallus thymallus. The sequence goes on along the minus strand of CM042403.1, from coordinate 6,969,293 downwards.
TTTTTGCAGTGGTGTGCTGGGGAGCAAACATCAAAGCCGGTGATGCTTCTCGGGTAAATAAGCTGATCAGGAAGGCTAGCTCTGTCCTGGGGATGAGCCTTGACACTCTAGAGGAGGTGGCGGAGAGACGGATCCTGGCCAAACTGCTGGCCATCATGGACAACGTCACCCACCCTCTGCACGCTATGGTTATGACGCAGAGGAGCACTTTCAGTCACAGACTGATCCCACCACGGTGTGCCAGAGAGCGCTACAGGAGGTCCTTCCTGCCGGCGGCTATTAGACTATATAATGCCTCACCGGGGTGCAGTGCCGTCGGCAACATAAATCTGGATCTGTTGGGGTGCTAGGACCTAGTTTAACATTTAAGCATCCATCCGTGAGTAACTCTGGTCCGTCAGCACTCATCCACTCAGGACCTATTTATTCATACAGGTCTGTATATACATACTCATGTACAGTTGTTATATCATATCACATGCAATATTGTAAGTAATTATTGGATTTAACTTACGTAGGCATTCACTCAGGAATGCATATTAGTATCCTGCCAGCTGCACCTTTTCTCATTGCTTTTAGTATATCGAATGTGCAATACGTGCAGTTGTCTGTAATTAAACCCTGCGCACTAAGGACTGTATTTTAAGGGAATTACTATTATTACCCCAAATGATATCATACACACATTTAGCTATTAAATTATCTCTTCCTGTCATTTACCTGTACAGTTTGTGTAACCATGCAAGTATTCACTTATCTGTAAATATAACTGTATACCTAACTTTACAGCTAATTTAACCTTGCAAAATGTTCACTTACCTGTTCATTTACCCAGTCTGTATATTAAGTAAACTATTATTACCCTCGCTCATATCATACGCATTTTTAGCTACTTAAGTATTTCTCTGCCATCGACCTGTATAGTATAGTTAACCATCCAACATCCACCAATGTATAGTGTACATATTCAGCCAACCACTCATACTATGCAATGTCTTTTTATAGCTTTTTTTGCACTCCAGATATCTTGTATTTCTATACTTTTTCAAACTGCCGCTCTATGTATCATGTACCGTGTATCTGTCTTTTGTGTACTTTCGTTGTGGCATTTTGCACCTGTCCTGTGTTTTTGTTGTAGCTGCTTGACAATGAAATTTCCCCCCCGGGGGATCAATAAAGTACCTATCAATCAATCAATCAATCAATCAATCAATCATAGTACTTGATGGTTTTTGCGACTGAACTTTCAAAGTTCTTGAAATTCTCCGGATTGACTGACCTTCATTTCTCTTTGCTTATTTGAACTGTTCATGCCATAATATGGACTTGGTCTTTCGCCAAAATCTTCTGTATACCACCCCTACCTTGTCACAACATAACTGATTGGCTCAAATGCATTAATACGTTTTAACTAGGCACACCTGTTAATTGAAACGCATTCCAGGTGACTACCTCATGAAGCTGGTTGAGAGAATGCCATGAGCAGGGGTGGGTAGAGTACTGAACAAATGTACTCCAGTAAGAGTACAACTACTACGGTAAAATTTTACTCAAGTAGGAGTAAAGTTACCACCTAAGAAAACTTAACCATCCAGTTAAAAAGTTAACCATCCAACATCCACCAATGTATAGTGTACATTGTACAGCCATCCACCCATACTATGCAATGTCTTTTTTATAGCTTTGATTTCTTTTGCACCCCAGATATCTTGTATTTCTATACTTTTTCATACTGCCGCTCTATGTATCATGTACCGTGTATCTGTCTTTTGTGTACTTTCGTTGTGGCATTTTGCACCTGCCCTGTGTTTTGTTGTTGCTTGACAATGAAATTTCCCCCCCGGGGGATCAATAAAGTACCTATCTATCTATCTATCTATCTATCTATCTATCTATCTATCTATCTATCTATCTATCTATCTATCTATCTATCTATCTATCTATCTATCTATCTATCTATCTATCTATCTATCTATCTATCTATCTATCTATCTATCTATCTATCTATCTATCTATCTATCTATCTATCTATCTATCTATCTATCTATCTATCTAAAAGGACTGGGAGGGAGAAATATATTTCTGTCATGGGTAAAGAAACTCACAAGGGGTGATGATATTAATTAATAGCAATTAGTTAAAACAATCCAGTCCACCTAAAAAACTGGAGGCCCCTTACACTTTAGTGTTGTGATGTAAAATGCATAGAGCATATAATTAAGAGTGTAGCACTGTTGAGAGATTTGGAATATAATATAACAATATAATAATACTCTTAGTTAAAATATTAATCTTTAATATACAATCTGTAGAAACTATGCGATTAGACAGGTTCAGATGGATGGGCCAATAAAAAAAGAAAAGAAAAGAAAGGGTAACATGTTTCTATGAAGTGCTGAAGTTGAGGTCAGGGACTTGGACTGGACACATGCTGAACCTCTGAAGACAGGAACAGTAGCTTGTCTTATCAATAACACTTCCTGTATTATGTGTGTTCTAGTCCAGATGGAATGTCATTTTTCTGCTGTGAGAATTTGCTTGAATTCCAATCTAATGTGTTTTCTATTTTGTCTACAGGTGCTTATGTGTCTGTGACGACAGGAGGCTCCATCACCTTCCCATGTAGTTATGATCTGAAATACAAAACCCATGTGAAATACTGGTGTAAAGGAAGATATTTTAATAGTTGCTCCCCTGTTGTACGCACTGATCCTTCTAAGAACACAGATAAGTTATCAATCTCTGATGACAACAACCAGGGAAGATTCACTGTGACCATGACTGATCTGGAGCCAGAGGACTCTGGACGTTACTGGTGTGCTGTGGAGATCAATGGTGGAACAGATGTCATAACAGAAAGATTCCACGTATCTGTCACTTCAGGTAAGATCCCTGCAACTCTTCCATATGATTACATGACTGGTGTTCTGGTTTCATTTACTGGTATCACTATTATTGTTCAGGTTGAATGAGGAATGTTGGTATATGTCTACTTTCTGTTCTCTATCCATCATATCATAATTATCAGATTTGTGGTCAGTTGTTACAAAAAAAAACACTTGATCACTCAGGACCTTCTTTGGTGTCTGTACCTCTGTGTTCAGGTACTCCAGAACTCTATGTGGACCAACAGGAGGTGACTGGAGTTGAAGGAGGGAATGTCATTGTAAATTGTTACTATAGTGACACTGGAAATATGAAGTGGTGGTGCAGGATTGGTGACAGTGGCTCGTGTGTGGTGGAGAATTCTGGGACTTTAGATGGAACATCAGTGACCCTACAGCAGACCACTGATGTCACCAGAATAAACGTCTTAACGGTGACTATGAGTGGACTGAAGATGGAGAACACTGGCTGGTACAGGTGTAGAGTGGGAGAACTTATAATGCCTGTTCACATCACTGTCAGACGACAAACCACCACACAAAGTATCACCACTATGACCAGTGAGTAGAGAGCAATCAGATACTGTTCAATTAAATATGAACCTGGTTTTATCCAGTCTTGTTTGCTAATCATCTGAAACAAATTGGAATGTAACCTGATTCAAAGCTTTTGTGAATATTTACAGGTCCTACCATTGGTTTGAACTCAACAGTGCTAATACTAAGTATAGTCACAATACCATTGTTGTTTTTAACCTCACAGCAACTCAAGCTCCAACCACTGAACAATCCTCTTTCTCTCCAACTGCTGAGCCTGTTCAGACTGACAAGGAGAAGGACACCATGAGGTAATTATCACTCATTCAGCTGTATTTCACACTTACTCTTCCAAATGGATGACAGTAGAAATATGAAGAGGTTTTTCATGCTAGAGTTTAGGGCACAAAAACACCCTCCTTAAACATTTCCACACTGTGTTTTTGGCCAAGACACTGTTATAGAGACATTTACCATCATAGAGACAGAAACATTTACCACTTCCTCATATCTCTGTGGTTTGTAGAAGTAGCAGCACTCTATTCTTGGATGGTCAAGTTCATCACATGAAAGGTGTGAAGAGATGAACAAATGTTTCCAGTTTGTCATAGCAGAAGAAAAATCATCAATCTATATATCTGTGATGTTTTATGGACTGTATTTTACAATAAACATAGTCTCTCACCTTCAGTTCCATAGATCTAAAAGTCATACTGATTCCTCTGGGCATGTCGGTGGTGGTGATATCTGGTGTCCTAGTCACATGGAAGATGTGGAGAAATCATAGTAAGTATTCATTCTATAACTACTAGAATGAAAAAGTGATCTGTTTGATTTTGGAGATATTTTCAGGAGACAAATATTTTCCTTGAAGACAACTGTATTAGCATATGTTATAACCAATGTATCTTGACATAAGAGGAGGAAACTCAAAAGTATAACTCTTCTATGATGAATGTATTCAGTATTATTCTAGTGTATCTCAGAGGTCTCTAATACTGCATCTCTCTTTCTTTATTCCAGAGGACAATAAGGCCATGGACCAGACAACAAACACCTCAGTGGTAGGCTACACTCATGTTCCTCTCATCTGACTCAAGGCCTTGTGGGTAAGACCCTGTCTGTGGATAATGCAGGACATGGCCATGGACAGGACATGGATATCAGATGGACTTAAATCATACATTATCTCTTCAGCTACAGCTTCATGTCCATTGTAACTGTACAATGTTAACTCTATATTTACAGTGAATGTTACATACCCAGGACTGTTGAGACAGTGTGATTTCAGTTTCTCAAAGTGGATTGCTTTGTTGAACTAAAATTCGTATCTGTAGCGAAGTCAGTGGTTAAGGTGTTGTGATTTCCTGGTCAGCTTTGCAGACACAGTAGTCCTATGTTGCTTCTCTGTACTGTTCCTGTTTGACCTGACTGACACTGTGCTGTTAGAGAGAAACAAGCTCATATGTCAATGTTGTTAAAACAAATACATGACTTATATTGTGGATTACGTAAATGTACAAAGGTATCTCATACATGTAGACTGATGATGAGTTTTATCATCAACCCCCTTTTTGTCTCTACCAGCTGGACTCATTTCCTGCCAATGGTGATGATGTAAGTTCCGTAACGTACAGCACTGTTGTCCCCGAGAGAAGGAACCAGTTGCATGTTCAGACCAAGGCAAGACTGCTGTTCTGATCACTATGACGTTAATATACTGATCAAGAATAGTTCATATAAGGAAATCAGTCAATTTAAATAAATTATTAGGCCCTTATCTATATATTCCACAGTGCTGGGAATACAGATATGCATCTGTTGGCCACAGATACCTTTGAAATAAAGTGAAGGGCTTTCATCAGAAAACCAGTCAGTATCTGGTGTGACCATCATATGCCTCATGCAGCACAACACATCTCCTTCGCATAGAGTTGATCAGACTGTTGATTTTGTCGTGTGGAATGTTGTCCCACTCCTCTTCAATAATTGATCATGTGGTCTACAGCTCACTAGCCCTACACCACACAGGTCAGTGTTGATTTATCTTCTCTCTCATGTTCGTACACAGATGATGCTAATCTCTCAACAAAGAAACAGACAAGACCATATATTACTACTGTATGTGTACAATACATCACTCTTTATCCACACACTATTTATCCTGATCTTCTAGAGAAGCTGACTACTTTGTTATCATTAGTTCTATGTTCTATCTAGAACATGCCTGTATTGTGCACCAAACTACTTTCTCTCCAGCAGAGGGCAGCAACACAGCAGTGACTGACTGAGTGAAGATCTTGGTCCTAAAGAGCCCTTATCCAGGAAGGACAGCCACCTCCCCCTCCCGTATCACAACATGAGTCTTGACTATCTATGTGCCTCCAATATACTTCTGCCCTCACCTCCTAACCCACCTCTGTCTCCTTGTTGTGTCCATAAACTACTGAAGACAGCCTGCTGTGCTTGATTTGATTATCACCACATATCTGTTATATTAGTTACTGTATGAACCTCCCACCTACTCCAATGACCTTTACCCTTGTCACTTTTTACCCACATCACCATCTTATTGATCTCATATATCTAGTCAAATGTAACTGATCATGATAAAATGCTTATATTTAATGTACAAGCTGTGTAATTAAATGAATATCTAATGCTGAATGGAAATTAATTGAAATTCGTATTGGTATTTTAGAAGTGGGTTAAAACTAGACCATGGAATGTAGTAGTTGCTATCTGCCACTGAGGGGGGCATATACACTCAAACAGAAGCAGGAAACGTCTAGCAACCCAAAGGTTGTGTGTTTGAATCTCATCTTTGAATCTCATCTTGGACAACTTTAGCATTTTAGCAACTTTGCAAGTATGTACTACTTTTTAACTATTTTGCAACTACTCAACATGTTAGCTTAACCTAAACCTAACCTTACACCTATAATCTAACCTTAACAACCCTTTAACCTTAACCATCACCTTAACCCCTAGCCTAGATAAAATTAGCGACCTGGCTAATGTTAGCATTAGCCAACTTGCCACCAAAGCTAACATTAGCCACAACAAATTGCAATTCATAACATATCATATGAATTGTAATTTGTGTGTCTGCATAGACAGGAGGCTCCTTCACCATTCCATGATGTCATTATCATCAGGATTACTTAAACATTTGTGTCATCGATATTACCTCGATATGTGTTACCAAGTGGCACAGTGGTCTAAGACACTGCATCACATGCTAGAGGTGTCACTACAGACAACCTGGTTCGAATTCAGACTGTATCACAACTGGCTGTGATTGGGAGTCCCATAGGGTGGCGCACAATTGGCCCAGCGTCATCCGAGCTTGGCCGGTATAGGCCGTCGTTGTTCTGAACTGAATTGCCTAGTTATATAACGTTCACATAAATATATATATTTATATTATTATGTAGTGGGCACTGATAAGGCCTCAATCTCTGATAACATCAACCAGAGAATGTGACCATGAAGTCTACAAAAAAGTTACTTTGTACAGATACAGTGGGGAGAACAAGTATTTGATACACTGCCGATTTTGCAGGTTTTCCCACTTACAAAGCATGTAGAAGTCTGTAATATTTATCATAGGTACACTTCAACTGTGAGTGACGGAATCTAAAACAAAAATCTAGAAAATCACATTGTATGATTTTTAAGTAATTAATTTGCATTTTATTGCATGACATAAGTATTTGATACATCAGAAAAGTAGAACTTAATATTTGGTACAGAAACCTTTGTTTGCAATTACAGAGATCATACGTTTCCTGTAGTTCTTGACCAGGTTTGCACACACAGCAGCAGGGATTTTGGCCCACTCCTCCATACAGATCCTTCAGGTTTCGGGGCTGTCGCTGGACAGTACGGACTTTCAGCTCCCTCCAAAGATTTTCTATTGGGTTCAGGTCTGGAGACTGGCTAGGCCACTCCAGGACCTTGAGATGCTTCTTACGGAGCCACTCCTTAGTTGCCCTGGCTGTGTGTTTCGGGTCGTTGTCATGCTGGAAGACCCAGCCACGACCCATCTTCAATACTATTACTGAGGGAAGGAGGTTGTTGGCCAAGATCTCGCGATACATGGCCCCATCCATCCTCCCCTCAATACGGTGCAGTCGTCCTGTCCCCTTTGCAGAAAAGCATCCCCAAAGAATGATGTTTCCACCTCCATGCTTCACGGTTGGGATGGTGTTCTTGGGGTTGTACTCATCCTTCTTCTTCCTCCAAACACGGCGAGTGGAGTTTAGACCAAAAAGCTCTATTTTTGTCTCATCAGACCACATGACCTTCTCCCATTCCTCCTCTGGATCATCCAGATGGTCATTGGAAAACTTCAGACGGGCCTGGACATGCGCTGGCTTGAGCAGGGGGACCTTGCGTGCGCTGCAGGATTTTAATCCATGACGGCGTAGTGTGTTACTAATGGTTTTCTTTGAGACTGTGGTCCCAGCTCTCTTCAGGTCATTGACCAGGTCCTGCCGTGTAGTTCTGGGCTGATCCCTCACCTTCCTCATGATCATTGATGCCCCACGAGGTGAGATCTTGCATGGTGCCCCAGACCGAGGGAGATTGACCGTCATCTTGAACTTCTTCCATTTTCGAATAATTGCGCCAACAGTTGTTGCCTTCTCACCAAGCTGCTTGCCTATTGTCCTGTAGCCCATCCCAGCCTTGTGCAGGTCTACAATTTTATCCCTGATGTCCTTACACAGCTCTCTGGTCTTGGCCATTGTGGAGAGGTTGGAGTCTGTTTGATTGAGTGTGTGGACAGGTGTCTTTTATACAGGTAACGAGTTCAAACAGGTGCAGTTAATACAGGTAATGAGTGGAGAACAGGAGGGCTTCTTAAATAAAAACTAACAGGTCTGTGAGAGCCGGAATTCTTACTGGTTGGTAGGTGATCAAATACTTATGTCATGCAATTAAATGCAAATTAATTATTTAAAAATCATACAATTGGATTTTCTGGATTTTCCGTCTCTCACAGTTGAAGTGTACCTATGATAAAAACTACAGACCTCTACATGCTTTGTAAGTAGGAAAACCTGCAAAATCGGCAGTGTATCAAATACTTGTTCTCCCCACTGTATGCATCTGTTGGTCACAGATACCTTCGAAAAAAAGATAGGGGCAAGGATCAGAAAACCAGTCAGTATCTGGTGTGACCATCATATGCCTCATGCAGCACAACACATCTCCTTCGCATAGAGTTGATCAGACTGTTGATTGTGGCGTGTGGAATATTGTCCCACTCCTCATGTGGTCTACAGCTCACTAGCCCTACACCACAAAGGTCAGTGTTGACTTATCTTGGTTTTTCCACATTTTTTAAAATTTTTTATCCTCAGCAACCTACACACAATACTTCATAATGACAATGCTAAAATAGGGTTTTAGAAATTGAGATGTTTCTACAAATTGATTGGAGTCCACTTGTGGTAAATTAAATTGATTGGACATGACTTGAGCTCCCAAATATGGGCTCCCATAGTGGCGTTGTCATCTAAGACACTGCATCTCAGTGCTAGAGGCGTCACTACAGACAACTGGTTTGAATCCAGACTGTATCACAACTGGACGTGATTGGGAGTTCCATAGGGCGGTGCACAATTGGCCCAGTGATGTCTGAGTTTGGCCGTTGTAGGCCGTCATTGTAAATAAGAATCAGTTCTTAACTGACTTGGCTGTTTAAATAAAGGTTACATTTAATTTGGAAAGGGACACATCTGTCTATATAAGGTCCCACAGTTGACAGTGCATGTCAGAGCAAAAACCAAGCCATGAGGTAGAGCTCTGAGACAGGAATGTGTTGAAGCACAGATCTGAGGAAGGCTCCCAAACGTTGTCTGCAGCATTGAAGGTCTCCAAGAACACAATGACCTCCATCATTCTTAAATGGAAGAAGTTTGGGACAGAGCTGGCCACCCGGCCAAACTGAGCAATCAGGGAGATGACCAAGAACCTGATGGTCACTCTGACAGAGCTCTAGAGTTCCTCTGTGGAGATTGGAGAACCTCCCAAAAGGACAACCCTCTGCAGCACTCCACCAATCAGGCCTTTATGGTAAAGTGGCCAGACGGAAGCCACTCCTCAGTAAAAGGCACATGACAGCCTGCTTGGAGTTTGCCAAAAGGCACCTAAAGATTCTCAGACCTTGAGAAAAAAAGATTAACTGGTCTGATGAAAACCAGATTAAACTTTTTGGCCTGAATGCCAAGCTTCACGTCTGGAAGAAACCTGGTACCATCCCTACAATGAAGCATGGTGGTGGCAGCATCATGCTGTGGGGGTGTTTTTTAGTGGCAGGGACAGGGAGACTAGTCAGGATCGAGGCAAAGATGAACAGAACATACATATATATACTCCAGACACTGACATTGCTCGTCCTAATATGTATATATTTCTTAATTCCATTCATTTACTTTTAGATTTGTTAGTCGTTTTGTTCTATATCTATGGACACGACCCAGTCATTCGTTCTAAATGTTCCGTTGCCATGCTGCCTAGCAACGCTCTTATCCCTTGCTTGCCAGCTAGCTAACTACGGCTTACACAGTCAGGTCAAACAGTGCAGCTAGAATAACAGCAAAGTAGCTGCATTTGCGTTTTGGATACATCCATAATGAGCTAATGATGCGTGGTTTCGCCTGGTATAGAAAATGTGCTCTTTCGTCAGGACAATGTTCAGAGGAGCTAGCCAACTACAGAGCTAATGCAGTCACTTGAAACTTGTTCTCAACTGTCTTACCTGGTTAAATAAAGGTGAATTAAAATAAAAATAAATAAATAATGCAGCTGGTAAGACAGCAAACTAACTGCATTTCATGTCGTTTTACTGTTTTTTCTTTGTATCCTTAAAACAGTAGTGTGAAAAACTAATTCAAAGTACTACTTAAGTAGTTTTTGGGGGTATCTGCTCTTTACTTTACTATTTATATTTTTGACAACTTTTACTTCACTACATTCTTAATGAAAATAATGTACTTTTTACTCCATACATTTTCCCCGACACCCAAAAATACTAGTTACATTTTGAATGCCTAGCAGGGACAGGAAAATGGTCCAATTCACGCCAGGGCGGCGTTATGTGCGGGCCTTAGGGTGCCTGTCATGCCAAATAATGTCCTCCGGCAAAAAAGTGTCCCCTCTGCGTCACAATGGGATTCGATTAAAGCAATAAGGCACAAGGGGGTGTGGTATACGGCCAATATACCATGGCTAAGGGCTGTTCTTAAATCACGACGCATCGCGGAATGCCTGGATACAGCCATTAGCCGTGGTAGATTGGCCATGTATCACAAAACCCCGAGCAGTGCCGTCCCGTGGCATAGGCGGAATAGGCAAATACTAGGGGCGCCCAAACGAGTGAAGATTTTATTAAAATGTTTCATTATGTTTTAATACTATTAATTCAAAATATTACCAAAAAACATTTTTTGTTTTTACCATTATTTTACTAGGCAAGTCAGTTAAGAACAAATTCTTATTTTCAATGACGGCCTAGGAACAGTGGGTTAACTGCCTTCGATCCAGCAACCTTTCGGTTATGGGCCCAACACTCTAACCACTGGGCTACCTGCCGCCCCTCAGTTCCATTAGTATTTCTTTGTTGTTGTTTACATTTTAACTACAAACAACGTGGATAGATCTCATTGCCAACAATAGCGAAGCAGAAATTGTGACAATAAACTGTAAAAATAATGTTTGAAAGGCGAGTTGGTGCCACAGTGCTCAATAAAACTAATAGGAGCTGGCAGGGTGAAGAATGCCCTAAAATGTTTTTTTTTTTTGTGATTACTTCAAAACGAGGGCAAGCAGCTGGGAAATACAAACAAAATAGCACAGTTGGTTAGGAGTCATTAAAACAGCAGCCATCCCCAGCCATTTGAAGTTCAATCAAGATTCTTCTTGGGTTTTACTCTACAAGCTTGGCACACCTGTATTTAGGGAGTTTCTCCCATTCTTCTCTGCAGATCCCCTCAAGCTCTGTCAGCTTGGATGGGAACAAAGAATCTTGTTTATCACGGTCTGAGAGTCTTTAGGTGCCTTTTGGCAAACTCCAAGTGGGCTGTATGTGCCTTTTACTGAGGAGTGGCTTTCGTCTTGCCACTCTACCATAAAGGCCTGATTGTTGGAGTGCAGCAGAGATGGTTGTCCTTTTGGAAGGTTTTCCCATCTCCACAGAAGAACTCCAGAGCTTTGTCAGAGTGACCAACGGGTTCTTGGTCACCTCCCTTACCAAGGCCCTTCTACCCCCTACTGCTCAGTTTGGCTGGGCGGCCAAAGAGGAAGAGACAAAAACAACATGGGAGTTACACATGGGAATAAACAAACGTATAGTCAATAACACAATAGAAATAGAATTTGCAGTGTGTGCAAATGTAGTAAGATTAGGAAGGTAGGACAATAAATAGGCCATAGTGGCGAAATAATTACAAATTAGCATTAACACTGGACTGATAGATGTGCAGATGATGATGTGCAAATCGGGATACTGGAGTGCAGATGAGCAAAAATAATAAATATGGGGATGAGGTAGTAGGTTGGGCTATTTACAGATGGGCTATGTACAGATATCTTAGCTAGTCTAGTTAGCCAACGTTAGCCCTGCTTGTAAAAGTCAATTAAAATGCTTTTCAATTCCCATCCCCTTTTGTAATTAATAGTTGTAAGCCTTTGCATTTTCATTATTGATTAGTCTTATATATATATTATAGCAATATAATCTCTACCTCAGCACAGCCCAGAGATGCAGCATCAGGCATCTACAAAAAGGCTGCACATATTGACATGGAAGGTATTGGAGGTCCGTCTTGCAAAGGGGCTAACAATAGATAAGCAAGAGATGGCATTCGCTGAGGCTGAGAGAAACAGGTGGCGTGAAGTTCTTACCAGATTGGTGGCAGTAATTCAGTCCTTAGCTGAAAGAAACATGGCTTTAAGGGGATCCACAGACATATAAAAACAAACCAGACAATGGCCATTTTCTCAAAGAGGGGGAGCTTATGGCCAAATTTGATCCAGTAATGAAGCAGCATGTTGGTAGGGTGGAAAGTGTAGCTGGCAGTCACACACATTACCTGGGCAAAATAATCCAAAATGAACTGATAGACTCCATCAGCGCAAAAATACTAGAAAAAATAGTGGAAGAGATCAAAAGTATTTCAAAATGATTTCTGATTGCACCCCTGATCTGAGTCATAAGGAACAGCTCTCTGTCATTGTCAGGATTGTGTTACTGGAAGACATACCACAAATTAAAGATCATTTCATGGGCTTTCTTGTGGCAGAGGAGTCAACAGGGGAAAGTTTGTCATCTCTCATCCTCAAAAGGCTGGAGGAGCTGAACATCCCCTTTGAGGACTGCAGAGGACAGTCCTATGACAACGGCGCCAACATGAAGGGAAAGAATAAAGGTGTTCCGGCTAGGCTGCTTCAACAGAACTCAAGAGGCTATTTTGTCCCATGTGGTGCCCACACTTTAAATCTGGTGGTAGCTGATGCTGATAAGTCTTTGGCTGAGGAGGTTGGATCCTACCGCTTTTCTATTTGCACAGTCATATGGTATGACATCCTAAACAGGATCCAGCTTGTGAGTAAACTGATGCAGTCAGCCTCTATGCAGATACATGTGGCTGTCAACTTGCTGAAGAAAACCAGAGATTCCCTTACCTGCTACAGAAACACTGGATTTTCTGATGCACAGACAACTGCAAAGGAAATGTGCGAGGATGTCACGGTGCATCGGATATATGGGACTATAGACGGAGCGCTGGTGAAGTGTCATCCTTTTTATTGAATGAGGTGTACTCACGAAGCATTCAAATCAAAAGGAGAGTGAAAACAAAAACTTACTAACAAGCAACCAAACAAAACACGGTGACTTACTGTGGCTTCTGGCAGAGCAGACAAACACAAGAACAATGATCCACACACAGGTGGAAGTGTGTGGGTCCTATATACTATCCCCAATCAGAGACAACGCTAGACAGCTGTCTCTGATTGGGGATGATAATCACCCTAGTTAGGGTGTGATGACTTGGTTGTGTGCCTCTCTCCTCCCCTAGGTGGGAGTAAGAGGCCTTACCACAACCAAGCCATCACAGTACCCCCCCCCCAAGGTGCGGACTCCCGATCGCACCATAAATCCCCCCTCTCCTGAAAAGTAAAAAAAAATTGTCCAAAAAACTAGGGGGGACATGGCGGGGTACTGAGATGGTTGCTGGTGGAGGCTCCGGTTCTGGTTCCGGGCGTGGCGCAAGCTCTGAGAGTAGCTTCTCTCCTACCTCTCTGTTGCACGCCCGGTCCAGTCCGGACCCCAGCGCGATGGTTCCCCTCTCAGTACTCCCGCCAGTTACCAAGTCCTGTCTGGACCCTGGTGTGGGAGCCCTCGACCCTGGAGAGGGGCTGACCACCGGCCCCGGACTGGGCACCGGTGGAGCTGACTGCTCCGTCACTGGAGCTACGTAGATGACCGGCCCCGGACTGGGCACCGGTGGAGCGGACTGCTCCGGCACTGGAGCTACGTAGATGACCGGCCCCGGACTGGGCACCGGTGGAGCGGGCTGCTCCGGCACTGGAGCGACGTAGACGACCGGCCCCGGACTGGGCACCGGTGGAGCGGACTGCTCCGGCACTGGAGCTACGTAGATGACCGGCCCCGGACTGGGCACCGGTGGAGCGGACTGCTCCGGCACTGGAGCGACGTTCGCTGGAGGTGGCGTGGCGCTGACCTTCGCTGGAGGTGGCGTGGCGCTGACCTTCGCTGGAGGTGGCGTGGCGCTGACCTTCGCTGGAGGTGGCGTGGCGCTGACCTTCGCTGGAGGTGGCGTGGCGCTGACCTTCGCTGGAGGTGGCGGGGCGCTGACCTTCGCCGGGGACCTCGGGGCGCTGACCTTCGCCGGGGACCTCGGGCTGCTGACCGTCACCGGGGACCTCGGGCTGCTGACCGTCACCGGGGACCTCGGGCTGCTGACCGTCACCGGGGACCTCGGGCTGCTGACCGTCACCGGGGACCTCGGGCTGCTGACCGTCACCGGGGACCTCGGGCTGCTGACCGTCACCGGGGACCTCGGGCTGCTGACCGTCACCGGGGACCTCGGGCTGCTGACCGTCACCGGGGACCTCGGGCTGCTGACCGTCACCGGGGACCTCGGGCTGCTGACCGTCACCGGGGATCTCGGGCTGCTGACCTTCTCCGGAGGTCTCGGGCTGATGACCTTCACAGGAGGCCTCAGGCTGCTGACCTTTACAGAAGACCTCAGGCTACTGACCGTCACAGGAGGCCTCGGGCTGCTGACCTTCTCCGGAGACCTCATGCTGGATGCCGTGCCCACCCTGGGCACCGACGCAGAGGTGGTCTTCAGCCCTGCAGCTGGTCTGGCTGTCGGCCCCAGACTGGGCACCGACACGCTATGGAGCTCCTGCTCCACAGCGGGACTGAACGTCGTGCCCACCCTGGGCACCGACGCAGAGATGGTTCCCAACCCTCTGGTGGGGCTGAACGTCGTGCCCACCCTGGGCACCGACGCAGAGATGGTTTCCAGCCCTCTGGTTGGGCTGGCTGTCGGCCCCAGACTGGGCACCGACGCGCTATGGAGCTCCTGCTCCACAGCGGGACTGAACGTCGTGCCCACCCTGGGCACCGACGCAGAGATGGTTTCCAGCCCTGTGGTTGGGCTGGCTGTCGGCCCCACACTGGGCACCGACGTGCTATGGAGCTCCTGCTCCACAGCGGGGCTGAACGTCGTGCCCACCCTGGGCACCGACGCAGAGAGGGTTTCCAGCCCTCTGGTTGGGCTGGCTGTCGGCCCCACACTGGGCACCGACGTACTATGGAGCTCCTGCTCCACAGCGGGGCTGAACGTCGTGCCCACCCTGGGCACCGACGCAGAGAGGGTTTCCAGCCCTGTGGCTGGGCTGGCTGTCGGCCCCAGACTGGACACCGACGCGCTATGGAGCTCCTGCTCCACAGCGGGGCTGAACGTCGTGCCCACCCTGGGCACCGACGCAGAGAGGGTTTCCAGCCCTGTGGTTGGGCTGGCTGTCGGCCCCAGACTGGGCACCGACGCGCTATGGAGCTCCAGCTCCACAGCGGGACTGAACGTCGTGCCCACTCTGGGCACCGACGCAGAGATGGTTTCCAAACCCAGAGCTGCGCTGTCGACCCTCGCAGTAGGCTCCATGTGAGGAATGGGTGAGCGCGCCACTGCTCTGCTGCGAGGCGCAGGCACGGGCCGTACCGGGCTGGGGAAACGCACCGTTGGGCTGGTTCGTCTAGCTGGCACGGGTCGCTCCGGGCTGGAGACACGCACCATGGGGCTGGTGCGTGGAGCAGGCGCGGGCCGTACCGGGCTGGGGAAACGCACCGTTGGGTTGGTGCGTTTAGCTGGTACGGGACTCACCGGGCTAGCGTTGCGCACCGATGGTTTTGTGCGCTGAGTCGGTCTCCTCCTCCTCCGACTCTGGACCGGCGCTGGAGGCACCGGACTGGGAACTGGCGCTGGATCATGACTGTCCCTGTCGTGCCTATTCCACCGCCAATCCCCATCCTGTGAGGGTTCCTCCGGGAACCCCCACGAGTGAGGGAACAGAAGCACATCGTCGTCGTCTTCCTCCGACTCCTCTCTGTACTCCCGTTCCCACGGCTGTAGGGGCTCCTCCTGGAACCCCCACGAGTGCAGTGGTCGGGGCTCTTCTCCTTCGATCCCCGACCACCCCCATAGCCCCCCCCCAAAATCAGTTTGGGGGTTTTTCTGGGCTCCAGGCTGGTCCTTCGCTTTCGCCCGGTGACGTTTCCCCCGTCTTCGGCGCCTCCGGACCCCAGCCTTCCTCCACCGCATGATAATGGTAGACATCCTCTTTCGATAATTTCCCCATATCGTAGAGGATGTCTACCACTGTCTTCTCTCGCTGCGTCCCAGGGTGGTGGATCATTCTGTCACGGTGCATCGGATATATGGGACTATAGACGGAGCGCTGGTGAAGTGTCATCCTTTTTATTGAATGAGGTGTACTCACGAAGCATTCAAATCAAAAGGAGAGTGAAAACAAAAACTTACTAACAAGCAACCAAACAAAACACGGTGACTTACTGTGGCTTCTGGCAGAGCAGACAAACACAAGAACAATGATCCACACACAGGTGGAAGTGTGTGGGTCCTATATACTATCCCCAATCAGAGACAACGCTAGACAGCTGTCTCTGATTGGGGATGATAATCACCCTAGTTAGGGTGTGATGACTTGGTTGTGTGCCTCTCTCCTCCCCTAGGTGGGAGTAAGAGGCCTTACCACAACCAAGCCATCACAGAGGAGATGAACGTGGAGGCTGTACTCAAACAAAAGCGGTTGGAAACCACAAAAAGGCACTTTGGTTATGAGGCTCCAGATGAGCCTATTGGTGTTATACTTGATGTGGTAGTGGATACAGCCCTCTCTTCACTTGATGAGAGATTTCAGAGCCTGGGAGAGGTGAATGACACATTTGGAGTGCTCCTCAACTTCCCCAACATGTCAAAGATGAGTTGCTAGAGCACTGCTCTAAGCCATGCGTGAAACTTGGCCATAAAAGAATAGAATGCTGCTACTTCAACAAATCACAGAGGTACGAGGAAGTGGTATATAGCCCTTCTGTAAATAGTCCACCCTACTACCACACCCCCCCCCAAAAAAAAATGTTTTTGTTGCATTCCAGTATCTATTTGCACATCATCATTTGCACATCCATCATTCCAGTGTTAATGCTAATTTGTAATTTATTTTGCCACTATGGCCTATTTATTGTCCTATCTTCCTAACCTTACTGCATTTTGCACTACATTTGCACTCTGTATATAGATTCTCTATTGTGTTATTGACTGTACATTTTGTTTACAACTCTGTTGTTTTTTGTCGCACTGCTTTGCTTTGTATTGGCCAGGTCACAGTTGTAAATGAGAAGTTGTTCTCAACTGACCTACCTGGTTAAATAAAGATGAAATAAAAATAAATAAATGTCCACACTGTATTTCTGGCTAAGACACTGTTAGAGACATTTAGCATTTCCTCATATCTCCGTGATTGTCAAAGTAGAAGCATTCTATAGTTTCACACACAAGGTGTTGACAATGTTTCCATTTGTCAAAGCAGCACACAAAGCCTCATTCAAAAATAATAATATACAGCGGGTGAAATAAGTATTGAACACGTCACCATTTTTCTCAGTAAATATATTTCCAAAGGTGCTATTGACATGAAAGTTTCACCAGATGTTGGTAACAACCCAAGTAATCCATACATACAAAGAAACCAAAACAAATAAGTTCAGAAATTAAGTTATGTGTAATAATGTGAAATGACACAGGGAAAAAGTATTGAACACATGAAGAAAGGGAGGTGCAAAAAGGCATGGAAAGCCAAGACAACAGCTGAAAACTATCAGTAATTAAAAAGCAATCCAGCCCCCTGTCAGTGCAAATTAATATCCGCTGGTTCAGTCCCAACTGATGGCCTACAAAAAGGTATCATTGCCAAGGTGTCACACAAGACACATCTCATGATGGGTAAAAGCAAAGAGCTGTCTCAAGACCTTCACAACCTAATTGTTGCAAAACACACTGATGGCATTGGTTGTAGGCGCATTTCTAAGCTTCTGAATGTTCCAGTGAGCACTGTTGGGGCCATAATACGGAAGTGGAAAGACAATCATTTCACCATAAATTTGCCTCGACCAGGTGCTCCTCGCAAGAATTCTGACAGAGGAGTGAAAAGAATAATCAGAAGAGTTGTCCAAGAGCCAAGGACCACTTGTGGAGAGCTTCAAAAAGACCTGCAATTAGCAGGTACTGTTGTCTCAAAGAAAACAGTAAGTAATGCACTCCACCGCCATGGCCTGTAGGCACGCTCACCACGCAAGACTCCATTGCTGAAAAAAAAGCATGTTGAAGCTCGTTTAAAGTTTGCTGCACAACATTTGGAAAAGCCAGTGAAATACTGGGAGAATATAGTGTGGTCAGATGAGAGCAAAATTGAACTGTTTGGATGTCATAATACACACCATGTTTGGAGGAGAAATGGCACTGCACATCACCCTAAAAACACCATACCAACAGTGAAGTTTGGAGGTGGGAACATCATGGTGTGGGGCTGCTTTTCAGCAAAATGGTACTGGCAAACTTCACATAATTGAAGGAAGGATGAATGGGAAAATTTACAGAGACATTCTTGACAAAAATCTGCTGCCATCTACCAGGATGATGAAGATGAAACGAGGGTGGACATTTCATTAAGACAATGATCCCAAACACACAGCCAAGGAAACTCTCAATTGGTTTCAAAGAAAGAAAATAGCTGCTAGAATGGCCCAGCCAATCACCTGACTTAAATCTATGGAAAGAACTGAAGATCAAGATTCATAGAAGAGGCCCACGGAACCTTCAAGATTTGAAGACTGTTTGTGTGGAAGAATGGGCCAAAATCACACCAGAGCAATGCATGCGACTAGTTTCTCCATACAGGTGTCTTGAAGCTGTCATTACCAACAACGGCTTTTGTACAAAGTATTAAATAAATATCAGTAAGTGTGTTCAATACTTTTTCCCTGTGTCATTTCACATTATTACACATAACTTAATTTCTGAACTTATTTGTTTTGGTTTCTTTGTATGTATGGATTACTTGGGTTGTTACCAACATCTGGTGAAAATGTCATGTCAATAGCACCTTTGGAAATATATTTACTGAGAAAAATGGTGACGTGTTCAATACTTATTTCACCCGCTGTATCTAGATAGATAGATAGATAGGTACTTTATTGATCCCCAGGGATGATGTTTTATGGACTGTATTTTACAATAAACATAGTCTCTCACCTTCAGTTCCATAGATCTAAAGGTCCTACTGATTCCTCTGGGCATGTTGGTGGTGGTGATATCTGGTGTCCTTGTCACATGGAAGATGTGGAGAAAGCATAGTAAGTATTCATTCTATAATGACTATAATGAAAAAGTGATCCGTTTGATTTTGGAGATATTTTCAGGAGACAAATATTTTCCTTGAAGACAACTGTATTAGCATATGTTATAACCAATGTATCTTGACATAAGAGGAGGAAACTCAAAAGTATAACTCTTCTATGATGAATGTATTCAGTATTATTCTAGTGTATCTCAGAGGTCTCTAATACTGCATCTCTCTTTCTTTATTCCAGAGGACAATAAGGTCATGGACCAGACAATAAACACCTCAGTGGTAGGCTACACTCATGTTCCTCTCATCTGCCTCGAGGCCTTGTGGGTAAGACCCTGTCTGTGAATAATGAAGGACATGGCCATGGACAGGACATGGATATCATATGGACTTAAATCATACATTATCTCTTCAGTTACAGCTTCATGTCCATTGTAACTGTATAATTTATACAACTCTATATTTACAGTGAATGTTACATAACCAGGACTGTTGAGACAGTGTGATTTCAGTTTCTCAAAGTGGATTACATTGTAGAGCTAAAAATTGTATCTGTAGTGAAGTCAGTGGTTAAGGTGTTGTGATTTCCTGTTCAGCTTTTCAGACACAGTAGTCCTATGTTGCTTCTCTGTACTGTTCCTGTTTGACCTGACTGACACTGTGCTGTTTGAGAGGAAGAAAGCTCATATCTCAATGTTGTTAAAACAAATACATGCCTTATATTGTGGATTATGTAAATGTACAAAGGTATCTCATACATGTAGACTGATGATGAGTTTTATCATCCACCCCCTTTGTGTGTCTCTACCAGCAGGACCCACTTCCTGTCAAAGGTGATGATGTGACGTACAGCACTGTTGTCCCCAAGAGGAGGAACCAGCGAAATGTACAGACCAAGGTAAGACTGCTATTCTGATCACTATGATGTTAATAGATGAATTTGTAGCTATGTGGCAGACTGGTGCATGGGGTTATAGATGAAGTCACAACAGTTTGGGGATGACAATGCCCCTGTACACAAAGGTCAATTCAGAAATTGTTTGTCGAGATCGGTGTGGAAGAACTTGACTGGCCTGTACAGAGCCCTGACCCCATAGAACACCTTCGGAATGAATTGGAACGCCAACTGCGAGCAAGGCCTTATCGGCCAACAGCAATGCCCAACCTCACTAATGCTCTTGTGGCTGAAGTCCAAACAGCAATATTCCAACGTCTAGTGGAAAGTCATCCCAGAAGAGTGAACGCTGTTATAGCAGCAAAGGAGGGACCAACTCCATATTAATATCCATGGTTTTGGAATGAGATGTTCGAAGAGCAGGTGTCCACTTACTTTTGGCCATGGAGTGTATTTGGGAGACACTGAAAATGTGTCATGCTGTAAACATTGTTGAGTTATAATGTCTTTATCAAAACCAATGACATTTTATATAAACTTATTTAGAAGATGTTACGCCAGGTGTAGCAAAAGGCTATCCAGCAGTGCAATAATATCTAATCAATTCACACAGATCTATAAGTAAAAGCATGGAATTAAGAAATATTAGTAAAATCAATGTCGGAGTCCGGAGTATAAATATATATATATATATATATATGTGTGATGGGATGTGTAGACATTATAGACATTAGGGACTGTATGTGTTTAGAGTATTTAGTATCTGTGGAATACGTAGAATAGAATAGTATATATACACTCAAGACCGCTCCTATTAATAGCTGAGTTGAGTCACACACATCTTTAGCGTAGACACGGCCCTCCTTTCATCCGTTTCAACAGGGTCCTGTTCATTAGGAAGCACAATAGCAAAACGTTTTTGCAACAGAAAACAAAAATAAGCATTTCTCATTGGACAAGTCCATGTAATGCCTCCCTGTTTGTCTGTTTTCTTCTGTTTGGTGCCAAATGAACACAACCCAGCTTTCTCTTTCCTCTCAACTGTAGGTTCTCTGCTGAACAGGAGGAAACTCACAGTGCCTCTATAACCACATGTTTATTCTAATTCTCTTTCATTTTCTGTGAAAAAAGTTTATATGTTTCTACGTTTACGGCGGTACTGCCCTCATGGTTGGGTTAGGGTTAGGGTACTGCCCTCATGGTTGGGTTAGGTTACTGCCCTCATGGTTGGGTTAGGGTACTGCCCTCATGGTTGGGTTAGGGTTAGGGTACTGTCCTCATGGTTGGGTTAGGTTACTGCCCTCATGGTTGGGTTAGGGTTAGGGTACTGCCCTCAAGGTTGGGTTAGGGTTAGGGTACTGCCCTCATGGTTGGGTTAGGGTTAGGGTACTGCCCTCATGGTTGGGTTAGGGTTAGGGTACTGCCCTCATGGTTGGGTTAGGGTTAGGGTACTGCCCTCATGGTTGGGTTAGGGTTAGGGTACTGCCCTCATGGTT
Source organism: Thymallus thymallus (assembly GCA_023634145.1). NCBI lineage: Eukaryota > Metazoa > Chordata > Actinopteri > Salmoniformes > Salmonidae > Thymallus > Thymallus thymallus. The sequence goes on along the minus strand of CM042403.1, from coordinate 6,947,511 downwards.
GGGTTAGGGTTAGGGTACTGCCCTCATGGTTGGGTTAGGGTTAGGGTACTGTCCTCATGGTTGGGTTAGGGTTAGGGTACTGCCCTCATGGTTGGGTTAGGGTTAGGGTACTGCCCTCATGGTTGGGTTAGGGTTAGGGTACTGCCCTCATGGTTGGGTTAGGGTTAGGGTACTGCCCTCATGGTTGGGTTAGGGTTAGGGTACTGTCCTCATGGTTGGGTTAGGGTTAGGGTACTGCCCTCATGGTTGGGTTAGGGTTAGGGTACTGCCCTCATGGTTGCCTAAGGGGTCTGGCAATGACTGGGGGAAATATGAGAGGTCAAAGGTTTACTTTCACTGGCAAACCCTTCATTAGAAATGCACTGTATATACTCAGAGCTTAGTCTCAGAGAAAGAGGCCTCCTTTTAGCAGTGTGGACTGACAGAGTGAGAGTTGAGAGAGGGACAATCTTACTAGTAAGACAGGCAGCAGTACTAGTAAGACAGGCAGCAGTACTAGTAAGACAGGCAGCAGTACTAGTAAGCCAGATCAAAGACAAATGAACAGCAAGTGGTCAGTAAATCAGTAGTAATCAAGTGGTCAGTAAATCAGTAGTAATCAAGCGGTCAGTAACTCAGTAGTAATCAAGCGGTCAGTAACTCAGTAGTAATCAAGCGGTCAGTAACTCAGTAGTAATCAAGCGGTCAGTAACTCAGTAGTAATCAAGCGGTCAGTAACTCAGTAGTAATCAAGCGGTCAGTAACTCAGTAGTAATCAAGCGGTCAGTAACTCAGTAGTAATCAAGCGGTCAGTAACTCAGTAGTAATCAAGCGGTCAGTAATCAGTAGTAATCAAGCGGTCAGCAATCAGTAGTAATCAAGCGGTCAGTAATCAGTAGTAATCAAGCGGTCAGTAATCAGTAGTAATCAAGCGGTCAGTAATCAGTAGTAATCTTTCATTAAGGTCCTCGACTCATTGGCCTTAAAGGATCACTGGCTCTCGTACATTAAGTCTAGTTGTATTTACATTCCAATATGCTGTGTGTTATTCCATCCAATGAGATGTTCTTGTTTGCCACCAAAATATGTAGCAAAGTAGACAGCCAGAGAGTTACGTTGGCACCTATGTGTAATACAGTTATGTAATGAAAACGAAACACCAGTGATATTACAGTGCAAAAACTATGTAAAAACTCTATGTTCAGCAGTGCGTCTAGATCCAGGTCCTGGTACGGACAGAAACGACCAACTATCTATCCAACAATCTATCCAACTATCTATCTAATCATCTATCCTACTATCTAACTATCTATCCTACTATCTATCCAACTATCTATCCAACAATCTATCCTACTATCTAACCATATATCCTACTATCTATCCAAGTATCTATCCAAGTATCTATCCAACCATCTATCCAACCATCTATCCAACCATCTATCCAACCATCTATCCAACCATCTATCCAACCATCTATCCAACTATCTATCTAACTAGGTATCTAACTAACTAGGTATCTAACTATCTATCCAACTAAGCATCTAACAAAGTATCCGACTATGTATCCAACCAAGCATCCAACTATGTATCCAACTATGTATCCAACTAAGCATCCAACTAAGCATCCAACTAAGTATCCAACTAAGCATCCAACTAAGCATCCAACTAAGCATCCAACTAAGCATCCAACTATGTATCCAACTATGTATCCAACTATGTATCCAACTAAGCATCCAACTAAGCATCCAACTAAGCATCCAACTAAGCATCCAACTAGGTATCCAACTAGGTATCCAACTAGGTATCCAACTAGGTATCCAATAGAATACCAGACACTTGTAGAATCTATGCCAAGGTGCATTGACGCTGTTCTGGCTCATTGTTGCCCAACGCCCTGTTAAGACACTTTATGTTGGTGTTTCCTGTAGCTTCATCAGGTTCATTTCGACACTTGTTTTGGATACCTCCCACCGGGCACACACTAGTTGAATCAACGTTGTTTGAACCAACATGGAATAGACTTTGAATTGACGTCTGTGTCCAGTGGGCTGTAACATTAAGCTTACAGCTATAAAGAATCAGAAATCATTAACTACATCACAATGTATATAAAGCCATCATCATTGTAGTCTTTACAGCACAAGTCCCACTCCCAGACTGAACCAAAATTAACCCTGCTGCGTCGGGCCCCTCATTGCTTCTTGACGTCTTTACCCACGACGTCAGAAACTATAGTGTGGTTGAAGACACAAACAGTGGAGACCTTCCCTTTGCCATGTGTGGTGTGGAATTAGATTGAGGCCGACCTCACCGGCCACACGTGTTACGGCTGCCCTGATTAAAGCATGAAGAGGTCTGATGAGAGGACACGAGTGGAAGTTTCACGCCTTAAAACGGGCCGTAAAATGTATTGTGTTTGGGTGAATGACAACGTCGTTGATTGGGTGTGTGTGTGGAGGTTGAAGGGTGTGTGTGTGTGTGATGGTGTCATCAATGGGTGAGTTGTGCTCACACCCCTACCCTCTTTTCATGAGGAAAGTCCCCATAGTCATAGTATGACCATAGAATCAGAATGCATTAATTATAGTATGACCCAAAAATGTGTATAAGTCGGCGAAACCTCTTCAATCAGCTCTTCTTCACAGTTCTTTTCGCCCACCCTATCCCTCCTGGGTTACGTTACACAGTTACATGGTTACATAAGCCGGACTGACCCTATAAAACCAACCAGCTGTTTATCTCAAGCTATTTCCAGAGCAGTAAAAAACACTAGCTCCCCGTGAATACAGATCTCTTAACATCGAATGTTTCACAAATACTTTATATGAAGTATGCGCTGTCAAAGTCAAACAAGCCTTCGACAGCTATCAGACCTAAAATGCGTCACTGACTGAAATTCAGTTTATCATTGTTGGAGTTCTGGGTCTTCTGTAGATGATCCTTTACAACCTGTAACTGCCGGAGAGGATCGAAAATGTCCTATCCAGAGTTCCAGACACACATCTGGCCAAACATTGAGTGGTCTGACTGTAATAGTAATCCACACACCATACTGAGTCAACTGGAGACCAGTCATATTGCTCAACAGTGACTAGAAGGTTAGCTTGATACCGACCATGGTTGAAAACTGCTCAAGGTAGAAGTTACAAGTAAATTCAGACCTAGAATCCTGCTGTATCCTACCCTTACCCATAAAAAGGAAAAACTACACACTGCCCTGAAATCAGCACTTACAGGGAAAGTTCACCCAAATTGCTAAATTACTTCTTTACCAAGCCATTGCCACCAACCACTAACTTTTAAGCATTTTATAACCAAAACCAATGGAAGTCAATGTACTGAATCATATAGTACCAGTCAAAAGCCTGGACTCAACTATTCATTCAAGGGTTTTTCTTTATTTTTACTATTTTCTACATTGTAGAATAATAGTGAAGACATCACAACTATGAAATAACACATATGGAATCATGTAGTAACCAAAAAAGTGTTAAACAAATCAAAATATATTTTATATTTGAGATTCTTCAAAGTAGCCACCCTTTGCCTTGATAACAGCTTTGCACACTCTTGGCATTCACCAGGAATGCTTTCCAACAGTCTTGAAGGAGTTCCCACATTAGTCCATATGTTGAAGCTCACATATGATTTGTTTCATAGTTCATCTTATTTACTGAATCATAGTTTTACTGTACTAACTATTGCCCTATTTCCAAGCTCCATATCATGGTAAAAGTATTTGTGTCAGGCTCTGGCCATAGAGAGGCCTATTTGCTTCTCTATGTAGCTATGGTCAGAGTCTGACAGTGTCTTTCTTTTCTGTTTCTGTGTGGGTTTTGGGTTGGATCCCTAATTAGAGGCAGCTGCACCGCATTGTCTCTAATTAGGGATCCTATATATGTTTGTCTGTCCTTCACTCTGGTGTGGGTCGTTGTCGATGTATGTCGCAAGTCACGGTGAAAGTAAGTGTACTCCTGTTGTTACATCCGTTCATTATTCGTGTTTGATTTTGTAAGTTTGACGTTTGTTCGATCATGTCTGTTTTTGTATAGTTCGTTCATTTAGAGTTTAATTACTTAGTATAATAAAACACAATGTCGAACTACTATCCCTGCGCTGCGTCTTGGTCATTCCCACACCCACATCGTGACAATTTGAAACTCTAGTGAACTCTCAGCTAAATAAATTCCTACTTGAAACAACATCCTCTGTGGGTTCAGTTGACCACAAACTGTTGCTAGCCAGACTCAATAACGTTGGTCTCATTGAAGGGGCTGTCAACTGGTTTAGAAAACTTGTGATGAAGCTTAAACTGAAATTGGGTTTTCATGTTTTCGCAAACAAGGCTTGTTCAGTGTACTTTTCTTTCAGTAATTGATTATAGTGAATTACTGTACATGCATTAAGCCTCCACTGTGCTACAGAGACTGGACTCAGTCTATCATGCATCCTTGTGGTTTGTTACAAATGCCAAGTCACTCACCCACCATTGCACCTTGTATGAAATGGTGGGCTGGACCTCATTTTACATGGGCAGACAGCTACATTGGTATGTGTTCATGTACAAAGCCCTTCTGGGTAAACTCCCCCACTTCCTCTGTAGCCTGTTCTCCTTCACCACTTGCAGTTACCAGGCACAGTCTACTAGATGGTTGCTTCTTAAAGTCCCCAGGCTTGGAATAGTCTGCAAAGTAAGGGAAACGGGGATACTAGTCAGTTGTACAACTGAATGCATTCAACTGAAACATGTCTTCCACATTTAACCCAACCCCTCTGAATCAGAGAGGTGCGGGGGGCTGCCTTAATCACATCCACGTCCTCGGCGCCCGGGGAACAGTGAGTTAACTGCATTGTTCAGGGGCATAACGCCATATTTTTACCTTGTCAGCTCAGGGATTCAATCCAGCAACCTTTCGGTTACCAACCCAACGCTCCAGGCCACCTGCCGCCCCAAAGTACAGTATGCTTCACTTAGACGTGCTAGAGCCCTTCAGTGAGTTTACAACTCTGGTGCTAAAAGTGTACATTTCTCCTTCAGGCCGTTTCTCCTTAGTCCTCAATTTGAGGTTATATATTGTATATATATTGCTATTGCTATTGGCAAGGTAAGTGTAGTTTTGACAGATAATAATTTATCAATCAGTTGTAGTGTCTTACAACTAGTTCATAGAATGTTCTAGTTTCTATCTGCCGCTGAGGGGCCATATACACTCAAACAGAAGCAGGAAGAGAGTTAAAGACAGCTATACTGTAGCTATTAGGAAGTGCAGTCATTCTCTTTGGTGCCTTGGTCCTTGACACACACATTGTGCATTGGTATCATATAACATACGGAGACACATACCCAGAAATGGCTTCGCATCTCTCCCTCCTCCTCCTCCTCCTCCTCCTCATCTTCTCCGGACTCTCAGGTAAGGGCAACAATTTATTTAGGGGAGAAATGACGTGGCAGTGTGGTAGACACAGCTTGTCCCATGAATTAATCGTAAAATGGAGAATTTGCTGAAAATTTAATTTCTGGATAATATAGAGAACCTTCAACTAATTATTGATCAACATTCAAATGCTCAAACCAGAATCATACACTACATTTGATTATTTTAATTTATTAGTACATTTGAATATCATACATCAAATAAAATAATGTATTTAGTTAATAAAGATGGAGGACCCGGCAGACTATTTAGTTGGTGTTGAGCAGCAACAGTTGAGATGGAGTCAGAGGTTCAAGTGCACATTTAGTTTAAGTCAAGGATCAAGAACTAGATTCAGCTGGGGGACAATCATTTCTCAAGCGGATGGTCAGGGGGGCGGAATATAATTACAAATCATTTATAGACTGCAAGAAGTCCAAACAGATGACTAAAACATAATCACAAAAGTCGGGAAAAATTGGGGAGCCAAATAAATCACCCTCAGACCAAATTCGGGCCGCAGGCCGCCAGTTGAAGAACCCTGAACTACTGAGAGGCTACAGTATGATAATAACACAATGAAAACATTATTACTACTTGAGTAAAAGTATAGATACCTTAATTGAACAATACCCAGTAAAATAAAATACTGTACTATTTGAGTAAAAGTTAAATTTCATTTTAAATAAACTTAAGTATCAAACGTACATGTAATTAATTGCTAAAGTATCAACAGTAAAAGTATAAATCATTTCAAATTCCTTATATTAAGCAAATCATATGGCACTATGTTCTTGTTATTTTAATGCATGGATAGCCAGGGGCTCGCTATCCCTGATGCAGTAAAACATGTAAAACATTGAATAATGAGGAATCTAGTGAAGTAAAAGTGAAATAGTAAAGTACAGACACCCCCAAAAACTACTTAAGTAGTACTTCAAAGTATTTTTACATAAGTACTTTACACCAGTGGGTACTGTCCGATAGTAGCTAGGCTAACTCACTACAGAATTAAGATGATCTTGCTACAACAGGGTAGTGAGCGATTTCCCCAATAAATAGTGGAGAGACGAAGTGCCCTGTACCCCACTTTCAAAAGGTTTCAAACAGAGAAGCAGAATGTTCTTCTGGCCGGCGATCAGTTGTATGTAAACAAGTCAAATCACATTTTTATTGGTCACTTACACATGTTTAGCAAATGTTAATGCGGGTGTAGCGAAATGCTTGTGCTTCTAGTTCCAACAGTGCAGTAATGTCTAACAATTACACAACATATACCCATTACACACAAATCCAAGTAAGGAATTAATTAGGCCTATATACATATGGACGAGCGGCATGGACTAAGATCCAGTAGAATAGTATAGAATACAGTATATACAGTGGGGAGAACAAGTATTTGATACACTGCCGATTTTGCAGGTTTTCCCACTTACAAAGCATGTAGAGGTCTGTAATTTTTATCATAGGTACACTTCAACTGTGAGAGACGGAATCTAAAAAAATCAAAAATCAAGAAAATCACATTGTATGATTTTTAAATAATTAATTTGCATTTTATTGCATGACATAAGTATTTGATACATCAGAAAAGTAGAACTTAATATTTGGTACAGAAACCTTTGTTTGCAATTACAGAGATCATAAGTTTCCTGTAGTTCTTGACCAGGTTTGCACACACTGCAGCAGGGATTTTGGCCCACTCCTCCATACAGACCTTCTCCAGATCCTTCAGGTTTCGGGGCTGCCGCTGGGCAATACGGACGTTCAGCTCCCTCCAAAGATTTTCTATTGGGTTCAGGTCTGGAGACTGGCTAGGCCACTCCAGTTAGGACTAACTGCAGTAGGACGATACAATTCTATAACAATTGGTGTCACTATCTTTTTAACACCATTTAATCAATGAATCTCAATCTAAAAAATGCAAAGGACATATTATTCCGATTCACACCGGAAAATGGGTTGGGTGTTGTCAACAGGGTCTGTTAACTCTGCTAGCAAACGACTGGCTGGTTAACACTGGATTAAAACAATTGTAGCCAATTAATCAGTAGAGCCAACACAATAGCTGGTTTATGGAAGCCCTTCTCTAAGCGAGAAGTATATTATATTATAACTCTATGTATATGTGACTTATGCGCTACCCTTATCTTTCTTCCCCAATGCTACAGGCCTCTGTGTAAAACAGCCGAAGTGATAGAGCAACTATATATGTGTGTCTGTGGAGAGAAGGTTGGTTTACAGGTTTACTGCTCTAGATTGTCAGTTTACTGCTCTAGATTGTCAGTTTACTCGCTCTAGATTGTCAGAACTGCATGTGCGTTATTGAGTTGGGGAACATTGTCAGAGCAGAAGGAAGCAGGTTTTCTTCCAGGACAACCTTGTATGTGGCTTGATTCATGCGTCCTTCACAAAGACAAATCTGCCCGATTCCAGCCTTGCTGAAGAACCACCAGATCATCACTAATCCTCCACCACATTTCACAGTGGGTGAGAGACACTGTGGCTTGTAGGCCTCTCCAGGTCTCCATCTAACCATTAGACGTCCAGGTGTTGGGCAAAGCTAAGGTTGTTGAGTGACATTCCAATGAGTTGGCGGTAATCCTGGTCACTGGAGAGTCATTTTCGCCCTCTGCTGGTCTGTAGCTTTGTTGTCCCCAATGTCTTCTGCTTGACCTTGTTCCTATGATCCGCCGTCTTTGACATTTTAAGGATGGAAGCAACCTGACGCTCACTGTATCCCTTTGTCAGTAAAGCCAGAATTGAACCCTGCTTTTCCTCACTCACAATTGTCCTTTTCAACACTTTTTGTCGTGGTCAATTGATTCCAATTACATTTGAGGTACTACTAGCACTGTTTTTGAGAGGATAGTGATGACCAAAGCAGTGGTTTTTATACTTTTCCTTGTTAAATAAGATTTGGTTCAGGTGATCACCTGATCAGTAACTCAATCAGTAGAATGAGGTGTGTCTGTGTTGGAATTCAACAGACACTGGAATGGAATGGCTGCCATACATGTAGAGATGCTGATTTAAGAAACATTTGCAGTGGTTTCTTAATTTTTTCCAAAGCTGTATGTCTAACTGCTGATAGGAATATAACAGGACATAACAACTATAGATGAGGTTGTGTGGGAAAAGGACTGGGAGGGAGAAATATATTTCTGTCATGGGTAAAGAAACTCACAAGGGGTGATGATATTAATTAATAGCAATTAGTTAAAACAATCCAGTCCACCTAAAAAACTGGAGGCCCCTTACACTTTAGTGTTGTGATGTAAAATGCATAGAGCATATAATTAAGAGTGTAGCACTGTTGAGAGATTTGGAATATAATATAAGAATATAATAATACTCTTAGTTAAAATATTAATCTTTAATATACAATCTGTAGAAACTATGTGATTAGACAGGTTCAGATGGATGGCCCAATAAAAAAAGAAAAGAAAAGAAAGGGTAACATGTTTCTATGAAGTGCTGAAGTTGAGGTCAGGGACTGGACACATGCTGAACCTCTGAAGACAGGAGCAGTAGCTTGTCTTATCAATAACACTTCCTGTATTATGTGTGTTCTAGTCCAGATGGAATGTCATTTTTCTGCTGTGAGAATTTGCTTGAATTCCAATCTGTGTTTTCTATTTTGTCTACAGGTGCTTATGTGTCTGTGACGAAAGGAGGCTCCATCACCTTCCCATGTAGTTATGATCTGAAATACAAAACACATGTGAAATACTGGTGTAAAGGAGATTATTATAGTAGGTGCTCCTCTGTTGTACAAACTGTTCCTCCTAAGAACACAGATAAGTTCTCAATCTCTGATGACATCAACCAGGGAAGATTCACTGTGACCATGACTGATCTGGAGCCAAAGGACTCTGGACGTTACTGGTGTGTTGTGAAGACCAATGGTGGATCAGATGTCTGGACAGGATCGTTCTACCTATATGTCACTCTATGTAAGATCCCTGCAACTCTTCCATATGATTACATGACTGGTGTTCTGGTATCACTATTATTGTTCAAGTTGACATGAGGAATGCTGGAATATGTCTACTTTCTGTTCTCTATCCATCATATCATAATTATCAGATTTGTGGTCAGTTGTTACAAAAAGAACACTTGATCACTCATGACCTTCTTTGGTGTCTGTACCTCTGTGTTCAGGTACTCCAGAACTATATGTGGACCAACAGGAGGTGACTGGAGTTGAAGGAGGGAGTGTCATTGTAAATTGTTACTATAGTGACACTGGAAATAAGAAGTGGTGGTGCAGGATTGGTGGCAAAGATTCATGTTTGGTGTGGAATTCTGGGACTTTAGATGGAACATCAGTGACATTACAGCAGACCACTGATGTCACCAGAAGAAACGTCTTAACGGTGACTATGAGTGGACTGAAGATGGAGAACACTGGCTGGTACATGTGTGGAGTTGGAGAACGTATGTTGCCTGTTCACATCACTGTCAGACGACAAACCACCACACAAAGTATCACCACTATGACCAGTGAGTAGAGAACAATCAGATACTGTTCAATTAAATATGAACCTGGTTTTATCCAGTCTTGCTTGCTTAATGAAAGTGGATTATAATTCAAATGAAGTTAAAATCCACATTTTGGGGTAAATTAAATAAACTGGACAAGAAAGTAATATCTTAGACACAATGTGTTGTTACAGTTCAGTCTACCCTGTGTCTCTCTGATACACCAGTCATAATACCATTGTTGTTTTTACCTCACAGCAACCCAAGCTCCAACCACTGAACAATCCTATTTCTCTCCAACACCTGAGCCTGTTCAGACTGACAACACAGTCCAAGGACCTGAGGGTGGCAAGGAGAAGGACACCATGAGGTAATTATCACTCATTCAGATGTATTTCACACTTACTCTTCCAAATGGATGACAGTAGAAATATGAAGAGGTTTTTCATGCTAGAGTTCAGGGCACAAACACACCCTCCTTAAACGTTTCCACACTGTGTTTTTGGCCAAGACTGTTATAGAGACATTTACCATCAGAGACAGAAACATTTACCACTTCCTCATATCTCTGTGGTTTGTAGAAGTAGCAGCACTCTATTCTTGGATGGTCAAGTTCATCACATGAAAGGTGTGAAGAGATGAACAAATGTTTCCATTTTGTCATAGCAGAAGAAAAAACATCAATCTATATATCTGTGATGTTTTATGGACTGTATTTTACAGTAAACATAGTCTCTCACCTTCAGTTCCATAGATCTAAAAGTTCTACTGATTCCTCTGGGCATGTTGTTGGTGGTGATATCTGGTGTCCTAGTCACATGGAAGATGTGGAGAAAGCATAGTAAGTATTCATTCTATAACGACTATAATGAAAAAGTGATCTGAAAATATCTCCAAAATCAAACAGGAGACAAATATTTTCCTTAAAGACAACTGTATTAGCATATGTTATAACCAATGTATCTTGACATAAGAGGAGGAAACTCAAAAGTATAACTCTTCTATGATGAATGTATTCAGTATTATTCTAGTGTATCTCAGAGGTCTCTAATACTGCATCTCTCTTTCTTTATTCCAGAGGACAATAAGGCCATGGACCAGACAACAAACACCTCAGTGGTAGGCTACACTCATGTTCCTCTCATCTGACTCAAGGCCTTGTGGGTAAGACACTGTCTGTGAATAATGAAGGACATGGCCATGGACAGGATACGGACATCAGATGGACTTAAATCACACATTAGCTCTTCATCTACAGCTTCATATCCATTGTAACTGTATAATTTATACATTGTATTTCTAAAATATATAATTTTTTAGAATATAGAGTAAAATAGTGTTTTTTTTTAGAAATTCCAGCGATGTTTTTGGAAAGAATAGAAAAGCATTTGAGGACAAAAGATAAATGTACAAAGGTATCTCATACATGTTGACTGATGATGAGTTTTATCATCCACCCCCTTTGTGTGTCTCTACCAGCAGGACCCATTTCCTGCCAATGGTGATGATGTGACGTACAGCACTGTTGTCCCCAAGAGGAGGAACCAGTTAAATGTACAGACCAAGGTAAGACTGCTATTCTGATCACTATGATGTTTATAGATTAAGTTGTATTGTGTTGTACTGTCAGCTATGTGACAGACTGGTGCATGGAGATAAATTATAGATGATGTCTATGAGGTTTTGCTATAAACAGTTTGAATGTCTATCAAATCAAATCCAATTTTATTAGTCACATACACAGATGTTATTGCAGGTGTAGCGAAAAGCTTGTGTTCCTAGCTCCAGCAGTGTAGTAATATCTAATGGGCAGAAAGTGTGCCCCCGGTGATGCGTTGAGCAGACCCTACCATCCTCTGGAGAGCCCTGCGGTTGCGGGCGGTGCAGTTGCCATACCAGGTGGTGATACAGCTCGACAGGATGCTCTCAATGGTGTATCTGTAAAAGCTTGTCTAAGGGTTTTAGGGGCCAAGACAAATTTCTTCAGCCTCCTGAGGTTGAAGAGGCACTGTTGCGCCTTTTTCACCAAACTGTCTGTGTGGACCATTTCAGATTGTCAGTGATGTGTACACCAAGGAACCTGAAGCTTTTCACCTTCTCCACTATGGCCCCGTAGATGTTGATGGGGGTGTGCTCCCTCTGCTGTCTCCAGAAGTCCACGATCAGCTCCTTCGCTTTGTTGACATTGAGGGAGAGGTTATTTTCTTGGCACCACTCCACCAGGGCCCTCACGTCCTCTCTGTAGGCTGTCTTGTCATTGTTGGTAATCAGGCCTACTACTGTTGTGACTACTGATGTTTGAGTTGGAGGGGTATGTGACCACGCAGTCATGGGTGAACAAGGAGTACTGGAGGGGGCTGAGCACGCACCCTTGTGGGGCCCCAGTGTTGAGGATCAGCGAAGTGGAGGTGTTGTCTCCTACCTTCACCACCTGGGGGCGACCCGTCAGGAAGTCCAGGACCCAGTTTCACAGGGTGAGGTTCAGACCCAGGGCCTCAAGCTTAATGATGATCTTTGAGTGTACTATGGTGTTGAAGTCTGAGCTGTAGTAAATTAACAGCATTCTTACATACAGATTAGGTATTCCTCTTGTCCAGATGGGAGAGGGCAGTCGTCTGTGGCAGTCAAATGCAAATGTAAGTGGGTAAGGTGGAGGTGAAATGATCCTTAACTAGCCTCTCAAAGCAGTTTGTTATGACAGAAGTGAGTGCTACGGGTTCAGATAGCTTTGCTCTCTTGGGTACAGGAACAATGGTGGACATCTTCAAGCAATTGGGGACAGCAGACTGGGATAGGGAGAAATTGGATATGTACGTAAACACTCCAGCCAGCTGGTCTGCGCATGCTCTGAGGATGCAGCTAGGGATGGCGTCTGGGACGGCAACCTTGCGAGCCTTCATGCACCTATTCCTGTGTTTCCAAGCTGTAGCCTACATTCATCATCACATATTGTCCCTCTTCACCTCTCTACCTGTGTGTCCCTCCTCTCTTCTAGTCAGAACCAGATGACAATGTGGTCTACAGCTCACTAGCCCTACAGCTGGACCCATTTCCTGCCAATGGTGATGATGTGATGTACAGCACTGTTGTCCCCAAGAGGAGGAACCAGTTACATGTACAGACCAAGGTAAGGCTGCTATTCCAATCACTATGATGTTAATATATTAAGTTTTATCTGTGTTGTACTATCAGCTATGTGTCAGACTGGTAGGGTTATAGATGAAGTCACATCAGAATCAGGTTTATTGTCCTACAAGAGGAACATCATGAAACAAACAAACAGTCAGACATAAATAGTACCACCCACCTTCCCATAGGAGGAAGATACATGGAACTGTTCATGGTTGTGATAGTCCCTGGGATGAAGCTCCTCCTGAAGCTTGGAGTGAGACATTTAATAGTCAGATATCTCCGACCTGATTGGAGAAGATCATGTGGCGGGCCTTACGCTGGATAGCTCCTTCATTAAGAAGGGAGGGTTTTTGATCGGGTTAGATGCCGTGTTGGTGATTCTTAATAGTTTATTGTGGGGTAATTCAGGAGGGACAGGATGGCTGTTCTGTCAGGAGACTTGAAAAGGAGTTTTGTGGCCCGTACTTCATCAGTCATTGGTGTATGGGGTGTAGAAAATGTGTAAAGTTGTAAACATTTTCTATGACTTTATGTATCTCTTCCCATGTAGCCTGCATTCATCATCACATATTGTTCCTCTTCACCTCTCTACCTGTGTGTCCCTCCTCACTTCTAGACAGAACCAGATGATAATGTGGTCTACAGCTCACTAGCCCTACACCACACAGGTCTGTGTTGATTTATCTTCTCTCTCATGTTCGTACACAGATGATGCTAATCTCTCAACAAAGAAACAGACAAGACCATATATTACTACTGTATGTGTACAATACATCACTCTTTATCCACACACTATTTATCCTGATCATCTAGAGAAGCTGACTACTTTGTTATCATTAGTTCTATGTTCTATCTAGAACATTCCTGTATTGTGCACCAAACTACTTTCTCTCCAGCAGAGGGCAGCAACACAGCAGAGACTGACTGAGTGAAGATCTTGGTCCTAAAGAACCCTTATCCAGGAAGGACAGCCACCTCCCCCTCCCGTATCACAACATGAGTCATGACTATCTTTGTGCCTCCAATATGCTTCTGCCCTCACCTCCTAACCCACCCCTGTCTCCTTGTTGTGTCCATAAACTACTGAAGACTTGATTTGATTATCACCACATATCTGTTATATTAGTTACTGTATGAACCTCCCACCTACTCCAATGACCTTTACCCTTGTCACTTTTTACCCACATAACCATCATATTGATCTCATATATCTAGTCAAATGTAACTGATCATGATTAAATGTGTAAATTAAATGTACAAGCTGTGTAACAAAATAAATATCTAATGCTGAATGCAAAACGGATTAGAATTGGTATTATTATTTAAAAAGTAGGTTTAAACTAGTCCATAGAATGTTATAGTTTCTATCTGCCACTGAAGGGGCCATATACACTCAAACAGAAGCAGGAAGAGAGTTAAAGACAGCTATAGCTTTTAGGAAGTTCAGTCATTCTCATTGGTGCCTTGGTCCTTGACACACACATTGTGCATTGGTACCAGGGGGGGGGGTCTGATAATTATCTGTACAAAACAGTTAATCTGATAACTTTGCAAATTCAACTTATTTCTATGTGAAAACTCAAATGGTCTGTTCATTCCTTTTACTACACACTCTCATCCAGAGGAACTCACAGTAGTGAGTGCATACTGTACATGTTCATAATTATTTGTACTAGTTCCCCATGGGAATTGAACCCACAACCCTAGCGTTGCATGCACCATGGTCTACACACTGAGCCACATCATATAATCTCAAACCACATGATGTCTCAATATACTCCATTACTGTGTTGTGCATTGTTTTTCTTCATGGTGATGGATAATCTACAGGTAGAAACTTAGATGACAGCCTACGTACATTTACAATTGCTTTGTAAGGATGGTCAATTAATACTGCACAAAAGTAGTTGTTTTCCATGTTATTTGATGAGGAAAATATGTTATTTGATGTTTTGGGTCTTTTCCCATTTGCACCTTTTGATGTAAATGTTTGAGGACAGGGGTTTGTTCTTTCTGGATTCCATTAGAATTACTATCACAGAGAAAGAGACAGGGCAACAACTCTTACAATTCCAACTTTTGAATCCTCCAAGATACTGTTCTTAATTATACAACTATGTTTTTGGTCAAAGTGGAGATGCTGATTTGTTTTGTTGTTGTCCACTAATACAGGACTAGATAGATAGATAGATAGATAGATAGATAGATAGATAGATAGATAGATAGATAGATAGATAGATAGATAGATACTTAATTGATCCCAGAGGGGAAATTTCTTTGTCAAGCTCCAACCACTGAACAATCCTCATTCTCTCCAAATGCTGAGCCTGTTCAGACTGACAACACAGTCCAAGGACCTGAGGGTGGCAAGGAGAAGGACACCACGAGGTAATTATCACTCATTCAGCTGTATTTCACACTTAGTCTTCCAAATAGACAATAGAAATATGAAGAGAGGTTTTTCATGCTAGAGTTCAGGGCACAAACACACCCTCCTTAAACATTTCCCACTGTGTTTTTGGCCAAGACACTGTTAGAGACATTTACCATTTCCTCATATGTCTGTTGTCAAAGTAGCAGCATTCTATTCTTGGAGGGTCAAGTTTCACACATAAAAGCTGTGAAGAGCTGTTCAAATGTTTCCATTTTGTCAAAGCAGCACAAAGCCTCATTCAAAAATAATAATAATCTATTTATCTGTGATGTTTTATGGACTGTATTTTACAATAAACATAGTCTTTCAACTTCAGTTCCATAGATCTAAAAGTCCTACTGATTCCTCTGGGCATGTTGGTGGTGGTGATATCTGGTGTCCTAGTCACATGGAAGATGTGGAGAAAGCATAGTAAGTATTCATTCTATAACGACTATGATGGAAAAGCTATAAGTTTGAATGTGGAGATATTTTCAGGAGACAAATATTTTCCTTGAAGACAACTGCATTAGCATATGTTATAACCAATGTATCTTGACATAAGAGAAGTGTAACTCTTCTATGATGAATGTATTCAGTATTATTCTAGTGTATCTCAGAGGTCTCTAATACTGCATCTCTCTTTCTTTATTCCAGAGGACAATAAGGCCATGGACCAGACAACAAACACCTCAGTGGTAGGCTACACTCATGTTCCTCTCATCTGACTCAAGGCCTTGTGGGTAAGACCCTGTCTGTGAATAATGCAGGACATGGCCATGGACAGGACATGGATATCAGATGGACTTAAATCACACATTAGCTCTTCAGTTACAGCTTCATGTCTATTGTAACTGTAGAATGTATACAGTCGTATGAAAAGGTTTGGGCACCCCTGACAATTTCCATGATTTCCATTTATAAATAATTGGGTGTTTGGATCAGCAATTTCATTTTGATCTATCAAATAACTGATGGACACAGTAATATTTCAGTAGTGAAATTAGGTTTATTGGATTAACAGAAAATGTGCAATATGCATCAAAACTAAATTAGACAGGTGCATAAATTTGGGCACCCCAACAGAAAAATCACATCAATATTTAGTAGAGCCTCCTTTTGCTAAAATAACAGCCTCTAGACGTTTCCTATAGCCTCTAATGTGTGTCTGGATTCTGGATGAAGGTATTTTGGACCATTCCTCCTTACAAAACATCTCCAGTTCAGTTAGGTTTGATGGTTGCCGAGCATGCACAGCCCGCTTCAAATCATACCACAGATTCTCAATGATATTCAGGTCTGGGGACTGGGATGGCCATTCCAGAACATTGTACTTGTTCCTCTGCATAAATGCCCGGGTAGATTTTGAGCAGTGTTTTGGGTCGTTGTCTTGTTGAAATATCCAGCCCCGGCGTAACTTCAACTTTGTGACTGATTCTTCAACATTATTCCCAAGAATCTGCTGATATTGAGTGGAATCCATGCGACCCTCAACTTTAACAAGATTCCCAGTAACGGCCACACAGCCCAACAGCATAATGGAACCCCCACCAAATTGTACTGTGGGTAGCAAGTGTTTTTCTTGGAACGCTGTGTTCTTTTGCCGCCATGCATAACGCCCCTTGTTATGACCAAATAACTCAATATTTGTTTCATCAGTCCACAGCACCTTATTCCAAAATGAAGCTGGCTTGTCCAAATGTGCGTTTGCATACCTCAAGCGACTGTTTGTGGCGTGTGTGCAGAAAAGGCTTCTTCCGCATCACTCTCCCGTACAGCTTCTCCTTGTGCAAAGTGCGCTGAATTGTTGAACGATGCACAGTGACACCATCTGCAGCAAGATGATGTTGTAGGTCTTTGGAGGTGGTCTGCCTCTCCGATATTTTACTTGGCCTGTCACTTCTGGCCTTAACAAGAACTGTGCCTGTGGTCTTCCATTTCCTCACTATGTTCCTCACAGTGGACACTGACATCTCTGCGATAGCTTTTTGTAGCCTTCCCCTAAACCATAATGTTGAACAATCTTTGTTTTCAGGTCATTTGAGAGTTGTTTTGAGGCCCCCATGTTGCCACTCTTCAGAGGAGAGTCAAAGAGAACAACAACTTGCAATTGGCCACCTTAAATACCTTTTCTCATGATTGGATGCACATGTCTATGAAGTTCAAGGCTTAATGAGCTCACCAAACCAATTGTGTGTTCCAATTAATCAGTGCTAAGTAGTTACAGGTATTCAAATCAACAGAATGACAAGGGTGCCCACATTTTTGCATAGCCTATTTTTCACATCTGATTTAATTTCATACAACTTAATATTGATACACTAAAAATCTTTGTCTGGACAAGACCCCAGTACTCAGCTTTTATTAGAAAATGAATGGCATGCCACTGATCATTTTCTGTGACGACTGTAAATTATTATGCAGCCTCAGAGGGGTGCCCAAACTTTTTCATACGACTGTACATGTTAACTCTATATTTACAGTAAATGTTACATACACAGGACTGTTGAGACAGTGTTATTTCAGTTTCTCAAAGTGGATTGCTTTGTTGAACTAAAATCCTATCTGTAGTGAAGTCAGTGGTTAAGGTGTTGTGATTTCCTGGTCAGCTTTGCAGACACAGTAGTCCTATGTTGCTTCTCTGTACTGTTCCTGTTTGACCTGACTGACACTGTGCTGTTAGAGAGAAACAAGCTCATATCTCAATGTTGTTAAAACAAATACATGCCTTATATTGTGGATTATGTAAATGTACAAAGGTATCTCATACATGTAGACTGATGATGAGTTTTATCATCAACCCCCTTTGTGTCTCTACCAGCTGGACCCACTTCCTGTCAATGGTGATGATGTGACGTACAACACTGTTGTCCCCAAGAGGAGGAACCAGTTACATGTTCATACCAAGGTAAGACTGCTATTCTGATCACTGTGATGTTAATAGATTAAGTTGTAGCTATGTGACAGACTGGTGTGTGGGGTTATAGATAAAGTCACATATTTGTGAGACACTGAACATGTGTTATTCTGTAAACATTTCTGAGTTTAAATGTCTTTATGTATCTCCTCCCCATTTCAGCTATTCTGTAACAAATGGTTGAAGTGTTTCCAAGCTGTAGCCTACATTCATCATCACATATTGTCCCTCTTCACCTCTCTACCTTTGTGTCCCTCCTCTCTTCTAGTCAGAACCAGATGATAATGTGGTCTACAGCTCACTAGCCCTACAGCTGGACCCATTTCCTGCCAATGGTGATGATGTGACGTACAGCACTGTTGTCCCCAAGAGGAGGAACCAGTTACATGTACAGACCAAGGTAAGGCTGCTATTCTGATCACTATGATGTCAATAGATTAAGTTGTATCTGTGTTGTACTGTCAGCTATGTGTCAGACTGGTGGGGTTATAGATGAAGTCACATCAGAATCAGGTTTATTGTCCTACAAGAGGAACATCATGAAACAAACAGTCAGACATAAATAGTACCATCCACCTTCCCATAGGAGGAAGATACATGGAACTGTTTATGGTTGTGATAGTCCCTGGGATGAAACTCCTCCTGAAGCTTGGAGTGAGACATTTAATAGTCAGATATCTCCGACCTGATTGGAGAAGATCATGTGGATAGCTCCTTCATTAAGAAGGGAGGGTTTTTGATCGGGTTAGATGCCGTGTTGGTGATTCTTAATAGTTTATTGTGGGGTAATTCAGGAGGGACAGGATGGCTGTTCCGTCAGGAGACTTGAAAAGGAGGGTTTTGTGGCCCGTACTTCGTCAGTCATTGGTGTATGGGGTGTAGAAAATGTGTAAAGTTGTAAACATTTTCTATGACTTTATGTATCTCTTCCCATGTAGCCTACATTCATCAACACATATTGTCCCTCTTCACCTCTCTACCTGTGTGTCCCTCCTCACTTCTAGTCAGAACCAGATGATAATGTGGTCTACAGCTCACTAGCCCTACACCACACAGGTCAGTGTTGACTTATCTTCTCTCTCATGTTCGTACACAGATGATGCTAATCTCTCAACAAAGAAACAGACAAGACCATATATTAATACTGTATGTGTACAATACATCACTCTTTATCCACACACTATTTATCCTGATCATCTAGAGAAGCTGACTACTTTGTTATCATTAGTTCTATGTTCTATCTAGAACATGCCTGTATTGTGCAGCAAACTACTTTCTCTCCAGCAGAGGGCAGCAACACAGCAGTGACTGACTGAGTGAAGATCTTGGTCCTAAAGAGCCCTTATCCAGGAAGGACAGCCACCTCCCCCTCCAGTATCACAACATGAGTAATGACTATGTCCTTCAATATGCTTCTGCCCTCACCTCCTAACCCACCCCTGTCTCCTTGTTGTGTCCATAAACTACTGAAGACAGTCTGCTGTGCTTGATTTTATTATCACCACATATCTGTTATATTAGTTACTGTATGAACCTCCCACCTACTCCAATGACCTTTACCCTTGTAACTTTTTACCCACATCACCATCATATTGATCTCATATATCTAGTCAAATGTAACTGATCATGATTAAATGTGTAAATTAAATGTACAAGCTGTGTAAAAAATTAAATATCTCATGCTGAATGCAAAATGGATTGAAATTCGTATTGGTATTTCAAAAGTGGGTTAAAACTAGACCATAGAACGTAATAGTTGCTATCTGCCACTGACGGGGGCATATACACTCAAACAGAAGCAGGAAGAGAGTTGAAGACAGTGATATCTCTATACATTAGGTGGTAGAGTTGGTCTGTTTGGTGCCATTTGAGTGTGATATGGCATACATAGACCTAGACAAAAACATCCACCCACACAAGGCTCCTCATCTCTCAGCCTGGTCACGTCACGTAACATAGTAAAAGTAAATCCGGGACACCCAAATTAGTAAGATATGTTACGTTGGGTATGGTTACATAAAACAGGTTGGTTGGGGTGGGTGTATTGGTGTGCGTAAAGCTCAGACGTCTAGCATTTTATCTAATTAGCAACTTTGCAAGTACGTTTTTAGCTAAACCTAACCTAACCTTAACCCTTTAACATTAACCATCACCCTACCCTTAACCCCTAACACTAACCTCTAGCCTAGATAAAGTTAGCCACCTAGCTAATGTTAGCGTTAGCCACCTAGGCAACTAGCTAACATTAGCAACAACATATTGCAATTTGTAACACATCATATGAACTTTAATTTTGTAACATGTCATATATCCTACTACATGTCATACTACAATCCGAGTGTCTCGGATTTACATACAGAATCATACGAAATGCTCACAAGGCTGCATCTCTGCCTCCTTTTCATCTTCTCCAGACTCTCATAAGGGCTCCATGTTTCTATGATGGAATTCAATCTCATGGTTCACTTCACTGATGATTGAAGTCAGGGTTTGGGTATATGCTGAAACTCTGAATACAGAATTGTTTGTTATCGCGTGTCCTTTTAAATAGTTTTTAAATGTATATTTTGAGCGAGGACTTGCCATTGGCTTTCTGGTTTTCAATCACATTTGTCCAGTAAAAATAAAAAGTACCCTTTCATTAATAGGGGAAAAAAGCAGAACCACTGACACCACCAAAGGAAAAGTCTTAACGGTAACTATGAGTTGTCTGAAGATGGAGAACACTGGCTGGTACAGGTACTTTCTTATGTGGTGGGAGACCTTATGATGCCTGCAAGGAGAAGTACACCATGAGGTTATTATCACTACTTCAGCTGTATGTCACACTTACTCTTCCAAACGGATGACAATATAAATATTTAGTTTATGTTTACTGTTAGAATTGAGTTCACAGAAACGTTAAACGTTTTCACTCAGAGTATAGGCCAAGGCACTGTTGTCATAGAGACATTTACCCCCATAGAGACTTACCACTTCCTCCTACCTCTGTGGTTTGTTGAAGTAGCAGCATTCTATTCTTGTATGGCCAAGTTTCACCCATAAAAGCTGTGAAGAGCTAAACAAATATTTAGTTTAGGTCATAGCAGCACAAAAAGGATCATAAAAAAATTGTAATATCTTAGATGTTTTATGAACAATATTTTACAGTCAACATACTCTTTCACCATCAGTTCCATAGATTTTAAAGTCCTACTGATTCCTTTGGGCATGGTGGTGGTGGTGATATCTGGTGTCCTAGTCACATGAAGCAGGGGACACATCAATTCAGTCTACAAGTGTAGACCTAATGACAATCACAGACTGTCAGTACAATACACGTAGGGATTTTGTAACCGATGTCTCTTTCCATTAATCTAATTGCAGGTGCACAGTGCACTGTTTGGATGCTGGACTCATTTTGTGATTGGAGGAGCGTTCGCGGGTAGCCTACAGGAGAACCTTTTTGAAGTTCTATCAGATGAAAACATCATGACTGGTTGTATTTCTGCCACATTAAAAGGTAATGCATGTTAAAAGTGATATGACACATCTTTACTATTCCTGGGCTACTAGGCCCACAGAGATCATACAGTATATGACTATACTAGAGATTGTATATGTAAGTCTATGATTACATCTAGGCTTAAAAAATATAATAAGCTACTTTCATCCCTGCTGAAAATACATAATTATTATTATTATTGTATAAATTCCTAGCGTAGAAGGCCCTCATTGTTCCCCACTGTGTTTGGGTTAGTAATAATTTATAGTAGCTCTAATTGTCATTCTCTTTAGTGCCTTGGTCCTTGACACACACATACGGAGACACAAATGGCTTCTCATCTCTCCCTCCTCCTCCTCCTCATCTTCTCCAGACTCTCGGGTAAGGGTAACACGTTTTTTAGTAGGGAAATTACGTTAGGGTTGTGGACACAGTTTGTTCCATAATTTAATCCTAAAATTGAGGAATAGCTGATAACTGTAAAACAAACATTCCGGATAATATAGAGAACCTTCAACTATTTATTGATCAACACTTTGAAATGCTCAAACCAGAATCGTACACTACATTTGATTATTTTATTGTATTAGCACATTTGAATATCATATATCAAATTTAATCACATATAGTGTTAATAATAGTTGGAATAAGAGGTTCAAGTGCACATTTAGTTTAAGTCAAGGATCAAGAACTAGATTCAGCTGCGGGACAATCATTTCTCAAGCGGATGGTCAGGGGGGCGGAATATAATTACAAATCATTTATAGACTGCAAGAAGTCCAAACAGATGACTAAAACATAATCACTTCTAACTTTTATTACATTTATACACAATTACAAATATCTTTATATTATGCATGGTAACACTATGCAGCAGACTTCCTAAAAGTAAAAGTCTACAAGTATTTTATTTTAAATATAATATACTTAAGTATCAAAAGTCAAAGTATAAATCACTTCAAAATTCTTATATTAAGCAAGTCAGATACCACCATTTTCTTGTTATTTTAATGTATGGATAGCCAGGGGCTCGCTATCCCTGATGCAGTAAAACATGTAAAACATTGAATAATGAAGCTTTATGCAACATATTTTTGAGTGCGAACCCATTACCTCTTTGTTAGTCTCCACACCAACACTCAGACATAATTTATAAATGAAGCATGTGTGTTTAGTGAGTCTGAGAGATCAGATGCAGTAGGGATGACCAGGGATGTTATTTTGATATATGCGTGAATTGGACAATGTTTCTGTCCTGCTAAGCATTCAAAATATAACAAGTACTTTTGGGTGTCAGGAAAATTTATGTTAAAAATAAAAAAAATACATTTATTTTATATATTTAATTATTTAATTTAAAAAATATATATAAATAAAGTAAAGTACAGATATCTCCAAAAACTACTTAAGTAGTACTTAAAAGTATTTTTGACTTAAGTACTTTACACCACTGGGCACTGTCCGATAGTAGCTAGGCTTGCTCACTACAAAATTAAGATTGCCTTATTACAACGGGGTAGGGATCTGAATACGAATAACACACCGTTCTCTATTAATGAGCGATTTCCCCATGAAATAGTGGATAGTGCCCTGTATCCCACTTTCAAAATGCTCCAAACAGAGAAGCAGAATGTTCTTCTGGTAGTTGATAAATTGTATGTAAACAACTCATTGTTCAAGCATTCGAAGATTACAATTTGGCTGTGAGTGATACCTCGTGCTGAAGTAGTCCCCGATACACATTGCACCGCAGACATTACAATCCTATATTATTATTGTATTGTTTTAATCCATGACGGACTCATCCTTTTTTACTCATTCAATTCAGAACTTTGGACTATGTGGATTTAAAATTAGGTTTAGATTAATGGGAAAGCGAAATTGGCTGACTTTATTGACTGCTCTGTGGGTCTAATATAGGATAAAGGATTGATAGAGGAGGAGGGTTAATAACCTGTCTAGGTTCTCTACTGGAGTAGGACGATACAATAATATAACAATTGGTGTCACTGTCTTTTTAACACCATGTAAACGATACATCTCAATCTCAAACATGCAAATTATGATTGTTCCGATACATAACAGCAAATGGGTTGGGTGTTGTCAACAGGGTCTGTTAACGCTACTAGCGCGCGGCTGGCTGGTTAACACTGGGTTAAACCGAGTATAGCTAAAGTGATAGAGCAACTATCAATGTGTGTGTGTGTGTGTGTGTGTGTGGAGAGAAGGTTAGTGTACAGGGTTACTTCCTCTAGATTGTCAGAACTGCATGTGCTTTATTGATTTCTTGCCCTGGCTTTGTCAGGGTCGACTATACTTTAAACAAATATCTACTCCCAGTCATTAGCGGCTGTTAAAATGTATTCCTTCTTTCTTGAAATATGTCTCTTTGCCGATAGGTAGCATGCCTGTAATTGACATTAAGAACTGTTCTAGCGATATTATATATTAGTACCCTTCTCTTTTAAAATAATTTTCATTTTATGAACATTCGGATCCAATGAACTGAACAGATTGTAATATGAACATGAATCTATAATATTGTGCTGTTATTATTATTATTATTATTATTAATGATATTATTAGGCTATATTTTGTTTGATTATATTTTCTCTTTTGACCTGTTCTATAGCTAGTTCTGATTTACGAAGCACATTCATAGACATGCAATATTTCTATTTGTCACCGCGAGTGGAGGACAGAATCCAGGGCGCAGAACAGTTGTAGTTCGACATACTTTATTTAGCGAACTCAACAAAACAATATACAGCCGCAACGTACAGTTGAAGTCGGAAGTTTACATACACCTTAGCCAAATACATTTAAAGTCAGTTTTTCACAATTCCTGACATTTAATCCTAGAAAAAATTCCCTGTTTTAGGTCAGTTAGGATCACCACTTTATTTTAAGAATGTGAAATGGTAATTTTTTCAGCTTTCATTTCTTTCATCACATTCCCAGTGGGTCAGAAGTTTACATACACTCAATTAGTATTTGGTAGCATTGCCTTTAAATTGTTTAACTTGGGTCAAACATTTTGGGTAGCCTTCCACAAGCTTCCCACAAAAAGTTGGGTGAATTTTGGGCCATTCCTCCTGACAGAACTGGTGTAACTGAGTCAGGTTTGTAGGCCTCCTTGCTCACACAGCTTTTTCAGTTCAGCCCACAATAGGATTGAGGTCAGGGCTTTGTGACGACCACTCCAGTACCTTGACTTTGTTGTCCTTAAGCCATTTTGCCACAACTTTGGAAGTATGCTTGGGGTCATTGTCCATTTGGAAGACCCATATGCTACCAAGCTTTAACTTCCTGACTGATGTCTTGAGATGTTGCTTCAATATATCCACATCTTTCCTTCCTCATAATGCCATCTATTTTGTGAAGTGCACCAGCCCCTTCTGCAGAAAAGCACCCCAACAACATGATGCTGCCACCCCCGTGCTTCACGGTTGGAATGGTGTTCTTCGGCTTGCAAGCCTCACCATTTTTCCTCCAAACATAACGATGGTCATCATGGCCAAACAGTTCTATTTTCGTTTCATCAGACCAGAGGACATTTCTTTAAAAAGTACGATCTTTGTCCCCATGTGCAGTTGCAAACCGTAGTCTGGCTTTTTTATGGCGGTTTTGGAGCAGTGGCTTCTTCCTTGCTGAGCGGCCTTTCAGGTTATGTCGATATAGGACTTGTTTTACTATGGATATAGATACTTTTGTATCTGTTTCCTCCAGCATCTTCACAAGGTCCTTTGCTGTTGTTCTGGGATTGATTTGCACTTTTTGCACCAAACTACATTCATCTCTAGGAGACAGAATGCGTCTCCTTCCTGAGCGTTATGAAGGCTGCGTGGTCTCATGGTGTTTATACTTGCTTACTATTGTTTGTACAGATGAACGTGGTACCTTCAGGCATTTGGAAATTGCTCCCAAGGATGAACCAGACTTGTGGAGGTCTACACTTCTTTTTCTGTGGTCTTGGCTGATTTCTTTTGATGTCGAGCAAAGAGGCACTGAGTTTGAAGGTAGGCCTTGAAATACATCCACAGGTACTCCTCCAATTGACTCAAATGATGTCAATTAGCCTTTCTGGAATTATCCAAGCTGTTTAAAGACACAGTCAACTTATTGTATGTAAACTTCTGACCCACTGGAATTGTGATATAGTGAATTATAAGTGAAATAATCTGTCTGTAAACAATTGTTGGAAGAATGACTAGTGTCATGTACAAAGTAGATGTCATACCAGACTTGCCAAAACTACAGTTTGTTAACATGAAATCTGTGGAGTGGTTGAAAAATGAGTTTTAATGACTTCAACCTAAGTGTATGTACATTTCCGAAGTCAACTATACGTGCATACGCATGCACACAAACAATGACCCACACATTATGATAAGTGGGGAAATAGAATTACCCACAGTTTAGCAGATTTGTACCTGGCTAAAAGATAAATAATATAATATATATTGTTTACAGGAAACTCACTCTACAACTATAGATGAGGTTTTGTTGAAAAAGGACCTGGAGGGAGAAATATATTTCTGTCATGGGTAAAGAAACTCAAAAGTGGTGATGATATTAATTAATAATAATTTTGATCTGAATGTGCAAACTGTCAAAAAAGATCCTCAATGAAGATGGATTCTTTAAAATACGCTATTGGACTATAAATAGATTTGACTAATGAATCTATATGGTCCAAATAATGATGATCTTGGTGCAATTGAAGCCTTTAGGCTAATAAAAAACTCCTGGGCTGGATTGCATACCAGTTAAGATACAGTATATCAACCCTTTTTCGATGTACTCAAAGTTCCACTATTAGTATGTTTTGACCACTAGTATAAAAATGGTAAACTACCAGGTACTCAACAAGAAGGTCTGATTTCACTATTACTGAAACAGGACCCAGGAAGTAAGTATGAAGATCCAGTCCACCTAAAAAACTGGAGGCCCCTTACACTTCAGTGTTGTGATGCAGAAATCCTAGCTAAATGCATAGCGTATAGAATTAATCGATCGACTTCACAGGCCTTCTAGCTGCCGCTGCTCCCCATTTCATTTTCCATTAGTCTTGTCTTGTCATTGTTCACACCTGGTTTAGATTCCATCATCATTATGTGTTTATATAACCTCTGCTCCCGCCATGTCCTTTGTGCGTTAGTGTTGTTTGTCAGATCTTGATTGGATTCTCGTTCTCTCCGGGCATTGTGCGCCCGTGTTTGTTTCCTGGCTTTGTTTCTCCGTCTGCTATCGTGTGACTATTAAACTTTATTCCAATTTTTTAAACCTCTGGATTACAACAGAACTGTGTACCGGTATCCATATCCCTAAAGAAATAAATGACCTCACTACAACAATTCTCTATAGAAAGTTAGCAAAAATAGATCAGATCTTGTAACCATGAAATATGCCTGATTAATTCCATATCCCAGTTTGCCTACTTACTCATGGCCCTGCCTACAGGTTCAGGTGTGGCTGAAAAATCACAACATTTACCTGAAACTAACCCTATATATATCATTGTTGGGATATTAGGAATATAATAGTTAGTTAAAATATTCATCTTTAATTTACAATCTGTAGATACTATGCTATTAAACAGGTTCAGAATTTATGTGAAACATCACAGCACAGTTGAAAAAGATATGGCACATGGATATCATAAGAGGGTGGTCTATGGAGATAGGTGGACTGAGAGCAGCTAACGGGGTGGGATTAGAAGCCCATGATCTATTATAGTTATGACTGAAAACACTTTATACTGTATAATGTATACTGGATGTGTTTAAGTACTATCTATCCAGATGTAATGTATATCTAATAACTTTATGTTGTGTAACTACTGTGTAACAAAACTACCATGTATACAAGATGTGTAGAATGTAAATGTAATGAAAACAAGCTGTACAAACAAAGTTAGTGTAAGGGCCTGACTGAGGCCAGGTCTCTGACTCCCTCTAGAGGGAGTGGGATGGCCACAGTCAGGTCCTGACAATCACAGGGTGGGTGTGGGGTTTTGGTTGATCCCCAATTAGAGGCAGCTGTCTTGTGTGGTCTCTAATTGGGGATTCTATTTATTTCCACTGTGTGTCACCTGGGTGTGGATTCTTGTGTGTGTCAATTCGTTGTATTATTCACACCAGTTCACTGTTGCTACCTCGCCTTTGTTGTGTATGAAATACCGTTAAATAAAAGGAATGTCGATCCACCACACCTCTGCGCCTCGTCCCGTCTTTACGCATCGTGACAGTTAGTTTTATCCTCCGAGGAGGTGCGGGGGTGATGGATGGGCCAATATTAAATAAAAAGGGTAACAAGTGATGAAGTTGAGGTCAGGGACTTGGACTGGACACATGCTGAACCTCTGAAGACAGGAGCAGTAGCTTGTTTTATCAATAACACTTCCTGTATTATGTGTGTTCTAGTCCAGATGGAATGTCATTTTTCTGCTGTGAGAATTTGCTTGAATTCCAATCTAATGTGTTTTCTATTTTGTCTACAGGTGCTGATCACGTGTTTGTGAAGAAAGGAGGCTCCATCACCATCCCATGTAGTTATGATCTGAAATACAAAACCCATGTGAAATACTGGTGTAAAGTAGGTTCTTTAAATAGTTGCTCCCCTGTTGTACGCCCTGTTCCTTCTAAGAACACAGATAAGGCCTCAATCTCTGATGACAACAACCAGGGAAGATTCACTGTGACCATGACTGATCTGAAGCCAGAGGACTCTGGACGTTACTGGTGTGCTGTGAAGACCAATGGTGGATCAGTCTGGATAGGGAAAACCACTCTATCTGTCACTCCAGGTAAGATCCCTGCAACTCTTCCATATGATTACATGACTGGTGTTCTGGTTTCATTTACTGGTATCACTATTATTGTTCAGGTTGACATGAGGAATGTTGGTATATAAGAGCTGATAGGAATATAACAGGAAATAATAATAAATACATGAAATATGTCTCTCTGCCGATAAGGATATAATAAGAACTTCATGAAATAGTTCTATTTAGTGATAGGAATGTAACAGGACATAATAAGGACTACATGAAATACAGCTCTGGAAAAAATGTATAATTAAAAATACCCTGATTTTCAATCACAGCTTTCATGTGTCTTGGCATGCTCTCCACCAGTCTTTCACAATGATGTTGGGTGACTTTATGTCACTCCTGGTGCAAAAATTCAAGCAGCTCAGCTATGTTTGATGGCTTGTGACCATCCATCTTCCTCTTGGTCACATTCCAGAAGTTTTCAATGGGGTTCAGTTCTGGAGATTGGGCTGGCCATGACAGGGTTTTGATCTGGTGGTCCTCCATCCACACCTTGATTGACCTGGCTGTGTGGTATGGAGCATTGTCCTGCTGGAAAAACCAATCCTCAGAGTTGGGGAACATAGCAGAAGGAAGCAGGTTTTCTTCCAGGACAACCTTGTATGTGGCTTGATTCATGCGTCCTTCACAAAGACAAATCTGCCCGATTCCAGCCTTGCTGAAGAACCACCAGATCATCACCAATCCTCCACCACATTTCACAGTGGGTGTGAGACACTGTGGCTTGTAGGCCTCTCCAGGTCTCCATCTAACCATTAGACGGCCAGGTGTTGGACAAAGCTACGGTTGTTGAGTGACATTCCAATGAGTTGGTGGTCATCCTGGTCACTGGAGAGTCGTTTTCTCCATCTGCTGGTCTGTAGCTTTGTTGTCCCCAATGTCTTCTGCTTGACCTTGTTCCTATGATCCGCCGTCTTTGACATTTTAAGGATGGAAGCAACCTGACGCTCACTGTATCCCTCGGTGTCAGTAAAGCCAGAATTGAACCCTGCTTTTCCTCACTCAAAATTGTCCTTTTCAACACTTTTTGTCGTGGTCAATTGATTCCAATTACATTTGAGGTACTACTAGCACTGTTTTTGCCATCCAGCTGTTCCTATTGCAAGAGGATAGTGATGACCAAAGCAGTGGTTTTTGTACTTTTCCTCGTTAAATAAGATATGGTTCAGGTGATCACCTGATCAGTAACTCAATCAGTAGAATGAGGTGTGTCTGTGTTGGAATTCAACAGACACTGGAATGGAATGGATGCCATACATGTAGAGATGCTGATTTAAGAAACATTTGCAGCCTCTTAATTTTTCTAAGAGCTGTATGTCTAACTGCTGATAGGAATATAACAGGACATAACAACTATAGATGAGGTTGTGTGGGAAAAGGACTGGGAGGGAGAAATATATTTCTGTCATGGGTAAAGAAACTCACAAGGGTTGATGAAATTAATTAATAGAAATTAGTTAAAATAATCCAGTCCACCTAAAAAACTGGAGGCCCCTTACACTTTAGTGTTGTGATGTAAAATGCATAGCGTTGTCACGAGTGGGTGTAGAGAGAGACCAAGGAGCAGCGCAGCGATAGTTCAACATCGTTTATTAAATGATAAACAAATAATGAAGCAAAACAACGAAGCAATCATAACAAAAGGAAACACACTAACTTTACTGTGACTTGAAAATAATGACCCACACACAGGTAGATGTGTAGGGTGCCTAAATACAATCCCCAATCAGAGACAACCCTGTACAGCTGTCTCTGATTGAGGATTATTACCTCCCCTAGTTAGGGTGTGAGGGCTCAGTGGTTCTACCACTCCCCTTATTGGGAGTAAGGTCTAACCACAGCCAAACCCTCACAAGCGCATATAATTGAAAGAGCGTATCACTGTTGAGAGATTTGGAATATAATATAACAATATAATATTCTTAGTAAAAATATTAATCTTTAATATACAATCTGTAGAAACTATGCGATTAGACAGGTTCAGATGGATGGGCCAATAAAAAAAGAAAAGAAAGGGTAACATGTTTCTATGAAGTGCTGAAGTTGAGGTCAGGGACTTGGACTGGACACATGCTGAACCTCTGAAGACAGGAGCAGTAGCTTGTCTTATGAATAACACTTCCTGTATTATGTGTGTTATAGTTTAGATGGAATGTCATTTTTCTGCTGTGAGAATTTACTTCTGAATTCCAATCTAATGTGTTTTCTGTTGTTGTTGTGTCTACAGGTGCTGATCATGTGTCTGTGAAGACAGGAGGCTCCATCACCATCCCATGTAGTTATGATCTGAAATACAAAACCCATGTGAAATACTGGTGTAAAGTAGGTTCTTTAAATAGTTGCTCCCCTGTTGTACACACTGATCCTCCTAAGAACACAGATAAGGCCTCAATCTCTGATGACATCAACCAGCAAACCTTCACTGTGACCATGACTGATCTGAAGCCAGAGGACTCTGGACGTTACTGGTGTGTTGTAAAGATCAATGGTGAACCAGATGTCTGGACAGACTGGTTCAACATATCTCTCACTTCAGGTAAGATCCCTGCAACTCTTCCATATGATTACATGACTGGTGTTCTGGTTTCATTTACTGGTATCACTATTATTGTTCAAGTTGAATGAGGAATGTTGGTATATGTCTACTTTCTATTCTCTATCCATCATATCATAATTATCAGATTTGTGGTCAGTTGTTACAAGAAAAACACTTTGTAACAACTCAGGACCTTCTTTGGTGTCTGTACCTCTGTGTTCAGGTACTCCAGAACTATATGTGGACCAACAGGAGGTGACTGGAGTTGAAGGAGGGAGTGTCATTGTAAAGTGTTACTATAGTGACACTGGAAATAAGAAGTGGTGGTGCAGGATTGGTGGCAGTGCCTCCTGTTTGGTGGAGAAATCTGGGACTCTAGATGGAACATCAGTGACATTACAGCAGGCCACTGATGCCACCAGAAGAAACATCTTAACGGTGACAATGAGTGGACTGAAGATGGAGAACACTGGCTGGTACATGTGTGAAGTTGGAGACTTTATGATGCCTGTTCACATCACTGTCAGACGACAAACCACCACACAACGTATCACCACTATGACCAGTGAGTAGAGAACAATCAGATACTGTAGAATTAAGTATTAACTAAAATAAATAAATAAATAAAATTAAAATTGGGGTAAATTAAATAAACTGAACAAGAAGGTCATATCTTAGACACAATGTCTTGTTACAGTTCAGTGTACCCTGTGTCTCTCTGGTACACCAGTCATAATACCATTGTTGTTTTTACCTCAAAGCAACCCAAGCTCCAACCACTGAACAATCCTCTTTCTCTCCAACTGCTGAGCCTGTTCAGACTGACAACACAGTCCAAGGACCTGAGGGGGGCAAGGAGAAGGACACCATGAGGTAATTATCACTCATTCAGCTGTATTTCACACTTAGTCTTCCAAATGGATGACAGTAGAAATATGAAGAGGTTTTTCATGCTAGAGTTTAGGGCACAAAAACACCCTCCTTAAACATTTCCACACTGTGTTTTTGGCCAAGACACTGTTATAGAGACATTTACCATCATAGAGACAAAAACATTTACCACTTCCTCATATCTCTGTGGTTTGTAGAAGTAGCAGCACTCTATTCTTGGACGGTCAAGTTCATCACATGAAAGGTGTGAAGAGATGAACAAATGTTTCCATTTTGTCATAGCAGAAGAAAAATCATCAATCTATATATCTGTGATGTTTTATGGACTGTATTTTACAATAAACATAGTCTCTCACCTTCAGTTCCATAGATCTAAAAGTCCTACTGATTCCTCTGGGCATGTTGGTGGTGGTGATATCTGGTGTCCTAGTCACATGGAAGATGTGGAGAAAGCATAGTAAGTATTCATTCTATAACGACTATAATGAAAAAGTGATCTGTTTGATTTTGGAGATATTTTCAGGTAACAACTAATATTTTCCTTGAAGACAACTGTATTAGCATATGTCATAACCAATGTATCTTGACATAAGAGGAGGAAACTCAAAAGTATAACTCTTCTATGATGAATGTATTCAGTATTATTCTAGTGTATCTCAGAGGTCTCTAATACTGCATCTCTCTTTCTTTATTCCAGAGGACAATAAGGCCATGGACCAGACAACAAACACCTCAGTGGTAGGCTACACTCATGTTCCTGCCATGGACAGGACATGGATATCAGATGGACTTAAATCATATATTATCTCTTCAGCTACAGCTTTATGTCCATTGTAACTGTACAATGTATACATGTTAACTCTATATTTACAGTGAATGTTACATACCCAGGACTGTTGAGACAGTGTGATTTCAGTTTCTCAAAGTGGATTACAGTGTAGAGCTAAAATTCGTATCTGTAGCGAAGCTTTGCAGACACAGTAGTCCTATGCTGCTGTTCCTGTTTGACCTGACTGACACTGTGCTGTTTGAGAGGAACAAGCTCATATCTCAATGTTGTTAAAACAAATACATGCCTTATATTGTGGATTATGTAAATGTACAAAGGTATCTCATACATGTAGACTGATGATGAGTTTTATCATCATCCCCTTTGTGTGTCTCTACCAGCTGGACCCACTTCCTGTCAATGGTGATGATGTGACGTACAGCACTGTTGTCCCCAAGAGGAGGAACCAGTTACATGTACAGACCAAGGTAAGACTGCTATTCTGATCACTATGATGTCAATAGATTAAGTTTTATCTGTGTTGTACTGTCAGCTATGTGTCAGACTGGTGGGGTTATAGATGAAGTCACATCAGAATCAGGTTTATTGTCCTACAAGAGGAACATCATGAAACAAACTGTCACGTGGGGGTGCAGAGACAGACCAAGACGCAGCGCAGGGATAGTAGTTCGACATTTATTTATTAATACTATGTATAATAAATCTTACAAATGAACGAACTATACAACACAAAAACGATAGACAAACGTCACGTTCACCAAAACACACGAAATGAACGGACGTAAAAAAGGCACACTTACTTCACCGTGACTGCTACATAATACGACAACGACCCACACCAGATTGAAGGACAGACTCAACATATATGGGATCCCTAATTAGAGACAATGCGATGCAGCTGCCTCTAATTAGGGATCCAACCCAAACGCCACACAGAAACAGAAAAGAACGACACTGTCAGACTCTGACCATAACTACATAGAGAAGCCTATTTGCTTCTCTATGGCCAGAGCCTGACAGTACCCCCCCCCAAGGCGCGGACTCCCGGAAGCCAAAAGAAAACACACAAAACAAGGGGGGGTTAATGGGAGGGAAGACTAGTCCATTGGGGGCGGCTCTGGCTCCGGCGAAGTGGATAGTTTTCTCCCATGCCCCTTCTTTATAACCGGGCCCGGGCTGGGTACCGGTGGGGCAAACGGCTCCGGCCATGGAGCGGGGAAAACAACCGGGCCTGGACTGGGCACCTGTGGGGCAAACGGCTCCGGTCATGGAGCGGGGAAAACAAACGGGCCTGGACTGGGCACCGGTGGGGCAACCGGCTCCGGCCATGGAGCGGGGCAAACAACCGGGCCTGGACTGGGCACAGGTGGGGCAACCGGCTCCGGCCATGGAGCGGGGCAAACAAACGGGCCTGGACTGGGCACAGGTGGGGAAAACGGCTCCGGCCATGGAGTGGGGCAAACAAACGGGCCTGGACTGGGCACCATTGGGGCAACCGGCTCTGGCCATGGAGCTGGGAAAACAACCGGGCCTGGACTGGGCACCGGTGGAGCGGACTGCTCTTGCACTGGGGCGGAGCAGACGGCTGGACCCGGAATGGGCACCGGTGGAGCGGACTGCTCTGACTCTGGAGCGGAGCAGACGGCTGAACCCGGAATGCGTACCGGTGGAGCGGACTGCTCTGGCACTGGGGCGGAGCAGACGGCTGGACCCGGAATGGGTACCGGTGGAGCGGACTGCTCTGGCACTGGAGCGGAGCAGACGGCTGGACCCGGATTGGGTACCGGTGGAGCGGACTGCTCTGGCACTGAGGCGGAGCAGACGGCTGGTCCCGGAATGGGCACCGGTGGAGCGGAATGCTCTGGCACTGGGGCGGAGCAGACGGCTGGACCCGGAATAGGCACCGGTGGAGCGGATTGCTCTGGCACTGGGGCGGAGCAGACGGCTGAACCTGGAATGGGTACCGGTGGAGGTTCCGGGCGGCGGACCTTCGCTGGAGGTTCCGGGCGGCGGACCTTCGCTGGAGGTTCCGGGCGGCTGACCTTCGCTGGAGGTTCCGGGCGGCTGACCTTCGCTGGAGGTTCCGGGCGGCTGACCTTCGCTGGAGGTTCCGGGCGGCTGACCTTCGCTGGAGGTTCCGGGCGGCTGACCTTCGCTGGAGGTTCCGGGCGGCTGACCTTCGCTGGAGGTTCCGGGCGGCTGACCTTCGCTGGAGGTTCCGGGCGGCTGACCTTCGCTGGAGGTTCCGGGCGGCTGACCTTCGCTGGAGGTTCAGGGCGGCTGACCTTCGCTGGAGGTTCAGGGCGGCTGACCTTTGCTGGAGGCTGCGGGCCTTCGCTGGAGGTTGCGGGCTGCGGATGGCCGGCACAGGACGTACCGGACTGGGGAGGCGCACCGGATGTCGAGTGCGTGGAGCTGGCACAGGAAGCACCTGGCTAGGTGCACGCACTGGAGGTCGGGTGCGGGGAGCTGGCACGGGTCGTACCGGACTGGGGAGGCGCACCGGAGGTCGGATGCGTAGAGCCGGCACTGGAAGCCCCTTGGCTGGGTGCACGCACCGGAGGTCGGGTGCGGGGAGTAGAGCAGAGGTCCGGACCCGGACTGGACATCGGTGAAGCGGACTGCTCTGGCATGGGAGGTACCGGACTGGGAAGGCGGACCGGAGGTCGGGTGCGTGGAGCCGGCACTGGAAGCACCTGGCTGGGCACACTCATGGGAGGTCAGATGCGGGGAGTAGAGTAGAGGTCCGGACCCAGACAGGGCACCGGTGGAGCGGACTGCTCTGGCATGGGGGTGGAGTAGACGACCGGACCCGGACTGGGCACCGGTGGAGCGGACTGCTCCGGCACGGGAGTGGAGTAGACGACCGGACCCGGATTGGACCACTCCGCCATCTCCCTCTCGACCTCTATCTCTATCTCCCTCAATTCCTCCAGAACTCCTCCATAATACTCCTCTAAATAATCCTCCTGCTCCTTGCTCCGAGCCCCCCATTGGTACCTCGGCCTCTCCATGCTCCACATGGGGGGTGGTATTGGCACCTCCTGCCTATATCCAGACCACCCCCATAGCCCCCCAAAAAATTACCTTGGGGTTGTTTGCGGGCGTTTCCCCGCGTCGCGCATAATGCGGCGGCACCTCCTCTCTCTCCGTCTCTCCCCAGTTACGCTGCTTGGTCTGGTAGTGGTGGGTCGTTCTGTCACGTGGGGGTGCAGAGACAGACCAAGACGCAGCGCAGGGATAGTAGTTCAACATTTATTTATTTATTAATACTATGTATAATAAATCTTGAAAATTAACGAACTATACAACACAAAAACGATAGACAAACGTCACGTTCACCAAAACACACGAAATGAACGGACGTAAAAAAGGAACACTTACTTCACCGTGACTGCGACATAATACGACAACGACCCACACCAGAGTGAAGGACAGATTCAACATATATGGGATCCCTAATTAGAGACAATGCGGTGCAGCTGCCTCTAATTAGGGATCCAACCCAAACCCCACACAGAAAAAGAAAAGAACGACACTGTCAGACTCTGACCGTAACTACATAGAGAAGCCTATTTGCTTCTCTATGGCCAGAGCCTGACACAAACAGTCAGACATAAATAGTACCACCCACCTTCCCATAGGAGGAAGATACATGGAACTGTTTATGGTTGTGATAGTCCCTGGGATGAAACTCCTCCTGAAGCTTGGAGTGAGACATTTAATAGTCAGATATCTCCGACCTGATTGGAGAAGATCATGTGGCGGGCCTTACGCTGGATAGCTCCTTCATTAAAAAGGGAGGGTTTTTGATCGGGTTAGATGCTGTGTTGGTGATTCTTAATAGTTTATTGTGGGGTAA
Organism: Thymallus thymallus; assembly: GCA_023634145.1. NCBI lineage: Eukaryota > Metazoa > Chordata > Actinopteri > Salmoniformes > Salmonidae > Thymallus > Thymallus thymallus. Next base: position 6,910,773 of record CM042403.1, on the reverse strand, counting down.
TTCAGGAGGGACAGGATGGCTGTTCTGTCAGGAGACTTGAAAAGGAGGGTTTTGTGGCCCGTACTTCGTCAGTCATTGGTGTATGGGGTGTAGAAAATGTGTAAAGTTGTAAACATTTTCTATGACTTTATGTATCTCTTCCCATGTAGCCTACATTCATCATCACATATTGTCCCTCTTCACCTCTCTACCTGTGTGTCCCTCCTCACTTCTAGTCAGAACCAGATGATAATGTGGTCTACAGCTCACTAGCCGTACACCACACAGGTCAGTGTTGACTTATCTTCTCTCTCATGTTCGTACACAGATGATGCTAATCTCTCAACAAAGAAACAGACAAGACCATATATTACTACTGTATGTGTACAATACATCACTCTTTATCCACACACTATTTATCCTGATCATCTAGAGAAGCTGATTACTTTGTTATCATTAGTTCTATGTTCTATCTAGAACATGCCTGTATTGTGCACCAAACTACTTTCTCTCCAGCAGAGGGCAGCAACACAGCAGTGACTGACTGAGTGAAGATCTTGGTCTTAAAGAACCCTTATCCAGGAAGGACAGCCACCTCCCCCTCCCGTATCACAACATGAGTCATGACTCTCTATGTGCTTCAATATGCTTCTGCCCTCACCTCCTAACCCACCCCTGTCTCCTTGTTGTGTCCATAAACAGCTGAAGACAGTCTGCTGTGCTTGATTTGATTATCACCACATATCTGTTATATTAGTTACTGTATGAACCTCCTACCTACTCCAATGTCCTTTACCCTTGTCACTTTTTACCCACATCACCATCTTATTGATCTCATATATCTAGTCAAATGTAACTGATCATGATTAAATTTGTAAACTAAATGTACAAGCTGTGTAACAAAGTAAATATCTCATGCTGAATGCAAAATGTATTGGAATTGGAATTATTATTTAAAAAGTAGGTTTAAACTAGTCCATAGAATGTTCTAGTTTCTATCTGCCACTGAGGAGGTATATACACTCAAACAGAAGCAGGAAGAGAGTTAAAGACACATATAGCTATTAGGAAGTTCAGTCATTCTCTTTGGTGTCTTGGTCCTCGACACACATTGTGCATTGGTACCACAAGAGTATTTCTGTCTGTAATAAAGTCCTTTTGTGGGGGAAAACTATTTCTGATCCCCAGTGGGTCGGCCTGGCTCCTAAGTGTGTGGGGCTATTCACTCCCAGGGTCACCCATGGCTGCACCCCTGCTCAGTCATATGAAATCCATAGATTAGGGCCTAATCATTTATTTGAATTGGCTGATTTCCTTATATGAACGGTAAGTCAGTAAAATCTTTGAAATTCTTGCATGTTGCATATATATTCTTGTTCAGTAGGCTGCCTTTATCAACACTATATGTGGTTTTATTTAATATAAGATCTAAAAATGTGCTAATAAAATGCTAGTATCAATTATAGAGCCTTATGTTACAATTGAATTGAATGTAAAGAAGGTATCTGACAATGATGAGGTCATATACACTCAAACAGAAGCAGGAAGAGAGTTAAAGACAGCTATAGCTATTAGGAAGTTCAGTCATTCTCTTTGACACACAAATTATTTCTATGTGAAAAATCAAATGGTCTATTCATACCTTTTACTACACACTCTCATCCAGAGCATCTCACAGTAGTTTCCTCATATGTCTGTGGTTGTCAAAGTAGCAGCATTCTATTCTTGGAGGGTCACACATAAAAGCTGTGAAGAGCTGTTCAAATGTTTCCATTTTGTCAAAGCAGCACACAAAGCCTCATTCAAAAATAATAATAATCTATTTATCAGTGATGTTTTATGGACTGTATTTTACAATAAACATAGTCTTTCAACTTCAGTTCCATAGATCTAAAAGTCCTACTGATTCCTCTGGGCATGTTGGTGGTGGTGATATCTGGTGTCCTAGTCACATGGAAGATGTGGAGAAAGCATAGTAAGTATTCATTCTATAACAACTATGATGGAAAAGCTATATGTTTGAATGTGGAGATATTTTCAGGAGACAAATATTTTCCTTGAAGACAACTGTATTAGCATATGTTATAACCAATGTATCTTGACATAAGAGGAGGAAACTCAAAAGTATAACTCTTCTATGATGAATGTATTCAGTATTATTCTAGTGTATCTCAGAGGTCTCTAATACTGCATCTCTCTTTCTTTATTCCAGAGGACAATAAGGCCATGGACCAGACAACAAACACCTCAGTGGTAGGCTACACTCATGTTTCTCTCATCTGAATCAAGGCCTTGTGGGTAAGACACTGTCTGTGAATAATGCAGGACATGGACATCAGATGGTTAAGGTGTTGTGATTTCCTGGTCAGCTTTTCAGACACAGTAGTCCTATGTTGCTTCTCTGTACTGTTCCTGTTTGACCTGACTGACACTGTGCTGTTAGAGAGAAACAAGCTCATATCTCAATGTTGTTAAAACAAATACATGCCTTATATTGTGGATTATGTAAATGTACAAAAGGTATCTCATTCATGTAGACTGATGATGAGTTTTATCATCAACCCCCTTTGTGTCTCTACCAGCTAGACTCATTTCCTGCCAATGGTGATGATGTAAGTTCCGTAACGTACAGCACTGTTGTCCACGAGAGAAGGAACCAGTTGCATGTTCAGACCAAGGTAAGACTGCTGTTCTGATCACTATGACGTTAATATACTGATCAAGAATAGTTCATATAGGGAAATCAGTCAATTTAAATAAATTATTAGGCCCTTATCTATATATTTCACAGTGCTGGGAATACAGATATGCATCTGTTGGCCACAGATACCTTCGAAATAAAGTTAAGGGCTTGGATCAGAAAACCAGTCAGTATCTGGTGTGACCATCATATGCCTCATGCAGCACAACATCTCCTTCGCATAGAGTTGATCAGACTGTTGATTGTGTCGTGTGGAATGTTGTCCCACTCCTCTTCAATAATGTGGTCTACAGCTCACTAGCCCTACACCACAAAGGTCAGTGTTGACTTATCTTCTCTCTCCTGTTCGTACACAGATGATGCTAATCTCTCAACAAAGAAACAGACAAGACCATATATTACTACTGTATGTGTACAATACATCACTCTTTATCCACACACTATTTATCCTGATCATCTAGAGAAGCTGATTACTTTGTTATCATTAGTTCTATGTTCTATCTAGAACATGCCTGTATTATGCAGCAAACTACTTTCTCTCCAGCAGAGGGCAGCAACACAGCAGTGACTGACTGAGTGAAGATCTTGGTCCTAAAGAGCCCTTATCCAGGAAGGACAGCCACCTCCCCCTCCAGTATCACAACATGAGTAATGACTATGTGCTTCAATATGCTTCTGCCCACACCTCCTAACCCACCCCTGTCTCCTTGTTGTGTCCATAAACTATTGAAGACAGTCTGCTGTGCTTGATTTTATTATCACCACATATCTGTTATATTAGTTACTGTGTGAACCTCCCACCTACTCCAATGACCTTTACCCTTGTCACTTTTTACCCACATCACATTGATCTCATATATCTAGTCAAATGTATATTAAATGAACAAGCTGTGTAACAAAATAAATATATAATGCTGAATGCAAAATGAATTGAAATTCGTATTTCAAAAGTGGGTTAAAACTAGACCATAGAACGTAATAGTTGCTATCTGCCACTGACGGGGGCATATACACTCAAACAGAAGCAGGAAGAGAGTTGAAGACAGCGATATCTCTATACATTAGGTGGTAGAGTTGTTCTGTTTGGTGCCATTTGAGTGTGATATGGCATACACAGACCTAGACAAAAACATCCACCAACACAAGGCTCCTCATCTCTCAGACTGGTCACGTCACGTAACATAGTAAAAGTAAATCCGGGACACTCAAATTAGTAAAATATGTTACGTTGGGTATGGTTACATAAGACAGGTTGGTTGGGGTGGGTGTATTGGTGGGTGTAAAGCTCTGACGTCTAGCATTTTATCTAATTAGCAACTTTGCAAGTACGTTTTTAGCTAAACCTAACCTTAACCCTTTAACATTAACCATCACCCTAACCTTGTGTCTCGGATTTACGTACAGAATCATACGAAATGCTCACAAGGCTGCATCTCTCCCTCATCTTCTCCAGACTCTCATAAGGGCTCCATGTTTCTATGATGGAATTCAATCTCATGTTTCACTTCACTGATGATTGTAATCAGGGTTTGGGTATATGCTGAAACTCTGAATACAGGATTGTTTGTTATAGTGTGTCCTTTTAAATAGTTTTTAAATGTATATTTTGAGCGAGTACTTGCCGTTGGCTTTCTGGTTTTCAAACACATGTGTCCGGTATAAATAAAAAGTACCCCTTCCTTAATAGGGGAAAAAACGACTTAGCTATTAGGAAGTTCAGTCATTCTCTTTGGTATAGTCCAGATGTAATGTAATTTTTCTGCTGTATGAATATGGTTGAATTCCAATATAAATTACTACTTTTGTGAAATAATGTTTTTACACCAAACATTATTTTATGAACATATATTTTTTATTCTGATTTTTCAGGGGTTCCTGCAGCCAGGGCTGGTGCGTGCTCTAGGCGAAACAATTGTGCCGCCCCTCTATTTAACGTACAATACACCAACACCAACATGCAGCCAATACAAGCCATAAGCAAAAAACAGCAACAACACAACCGCCAATATATACACATCATGCAAACAGACAAGTGCAACGCACAAAGTGTCAACAAGTAGATGCATGACAGCTATGCCTATCCAACACCAGGTCTGCAGCATCATAAATCAAACAGGTTCCAAACCAATTTACAGCAGATTCATGACAGCACAGCTATTTGGTAAATAATCGAATTTCAACTCATCTAAATAGTGACTAATAATATTGAAAATATTTACATACAAATATTGCGTAAAACACACAAACGCGCAGCAAGGCGCATATCAGCAGCAGATTCACAGCTTAAAACCACTAGAGACAAAAACGCTTATCTTACCTTTCAGAAGTGTACACAGGCTTTCATGGCTGCAAAGGTCTTCACTGCATCCTCCATTTTGATAATCTGTGCCAGCTCATGTGCAATAGAGATTGTTGCCAGTCCATTCAGTCTCTCTTGTTTCATTGTACTCCGAAGGTAGTTTTTAGTTTCAACTTTGAGAAACTCCGTTCTCCTGAAGCAACTGAAACAGGGAGGGTAAGAAGCACCCGTAAAGCTATGAAAGCATTAGGGAAAACTGATTCCATCTTATTGTCACAGATACATTTGAGTGCATCAAGTGGTTTAGTTCCAGCTGCTACGCGTCTGCTCAAAGCCGTTAAATCCGCAAAAAGTTCTTGCCCATCGACATCTGATGTTGTGTGTCAGGGCCTTTTCCAGTGCTGTGCATTTTTGCAGAACATCAAAAGCGTTTCTCTTTGATGGATGCAATGTCATACAACACCACAAATATGTCCCCGTGCTCCTGCAGCTGAGAAAACCGCTCCTCCACAGCATTGATAGTCCAGCATTGTGTTGAAGATAAACATCCCTGGGGAAATCAATTCCTTTTACCTGATATGGTCCTCTCTATCAACACGTCTAATAGATCTTGCTTGATTGGTGTTGGCCATTTGGTGGGATCTTTCATATCCTCATCACCTTGTCCGTGTACCGGTAGTAGCGACGCTACATGTTCAGCCGGTCTCTGGTGGGGAGGCGCGTCATCATCGCTAGCCGGGCAGCTATCAACAGCGGTAGACCTGTTCACGCTCTGGAAGGGCCAGCATCCTCCTTTTTACTCCCACTTGGTCCGGGATCAATATATTTCAAAAAATATTTATTTTGTTTTTGGAGCGCTTGCTCCTTTGCTAATTTTTCTTTTTTTGTACTGACAACCCGACAGTTTGGGTCGTTTAGACATGGTTTAACAGTGTACTGTTGCGAGCTCATCCAGATGAAGGTGGCATTGGACAGAGATTGATTTGACAGAGAGTTCCTGTGCCCCATACACCGCAAGACTCCAGGAACGTCACACTTTATTGTACTCCTTCAGCTTTTGACAACGACCCTAACCTCCGGCTATGCAAGGCTCGGTTACAGTAAGGCCTCTAACATTCCCCCTCCCCCATAACCTGAACAGACAACTTAAACAGATTTTGATTGACAGACACACATTCCTCACCAATGGACTACAAGAGGCGGCAAAACGAGCGCCAAGTGTACGGTGTACAGTCAGAAAGCAGTTACACAAGCGGCCCCGGTGGCAATAAATGAATACAACTAAAAGCTAACCTTAACGTGGAAGAGTTGTCGCCTCTGGTCCTTACTAGACAGTGACGCGCCTGGTTCTTTTGGATTCCCAAAACAACAGACAAAAACCAGTACAATTAAATAACTTTATTGTGAATTCATAGGAACATGATAAAGGGCACGAATAGGCATGCTGCTGTTGCTTTTTCGTGGACCCACAGAATCTGACGAGTTTCACAGAGTAGCAGCTACAGTAGTCGTCCCACAGCCACCGACACATAAAATATCAGTTAACAATAGATTCACTCCAACCAATAATTATGGACAATAATCACTGCATGTCAAAGACCAACTCCCCCTTGTTAAAGAGCACACAAACTGCACACACCTCTGCACAAATGAGTACACTAAGTCACACCACACTATTATGTTTAAAACCACAAAGTATCATTAGGCTAGAGTTTAAAACGTGCAGACCACTACACCAGATCCCCGTTCACGATTACCCCATAGTCCCTTAATTCCGGATACAGCAACTTCCTAAACTCACCCCTACATAGAAATAAACATTTGTATAAACGGTTTCGGTCCTATCTGACCACACTAATTATTACCACGGCAATATTACAACAAACTCACGATATTACATCCCAATAACCCCTATAAAAACTCCCTCACAATAACGTATCTCTCCTGTTTCCAACCGTAGAATTGTCCAGTCTAAAATCCATCAGATGTCCAATTATTCTCGGTTTCCCTGGACCGAATCTTCCTTCTTCCAATGGTTTGATCGGAGTCTTCCTACGGAGAAAAAGTCTGCAGTCCAATTACGTCACTCCACCCACGTCTCCAACAGCAACAGTCTGGTCCCGGTATGCAGCATGGAATGGAAACGGTACAATGTGATCAGTTTAACTGGTCACCTCAATGTGGGAATAATATCTACCGCTAGTATCAGGAAACGACCGTTCCTTTTAAGTATACTAGCGAGCATAGTTTATCCCCAAGGCACCAACAGCCAGGCCAGACCAGAAAATACTCCAAGCACTCTCCGCAGCCGTCGTGTTTCAGTCTTCTTCCCCTGTCCTCCGGATAGGTCGACTTTCATCCCATCCTCTGGCCTTGATTGCTTCACCTCCCCATGTTGCCAATCACGCTAATCAGCCATGGCCACCTGCAAAACATAAACTCCAAACAACTTCCCCCTCCTACTCCCAATACTAACAGTCCCTCCGTGACAGAGTTCCAGTGTTGGATAGCAATAGCCATCTAGCTCTGTGTTTGAGTCGGGTGTTTGAGTAGGCTAAACTAGCTAGCTGCATTTGCTAGCTAAGTAAAAAATGTACAAACAAAAATATACAACCAAATATAGCTAGCTCTCTCCCTCTTTCTCTCTCACTGTCTTGCTTCTCCTTAATTTGGAAAAAATGTATTGTTCAAAACTGTTCAACTATTGTCTTTCTCTCTCTTTGAGACATCTACTCACAACATTTTATGCACTACAGTAATAGCTAGCTGTAGCTTATTCTTTCAGTACTAGATTCATTCTCTGATCATTTGATTAGGGGGAAAACATGTCACATCATGCTGCAAGAGCTCTGATAGGTTGAAGGACGTCCTCCGGAAGTTGTCATAATTACTGTGTGGAAGGGGAGGGAATCATGAGCCTCATCTGTTTAGTATTGAACTTAATTCACCTAGAAGAAGCCAGAAGCTAGCTGTCCTCCTGCTACACCATGGTGCTACCCTACAAAGTGCTGCTGAGGCTACCGTAGACCTTCATTGCAAAAACAGTGTGTTTTAATAAATTATTTGGTGACGTCAATATATTCAGTATAGTTTTATCTAAAAAGGATAACTTTTTTAATGTTTCACTATGTGTATTTTTAATAAATTCACTGAGGAGGATTGTCCTCCCCTTCTTCCTGTGAGGAGCCTCCACTGATGTAACATTAGTGACATTAGGGGCGGCAGGTAGCCTAGCGGTTAGAGCGTTGGGCCAGTAACCGAAAGGTCGCTGGTTAGAATACTGAGCCAACAAGGTGAAACACCTGCCGATGTGTCCTTGAGCAAGGCATTTAACCCTAATTTGCTCCAGGGGCTAACCCTATAGGTAGGCTGCCATTGTAAATAAGAATTTGTTCTTAACTGACTTGCCTAGTTAAATAAAAAATTAATAAAAGTGACCCTACAGCAGACCACTGACACCACCAAAGGAAAAGTCTTAACGGTAACTATGAGTGGTCTAAAGATGGAGAACACTAGCTGGTACAGGTACTTTCTTGTGGAGTGGGAGACCTTATGATGTCTGCAAGGAGAAGGACACCATGAGGTTATTATCACTACTTCAGCTGTATGTCACACTTACTCTTCCAAATGGATGACAATATAAATATTTAGTTTATGTTTACTGTTAGAATTGAGTTCACAGAAACGTTAAACGTTTTCACTATAGGCCAAGGCACTGTTGTCATAGAGACATTTACCCGCATGCAGACTTACCACTTCCTCGTACCTCTGTGGTTTGTTGAAGTAGCAGCATTCTATTCTTGTATGGCCAAGTTTCACCCATAAAAGCTGTGAAGAGCTAAACAAATATTTCCATTAGGTCATAGCAGCACAAAAAGGATCATACATTTTTTTAAATATCTTAGATGTTTTATGAACAATATTTTACAGTCAACATACTCTTTCACCATCAGTTCCATAGATTTAAAAGTCCTACTGATTCCTATGGGAATGGTGGTGGTGGTGATATCTGGTGTCCTAGTCACATGAAGCAGGGGACCCATCAATTCAGTCTACAAGTGTAGACCTAATGACAATCACAGACTGTCAGTACAATACACGTAGGGATTTTGTAACCGATGTCTCTTTCCATTAATCTAATTGCAGGTGCACAGTGCACTGTTTGGATGCTGGACTCATTTTGTGATTGGAGGAGCGTTCGCGGGTAGCCTACAGGAGAACCTTTTTGAAGTGATTGTTTTTCTATCAGATGAAAACATCATGACTGGTTGTATTTCTGCCTCATTAAAAGGTAATGCATGTTAAAAGTGATATGACACATCTTTACTATTCCTGGGCTACTAGGCCCACAGAGATCATACAGTACATGACTATACTAGAGATTGTATATGTAAGTCTATGATTACACCTAGGCTTAAAAAATATAATAAGCTACTTTCACACCTGCTGAAAATACATAATTATTATTATTATTATAGTATAAATTCCTAGCGTAAAGGCCCTCATTGTTCCCCACTGTGTTTGGGTTAGTAATAATTTATAGTAGCTCTAATTGTTCAAGTTGAATGAGGAATGTTGTCTTATATCTACTTTCTGTTCTCTATCCATCATATCATAATTATTGTATTGGTGGTCAGTTGTTACAAAAAACACTTGATCACTCAGGACCTTCTTTGGTGTCTGTACCTCTGTGTTCAGGTACTCCAGAACTCTATGTGGACCAACAGGAGGTGACTGGAGTTGAAGGAGGGAGTGTCATTGTAAATTGTTACTCTAGTGACATTGGACATATGGATTGGTGGCAGTATCTGGGAATATAGATGGAACATCTGTGATATTACAACAGACCACTGATGCCAACAGAAGAAAAGTCTAAATATTGACCAATAGTGGTCTGAAGATGAACATCAATGTTTTTCACAAAAACACCCTCCTTAAACGTTTTCACACAGATTATAAGCCAACACACTTAAAAATTCTCTGTTATAGAGAAATTCACCATCATAGAGACTGACACATTTACCACTTCCTCATAGATCTGTGGTTGTAGAAGTAGCAGGATTCTGTTCTTGGATGGTCACTTTAAAGGTGTGAAGAGATGAACAAATATTTCCATTTTGTCATAGCAGCAGGGATATTTTATGTGAAATTTTATGGACTGTATTTTACAATAAACAGACTTTCACCATCAGTTCAATAGATCTAAAAGTCCTACTGATTCCTCTGGGCATGTTGGTGGTGGTGATATCTGGTGTCCTAGTCACATGGAAGATGCCTACACTACCACCTTCAATGATCCACACTCATTAAATACCTTTAGCGGTCAAAATCATCACTGCCGCTGCAAACGGTTAAATATACAGTACACTAACTCTAGAAATAGGAAGTCTTACCTTTACAATGTTGTAAAGTTCGGGGCAAACTGACTCCAAGGTGAAACTAAAGATGAGTAGAAACCAGACAGGTCTCTCTGGTGAGACCAAGGGACAGATTTACTTCTTGCACCTGCTATTACAGGATAAAACACACAACATAAGAAACTGTTCATTTATGGTACATTTGAACCATGTCTTTGACCTCATTGGACTTTTTAGTCCATATGTTGAAGCTCACATATTATTTCTTTCATAGTTGATCTACTGTAATATTCCTTCTGTTTATATGTTAAAAAAACGTCCAAATCTATTAAGATATTCTTAGAAAGTTGTGTCTCTGCCAAAATATATTGTTTCTGAGTTGTGATTGCTTGCAAGCACCATTTATTTTTAAACTGTTAATGATTAAGCATAAATGAAGTAAATGTATTACAAATATTTGTATTACCTATTCAATACCCAAAATGTGGAAATCAGCAAATGTTCACCCCTTACTAAAGGGTGGAGACCCTTCAGATGTAAATAACTAGTGCCCTATTTCCAAGCTCCATATTCTTGTCTTTGTAAAAGTCTTTGAAACTCCAGTCTGGCTTTGGTTGACCACAAACTGTTGCTAGCTAGACTCAATAACGTTGGTCTCATTCAAGGGCCTGTCAACTGGTTTAGAAACTGGTCTCGCAGACAGAACATAATGAAAATATAGAAATAGGAAGTCTTCCCTTTACAATGAATAAAGGGCACAAAGTTCATATGGATAATCTTGTGATGAAGCTTAAATTGAAGTTGGGTTTTAATTTTTTCGCAAACAGGGCTTGTTCAAGGTACTTTTCTTTCAGTAATTGATTATAGTGACTTAGTGTACATGCATTAAGTCTCCACTGTGCTACAGAGACTGGACTCCCCCACTACGTCTGTAGCCTGTTCTCCTTCAACACTAGCAGTGTACTAGGTGGTTGCTACTTAAAGTCCCCAGGGCCGTTACCCAGTTAGGCAAGACTTCCTTTTTCTATTGTGCACCAGAGGCATGTCATAGTCTGCAAAGTATGCTTCACCTAGACATACAAGGGCACTTCAGTGAGTTTTAACTCTGGCGCTAAACTCTATTCAGGAGGATAGTCCTTGATTTGAGGTTATATATTGTTATTGGTCAGGTAAGTGTAGTTTTGCCACTTAATAGTTTATCAATCAGTTGTAGTTTCTTAGAGCCTTATGTTACAACTAGTTCATAGAATGTTATAGTTTCTATCTGCCACTGATTGGGCCATATACACTCAAACAGAAGCAGGAAGAGAGTTAAAGACAGCTATAGCTACTAGGAAGTTCAGTCATTCTCTTTGGTGCCTTGGTCCTCGACATACACATTGTGCATTGGTATCATATAACATACGGAGACACATACCCAGAAATGGCTTCTCATCTCTCCCTCCTCCTCCTCATCTTCTCCAGGCTCTCAGGTAAGGACGACAAGTAATTTAGGGGAGAAATTATGTGGCAGAGTGGTAGACACAGCTTGTCCCATGAAATAATCGTAAAATTGAGAATTTGCTGAAAACAAACATTCTGGATAATATAGAGAACCTTCAACTATTTATTGATCAAAACTTTGAAATGCTCAAACCAGAATCATACACTACAATTGATTATTTTATTAGCATATTTGAATATCATACATCAAATAAAATAATGTATTTAGTTAATAAAGATGGAGGACCCGGCAGACTATTTAGTTGGTGTTGAGCAGCAACAGTTGAGATGGAGTCAGAGGTTCAAGTGCACATTTAGTTTAAGTCAAGGATCAAGAACTAGATTCAGCTGCGGGACAATCATTTCTCAAGCGGATGGTCAGGGGGGCGGAATATAATTACAAATCATTTATAGACTGCAAGAAGTCCAAACAGATGACTAAAACATAATCACTTCAAACCTTGATGACATTTATACACAATTACAAATATCTTTATATTATGCATGGTAATACTATGCAGCAGACTTCCAAAATGTTAATCACTTGGAGATGATTTGCTGGTCGGGGGGGAGGGGGCGGAATATTTTTTGGGGAGCTTACTTTTTACAGAATTTTATGTCAAACAATTGAACAAATATAAAAATATGTTTAGGCTCATGAAAATTGTGGAGCCAAATAAATCACCCGCAGACCAAATTTGAGACGCAGGCCGCCAGTTAAAGAACCCTGAACTTCTGAGAGGCTACAGTATGATAACAACACAATGAAAACATAATTACTTGGTCTGAAGTGTAGAAGTATGAAGAATAGAACTACCAGGAAACTGAGGATAAAGTCAAGGTTTTCATGAAACAATCTCAAGATGACGGAGGAACAGGTGGATAAAATGTATATTCAAAGGGTTCAGTGTTTGTGTTAGAGGGGAGGGAAGGCACTGTCAGTGGTGGAAAAACTACCCGATTGTGATACTTGAATAAAAGTAAAGATACCTTAATAGAACAATACTCAAGTAAAAGTGAAAGTTACCCAGTAAAATATGGTACTACTTCAGTAAAAGTTTTTACTTTTAAATGTTTAATATTCTTAAGTATCAAAAGTACATGTTTTTAATTGCTAAAATGTAATTAAGTATCACAAGTAAAAGTATGAATCATTTCAAATTCCTTATATTAAGCAAATTTAGATGGCGCTATTACATTTATGGATAGCCAGGGGCACGCTATCCCTGACGCAGTAAAAAATAAAAAACTTTGAATAATGAAGTAAACATTATGGCTGTATGTAATAACACAAAACATTTCCTGAGCTAATAATGTTTAAAAAAAAGTACATAAAAAAACAAAATACTGCAGTTTCCTAATAACTAGTCGCAATGAAGCCATATCTGCCGGCGCCAATAGCCTCATTGTTCAAGGATTCAAAGATTACAACGTGGCTGTGAATGATACCTCATGATGAAGTAGTTACACATTTCACCACACATTACTATCCTTTATTATTATTATTATTATTATTATTATTATGCATGATGGACTTATTTTTTACTCATGCAATACAGAACCTTGGACTATGTGGACTTAAAATTAAGTTTAGATTCATGGGAAGGCGAAAACGTGTAAGGCTGATCCATGTTGATTTATTTTGAAGAATATTACATTGGAAAAACCAACATTGGGCTTTGAGTTTTATCTGATACTTTTTATGTTTTATTTAACTAGGCAAGTCAGTTAAGAACAAATTCTTATTTACAATGACGGCCTACCTACAGGGTCAGCCCCTGGAGCAAATTAGGGTTAAGTGCCTTGCTCAAGGACGCATAAACAGGTTTTTCACTTTTTCGGCTCGGGTACTGGAACCAGCGCCCTTTCAGTTACTGGCCCAACACTCTAACCGCTAGGCTAACTGCCTCCCCAAATACAAGCTAATTGTAGAGATTGGGGTATATTATGGATTGAATGTTGTTATACTGTGTTGCGCTTTTGACAGATGTGAATCAGAAGGAATATAATTTAATATAAACAAACATTGACAGATCAAATGTGGGTCTATAGTATAGGATAAAGGATTGATAGAGGAGGAGGGTTAATAACCTGTCTAGGTTCTCAACTGCAGTAGGACGATACAATTCTATAACAATTGGTGTCACTATCTTTTTAACACCATTTAATCAATAAATCTCAATCTAAAAAATGCAAAGGACATATTATTATTCCGATACACACCGGAAAATGTGTTTGGTGTTGTCAACAGGGTCTGTTAACTCTGCTAAAACACGACTGGCTGGTTAACACTGGGTTAAAACAATTGTAGCCAATTAATCAGTAGAGCCAACACAATAGCTGGTTTATGGAAGCCCTTCTCTAAGCGAGAAGTATATTATATTGTAACTCTATGTATATGTGACTTATGCGCTACCCTTATCTTTCTTCCCCAATGCTACAGGCCTATGTGTAAAACCGCCGAAGTGATAGAGCAGCTATAAATGTGTGTCTGTGGAGAGAAGGTTGGTTAACAGGTTTACTGCTCTAGAGTGTCAGTTTACTCGCTCTAGATTGTCAGTTTACTCGCTCTAGATTGTCAGAACTGCATGTGCGTTACCGCTATCTTGCCCTGGCTGTGTCAGGGTCGATTATAAATTAAACATATGTATCCCTTCATGGGTGATGCGGAAGACAAATATTTACTCTCAGTCATTAGAATGTATTTTCTTCTTTATCATTAAAATAATAAGAACTACATGAAATATGTCTCTCTGCTGAAAGGAATATAACAGGATATAATAAGGACTACATGAAATATGTCTCTCTGCTAATAAGAATATAACAAGATATAATAAGAACTACATTAAATATGTCCCTCTGCTGATAGGAATATAACAGGACATAATAAGAAATACATGAAATATGTCTATTTAGTGATAGGAATGTAACAGGACATAATAAGGACTACATGAAATACAGCTCTGGAAAAAAATGTATAATTAATAATAACCCTGATTTTCAATCACAGCTTTCATATGTCTTGGCATGCTCTCCACCAGTCTTTCACAATGATGTTGGGTGACATTATGCCACTCCTGGTGCAGAAATTCAAGCAGCTCCGCTATGTTTTAATGGCTTGTGACCATCCATCTTCCTCTTGGTCACATTCCAGAGGTTTTCAATGGGGTTCAGGTCTGGAGATTGGGCTGGCCATGACAAGGTCTTGATCTGGTGGTCCTCCATCCACACCTTGATTGACCTGGCTGTGTGGTATGGAGCATTGTCCTGCTGGAAAAACAATCGTCAGAGTTGGGGAACATTGTCAGAGCAGAAGGAAGCAAGTTTTCTTCCAGGACAACCTTGTATGTGGCTTGATTCATGTGTCCTTCACAAAGACAAATCAGCCCGATTCCAGCCTTGCTGAAGAACCACCAGATCATCACCAATCCTCCACCACATTTCACAGTGGGTGTGAGACACTGTGGCTTGTAGGCCTCTCCAGGTCTCCATCTAACCATTAGACGTCCAGGTGTTGGTTAAAGCTGAAAATTGGACTCATCAGAGAAGATGACCTTACTCCAGTCCTCTACAGTCCAATCCTTATGGTCTTTTGCAAACCTCAGCCTGGCTCTTCTTTGCTTCTCATTGATGAAGGGCTTTTTTCTAGCTTTACACGATTTCAGCCCTTCCTCTCGGAGCCTGTTTCGAACCGTCCTCGCCGTGCACTTCACCCCAGCTGCCGTTTGCCATTCTTTTTGTAGGTCACTTGATGTCATACTAAGGATGTTGAGTGACATTCCAATGAGTTGGTGGTCATCCTGGTCAGTGGAGAGTCGTTTTCGCCCTCTGCCGGTCTGTAGCTTTGTTGTCCCCAATGTCTGCTGCTTGACCTTGTTCTTATGAACCGCCGTCTTTGACATTTTAAGGATGGAAGCAACCTGACGCTCACTGTATCCCTTTGTCAGTAAAGCCAGAATTGAACCCTGCTTTTCCTCACTCAAAATTGTCCTTTTCAACACTTTTTGTAGTGGTCAATTGATTCCAATTACATTTGAGGTACTACTAGCACTGTTTTTGCCATCCAGCTGTTCCTATTGCAAGAGGATAGTGATGACCAAAGCAGTGGTTTTTATACTTTTCCTTGTTAAATAAGATTTGGTTCAGGTGATCACCTGATCAGTACCTCAATCAGTAGAATGAGGTGTGTCTGTGTTGGAATTCAACAGACACTGGAATGGAATGGCTGCCATACATGTAGAGATGCTGATTTAAGAAACATTTGCAGTGGTCTCTTAATTTTTTCCAGAGCTGTATGTCTAACTGCTGATAGGAATATAACAGGACATAACAACTATAGATGAGGTTGTGTGGGAAAAGGACTGGGAGGGAGAAATATATTTCTGTCATGGGTAAAGAAACTTACAAGGGGTGATGATATTAATTAATAGAAATTAGTTAAAACAGTCCAGTTGTGATGGCTTGGTTGTGGTAAGGCCTCTTACTCCCACCTAGGGGAGGAGAGAGGCACACAACCAAGTCATCACACCCTAACTAGGGTGATTATCATCCCCAATCAGAGACAGCTGTCTAGCGTTGTCTCTGATTGGGGATAGTATATAGGACCCACACATTTCCACCTGTGTGTGGATCATTGTTCGTTTGTGTTTGTCTGCACTGCCAGCAGCATAGCAAAAGTAAGTCACTGTGTTTTTGTTCGTTTTCACTCTCCTTTGTTATTTTCGTGCTTCGTGAGTACATCTCCGAAAATAAAAGGATGACACTTCACCAGCGCTCTGTCTACCGTCCCTTATATAATACGCACCGTGACAGAATGATCCACCACCCTGGGACGCAACGGGGAATAACTTTAGGAGATATCCTCCTCGGTAATTTTTCCCATACCGAGGAGGATACACTCCTATTATCGCTCGGTGGAGGAAGGCTGGGGTCCGGAGCAGCCGAGGCGATGTGCTTCTGTTCCCTCACTCGTGGGGGTTCCCGGAGGAACCCTCACAGGATGGGGATTGGCGGTGGAGTAGGCACGACAGGGACAGTCGTGCTCCAGCGCCAGTTCCCAGTCCGGTGCCTCCAGCGCCGGTCCAGAGTCGGAGGAAGAGGAGACCGACTCAGCGCACCACACCATCGGTGCGCAACACTAGCCCGGTGCGACCCGTACCAGCTAAACGCACCCAGCCAACGGTGCGTTTCCCCAGCCCGGTACGGCCCGCGCCTGCTCCGCGCACCAGCCAAACGGTGCGTTTCCCCAGCCCGGCGCAACCCGTGCCAGCTAAACGCACTAACCAAACGGTGCGTTTCCCCAGCCCGGCGCGACCCGTGCCAGCGCCTCGCATCAGACCACTGGTGCGTTTCCCCAGTCCTGTACGCCCCGTGCCTACTCCTCGCACGGAGGCTAAAACGACGTTCAGTCCCGCTGTGGAGCAGGAGCTCCATAGCGTGTCGGTGCCCAGTCTGGGGCCGACAGCCAGCCCAACTACAGGGCTGGAAACCCTCTCTGCGTCAGTGCCCAGGGTGGGCACGACGTTCAGCCCCGCTGTGGAGCAGGA
Organism: Thymallus thymallus; assembly: GCA_023634145.1. Classification (NCBI taxonomy): domain Eukaryota; kingdom Metazoa; phylum Chordata; class Actinopteri; order Salmoniformes; family Salmonidae; genus Thymallus; species Thymallus thymallus. The sequence continues at coordinate 6,893,409 of CM042403.1, read as the reverse complement.
GCTCCATAGCGCGTCGGTGCCCAGTGTGGGGCCGACAGCCAGCCCCACCAGAGGGCTGGAAACCATCTCTGCGTCGGTGCCCAGGGTGGGCACGACGTTCAGCCCCGCTCTGGAGCAGGAGCTCCATAGCGCGTCGGTGCCCAGTGTGGGGCCGACAGCCAGCCCAACCAGAGGGCTGGAAACCATCTCTGCGTCGGTGCCCAGGGTGGGCACGACGTTCAGCCCCGCTGTGGAGCAGGAGCTCCATAGCGTGTCGGTGCCCAGTCTGGGGCCGACAGCCAGCCCAACCACAGGGCTGGAAACCCTCTCCGCGTCGGTGCCCAGGGTGGGCACGACGTTCAGCCCCACCAGAGGGTTGGGAACCATCTCTGCGTCGGTGCCCAGGGTGGGCACGACGTTCAGTCCCGCTGTGGAGCAGGAGCTCCATAGCGTGTCGGTGCCCAGTCTGGGGCCGACAGCCAGACCAGCTGCAGGGCTGAAGACCACCTCTGCGTCGGTGCCCAGGGTGGGCACGGCATCCAGCCTGAGGTCTCCGGAGAAGGTCAGCAGCCCGAGGCCTCCTGTGACGATCAGTAGCCCGAGGCCTCCTGTAAAGGTCAGCAGCCTGAGGCCTCCAGCGAAGGTCAGCGCCACGCCACCTCCAGCGAAGGTCAGCGCCACGCCACCTCCAGCGAAGGTCAGCGCCACGCCACCTCCAGCGAAGGTCAGCGCCACGCCACCTCCAGCGAAGGTCAGCGCCACGCCACCTCCAGCGAAGGTCAGCGCCACGCCACCTCCAGCGAAGGTCAGTGTTCCGCCACCTCCAGCGAACGTCAGCGTTCCGGAGCCTCCAGCCACAGCTCAAGGCCTGGAGCCTCCTCCACCGGTGCCCAGTCCGGGGCCGGTCGTCTGCGTCGCTCCAGTGCCGGAGCAGTCCGCTCCACCGGTGCCCAGTCCGGGGCCGGTCGTCTACGTCGCTCCATTGACGGAGCAGTCCGCTCCACCGGTGCCCAGTCCGGGGCCGGTCGTCTACGTCGCTCCAGTGCCGGAGCAGTCCGCTCCACCGGTGCCCAGTCCGGGGCCGGTCGTCTGCGCCGCTCCAGTGCCGGAGCAGTCCGCTCCACCGGTGCCCAGTCCGGGGCCGGTCGTCTACGTCGCTCCAGTGCCGGAGCAGCCCGCTCCACCGGTGCCCAGTCCGGGGCCGGTCATCTACGTAGCTCCAGTGCCGGAGCAGTCCGCTCCACCGGTGCCCAGTCCGGGGCCGGTCATCTACGTAGCACCAGTGACGGAGCAGTCAGCTCCACCGGTGCCCAGTCCGGGGCCGGTGGTCAGCCCCTCTCCAGGGTCGAGGGCTCCCACACCAGGGTCCAGACAGGACTTGGTAAATGGCGGGAGTACTGAGAGGGGAACCATCGCGCTGGGGTCCGGACTGGACCGGGCGTGCAACAGAGAGGTAGGAGAGAAGCTACTCTCAGAGCTTGCGCCACGCCCGGAACCAGAACCGGAGCCTCCACCAGCAACCATCTCAGTACCCCGCCATGTCCCCCCTAGTTTTTTGGACATTTTTTTTTTTTTTTTTCTTTTCAGGAGAGGGGGGATTTATGGTGCGATCGGGAGTCCGCACCTTGGGGGGGGGGGTACTGTGATGGCTTGGTTGTGGTAAGGCCTCTTACTCCCACCTAGGGGAGGAGAGAGGCACACAACCAAGTCATCACACCCTAACTAGGGTGATTATCATCCCCAATCAGAGACAGCTGTCTAGCGTTGTCTCTGATTGGGGATAGTATATAGGACCCACACATTTCCACCTGTGTGTGGATCATTGTTCGTTTGTGTTTGTCTGCACTGCCAGCAGCATAGCAAAAGTAAGTCACTGTGTTTTTGTTCGTTTTCACTCTCCTTTGTTATTTTCGTGCTTCGTGAGTACATCTCCGAAAATAAAAGGATGACACTTCACCAGCGCTCTGTCTACCGTCCCTTATATAATACACACCGTGACACCAGTCCACCTAAAAAACTGGAGGCCCCTTACACTTTAGTGTTGTGATGTAAAATGCATAGAGCATATCATTGAAAGAGTGTAGCACTGTTGAGAGATTTGGAATATAATATAACAGTATAATAATACTCTTAGTTAAAATATTAATCTTTAATATACAATCTGTAGAAACTATGCGATTAGACAGGTTCAGATGGATGGCCCAATAAAAAAAGAAAAGAAAAGAAAGGGTAACATGTTTCTATTAAGTGCTAAAGTTGAGGTCAGGGACTTGGACTGGACACATGCTGAACCTCTGAAGACAGGAGCAGTAGCTTGTCTTATCAATAACACTTCCTGAATTATGTGTGTTCTAGTCCAGATGGAATGTCATTTTTCTGCTGTGAGAATTTGCTTGAATTCCAATCTAATGTGTTTTCTATTTTGTCTACAGGTGCTGATCATGTGTCTGTGAAGACAGGAGGCTCCATCACCTTCCCATGTAGTTATGATCTGAAATACAAAACCCATGTGAAATACTGGTGTAAAGCAGGTTATTATAGTAGGTGCTCCTCTGTTGTTCAAACTGTTCCTTCTAAGAACACAGATAAGGCCTTAATCTCTGATGACAACAACCAGGGAAGATTCACTGTGACCATGACTGATCTGGAACCAGACGACTCTGGACGTTACTGGTGTGTTGTGAAGACCAATGGTGGATCAGATGTCTGGACAGGATCGTTCTACCTATATGTCACTCCAGGTAAGATCCCTGCAACTCTTCCATATGATTACATGACTGGTGTTCTGGATTCATTTACTGGTATCACTATTATTGTTGTCAGGCACTGGCCATAGAGAAGCATATTTGCTTCTCTATGTAGCTATGGTCAGAGTCTGACAGTGTCTTTCTTTTCTGTTTCTGCGTGGGTTTTGAGTTGGATCCCTAATTAGAGGCAGCTGCACCGCATTGTCTCTAATTAGGGATCCTATATATGTTAGTCTGTCATTCACTCTGGTGTGGGTCGTTGTCGAGGTATTTCGCAGTCACGGTGAAAGTAAGTGTGCTTTTGGTTATGTTTAAAATATCGTGTTTTGTTTTAACGTAACGTTTGAAATTCGTGTTTTGGTTTCGTTTAGTAGTTCGTCATTTTTGTGTTTGTTATACATAGTATTACCTTCTGAGCTATACATACAGTGGGGAGAACAAGTATTTGATACCGATTTTGCAGGTTTTCCTACTTACAAAGCATGTAGAGGTCTGTCATTTTTATCATAGGTACACTTCAACTGTGAGAGACGGAATCTAAAACAAAAATCCAGAAAATCACATTGTATGATTTTTAAATAATTAATTTGCATTTTATTGCATGACATAAGTATTTGATCACCTACCAACCAGTAAGAATTCCGGCTCTCACAGACCTGTTAGTTTTTCTTTAAGAAGCCCTCCTGTTCTCCACTCATTACCTGTATTAATTGCACCTGTTTGAACTCGTTACCTGTATAAAAGACACCTGTCCACACACTCAATCAAAAAGACTCCAACCTCTCCACAATGGCCAAGACCAGAGAGCTGTGTAAGGACATCTGGGATAAAATTGTAGACCTGCACAAGGCTGGGATGGGCTACAGGACAATAGGCAAGCAGCTTGGTGAGAAGGCAACAACTGTTGGCGCAATTATTAGAAAATGGAAGAAGTTCAAGATGACGGTCAATCTCCCTCGGTCTGGGGCACCATGCAAGATCTCACCTCGTGGGGCATCAATGATCATGAGGAAGGTGAGGGATCAGCCTAGAACTACACGGCAGGACCTGGTCAATGACCTGAAGAGAGCTGGGACCACAGTCTCAAAGAAAACCATTAGTAACACACTACGCCGTCATGGATTAAAATCCTGCAGCGCACGCAAGGTCCCCCTGCTCAAGCCAGCGCATGTCCAGGCCCGTCTGAAGTTTGCCAATGACCATCTGGATGATCCAGAGGAGGAATGGGAGAAGGTCATGTGGTCTGATGAGACAAAAATAGAGCTTTTTGGTCTAAACTCCACTCGCCGTGTTTGGAGGAAGAAGAAGGATGAGTACAACCCCAAGAACACCATCCCAACCGTGAAGCATGGAGGTGGAACATCATTCTTTGGGGATGCTTTTCTGCAAAGGGGACAGGACGACTGCACCGTATTGAGGGGAGGATGGATGGGGCCATGTATCGCGAGATCTTGGCCAACAACCTCCTTCCCTCAGTAAGAGCATTGAAGATGGGTCGTGGCTGGGTCTTCCAGCATGACAACGACCCGAAACACACAGCCAAGACAACTAAGGAGTGGCTCCGTAAGAAGCATCTCAAGGTCCTTGAGTGGCCTAGCCAGTCTCCAGACCTGAACCCAATAGAAAATCTTTGGAGGGAGCTGAAAGTCCGTATTGCCCAGCGACAGCCCCGAAACCTGAAAGGATCTGGAGAAAGTCTGTATGGAGGAGTGGCCCAAAATCCCTGCTGCAGTGTGTGCAAACCTGGTAAAGAACTACAGGAAACGTATGATCTCTGTAATTGCAAACAAAGGTTTCTGTACCAAATATTAAGTTCTGCTTTTCTGATGTATCAAATACTTATGTCATACAATAAAATGCAAATTAATTACTTAAAAATCATACAATGTGATTTTCTGGATTTTTGTTTTAGATTCCGTCACTCACAGTTGAAGAGTACCTATGATAAAAATTACAGACTTATACATGCTTTGTAAGTGGGAAAACCTGCAAAATCGGCAGTGTATCAAATACTTGTTCTCCCCACTGTAGTATAAATAAAGAAAAGATGTCAAACTACTATAATCCCTGCGCTGCGTCTTGGTCATTCCCACACCCACATCGTGACAATTGTTCAGGTTGACATGAGGAATGTTGGTATATAAGAGCTGATAGGAATATAACAGGAAATAATAAGAAATACATGAAATATGTCTCTCTGCCGATAAGAATATAACAAGATATAATAAGAACTTCATGAAATAGTTATATTTAGTGATAGGAATGTAACAGGACATAATAAGGACTACATGAAATACAGCTCTGGAAAAAATTTCTAATTAATAATAACCCTGATTTTCAATCACAGCTTTCATGTGTCTTGGCATGCTCTCCACCAGTCTTTCACAATGATGTTGGGTGACTTTATGCCACTCCTGGTGCAAAAATTCAAGCAGCTCGGCTATGTTTGATGGCTTGTGACCATCCATCTTCCTCTTGGTCACATTCCAGAAGTTTTCAATGGGGTTCAGTTCTGGAGATTGGGCTGGCCATGACAGGGTTTTGATCTGGTGGTCCTCCATCCACACCTTGATTGACCTGGCTGTGTGGTATGGAGCATTGTCCTGCTGGAAAAACCAATCCTCAGAGTTGGGGAACATAGCAGAAGGAAGCTAGTTTTCTTCCAGGACAACCTTGTATGTGGCTTGATTCATGCGTCCTTCACAAAGACAAATCTGCCCGATTACAGCCTTGCTGAAGAACCACCAGATAATCACCAATCCTCCACCACATTTCACAGTGGGTGCGAGACACTGTGTCTTGTAGGCCTCTCCAGGTCTCCATCTAACCATTAGACGTCCAGGTGTTGGGCAAAGCTACGGTTGTTGAGTGACATTCCAATGAGTTGGCGGTCATCCTGGTCACTGGAGAGTCGTTTTCGCCATCTGCTGGTCTGTAGCTTTGTTTTCCCCAATGTCTTCTGCTTGACCTTGTTCCTATGATCCGCCGTCTTTGACATTTTAAGGATGGAAGCAACCTGACGCTCACTGTATCCCTCTGTCAGTAAAGCCAGAATTGAACCCTGCTTTTCCTCACTCAAAATTGTCCTTTTCAACACTTTTTGTCGTGGTCAATTGATTCCAATTACATTTGAGGTACTACTAGCACTGTTTTTGCCATCCAGCTGTTCCTATTGCAAGAGGATAGTGATGACCAAAGCAGTGGTTTTTATACTTTTCCTCGTTAAATAAGATTTGGTTCAGGTGATCACCTGATCAGTACCTCAATCAGTAGAATGAGGTGTGTCTGTGTTGGAATTCAACAGACACTGGAATGGAATGGATGCCATACATGTAGAGATGCTGATTTAAGAAACATTTGCAGCCTCTTAATTTTTTACAGAGCTGTATGTCTAACTGCTGATAGGAATATAACAGGACATAACAACTATAGATGAGGTTGTGTGGGAAAAGGACTGGGAGGGAGAAATATATTTCTGTCATGGGTAAAGAAACTCACAAGGGGTGATGATATTAATTAATAGCAATTAGTTAAAACAATCCAGTCCACCTAAAAAACTGGAGGCCCCTTAAACTTTAGTGTTGTGATGTAAAATGCATAGAGCATATCATTGAAAGAGTGTAGCACTGTTGAGAGATTTTGAATATAATATAACAATATAATAATACTCTTAGTTAAAATATGAATCTTTAATTTACAATCTGTAGAAACTATGGGCCAATAAAAAAAGAAAAGAAAAGAAAGGGTAACATGTTTCTATGAAGTGCTGAAGTTGAGGTCAGGGACTTGGACTGGACACATGCTGAACCTCTGAAGACAGGAGCAGTAGCTTGTCTTATCAATAACACTTTCTGTATTATGTGTGTTCTAGTCCAGATGGAATGTCATTTTTCTGCTGTGAGAATTTGCTTGAATTCCAATCTAATGTGTTTTCTGTTGTTGTGTCTACAGGTGCTTATCATGTGTCTGTGAAGACAGGAGGCTCCATCACCATCCCATGTAGTTATGATCTGAAATACAAAACCCATGTAAAATACTGGTGTAAAGGAGATTATTTTAATAGGTCCTCCCATGTTGTACGCACTGATCCTCCTAAGAACACAGATAAGGCCTCAATCTCTGATGACAACAACCAGGGAAGATTCACTGTGACCATGACTGATCTGGAACCAGAGGACTCTGGACGTTACTGGTGTGTTTTAGAGATCAATGGTGAACCAGATATCTGGACAGGATCGTTCTACCTATCTGTCACTGCAGGTAAGATCCCTGTAACTCTTCCATATGATTACATGACTGGTGTTCTGGTTTCATTTACTGGTATCACTATTATTGTTCAAGATGACATGAGGAATGTTGGTATATGTCTACTTTCTGTTCTCTATCCATCATATCATAATTATCAGATTTATGATCAGTTGTTACAAAAAAACACTTGATCACTCAGGACCTTCTTTGGTGTCTGTACCTCTGTGTTCAGGTACTCCAGAACTCTATGTGGACCAACAGGAGGTGACTGGAGATGAAGGAGGGAGTGTCATTGTAAATTGTTACTATAGTGACACTGGAAAAATGAAGTGGTGGTGCAGGATTGGTGGAAAAGATTCATGTTTGGTGTGGAATTCTGGGACTTTAGATGGAACATCAGTGACATTACAGCAGACCACTGATGTCACCAAAACAAACGTCTTAACGGTGACTATGAGTGGACTTAAGATGGAGAACACTGGCTGGTACATGTGTGGAGTTAGAGACCTTATGATGCCTGTTCACATCACTGTCAGACAACAAACCACAACTATGACCAGTGAGTAGAGAGCAATCAGATACTGTAGAATTAAGTATTAACCTTGTTTTATCCAGTCTTGCTTGCTTAAAGAAAGTGGATTATAATTCAAATGAAGTTAAAATCCACATTTTGGGGTAAATTAAATAAACTGGACAAGAAAGTAATATCTTAGACACAATGTGTTGTTACATTTCAGTCTACCCTGTGTCTCTCTGGTACACCAGTCATAATACCATTGTTGTTTTTAACCTCACAGCATCCCAAGCTCCAACCACTGAACAATCCTCTTTCTCTCCAACTGCTGAGCCTGTTCAGACTGACAACACAGTCCAAGGACCTGAGGGTGGCAAGGAGAAGGACACCACGAGGTAATTATCACTCATTCAGCTGTATTTCACACTTACTCTTCCAAATGGATGACAGTAGAAATATGAAGAGGTTTTTCATTCTAGAGTTTAGGGCACAAAAACACCCTCCTTAAACATTTCCACACTGTGTTTTTGACCAAGACACTGTTATAGGGACATTTACCATCATAGAGACAGAAACATTTGCCACTTCCTCATATCTCTGTGGTTTGTAGAAGTAGCAGCACTCTATTCTTGGATGGTCAAGTTCATCACATGAAAGGTGTGAAGAGATGAACAAATGTTTCCATTTTGTCATAGCAGAAGAAAAAACATCAATCTATATATCTGTGATGTTTTATGGACTGTATTTTACAATAAACATAGTCTCTCACCTTCAGTTCCATAGATCTAAAAGTCCTACTGATTCCTCTGGGCATGTTGGTGGTGGTGATATCTGGTGTCCTAGTCACATGGAAGATGTGGAGAAAGCATAGTAAGTATCCATTCTATAACGACTATAATGGAAGTTTGAATGTGGAGATATTTTCAGGAGACAATAAATATTTTCCTTGAAGACAACTGTATTAGCATATGTTATAACCAATGTATCTTGACATAAGAGGAGGAAACTCAAAAGTATAACTCTTCTATGATGAATGTATTCAGTATTATTCTAGTGTATCTCAGAGGTCTCTAATACTGCATCTCTCTTTCTTTATTCCAGAGGACAATAAGGCCATGGACCAGACAACAAACACCTCAGTGGTAGGCTACACTCATGTTCCTCTCATCTGAATCAAGGCCTTGTGGGTAAGACACTGTCTGTGAATAATGCAGGACATGGCCATGGACAGGAAATGGATATCAGATGGACTTAAATCATACATTATCTCTTCAGCTACAGCTTCATGTCCATTGTAACTGTACAATGTATACATGTTAACTCTATATTTACAGTGAATGTTACATACCCAGGACTGTTGAGACAGTGTGATTTCAGTTTCTCAGAGTGGTTTACAGTGTAGAGCTAATAATATGATCTGTAGCGAAGTCAGTGGTTAAGGTGTTGTGATTTCCTTTTCAGCTTTGCAGACACAGTAGTCCTATGTTGCTTCTCTGTCCTGTTCCTGTTTGACCTGACTGACACTGTGCTGTTTGAGAGGAAGAAGCTCATATCTCAATGTTGTTAAAACAAATACATGCCTTATATTGTGGATTATGTATATGTACAAAGGTATCTCATACATGTAGACTGATGAGTTTTATCATCCACCCCCTTTGTGTGTCTCTACCAGCTGGACCCATTTCCTGTCAATGGTGATGATGTGACGTACAGCACTGTTGTCCCCAAGAGGAGGAACCAGTTAAATGTACAGACCAAGGTAAGACTGCTATTCTGATCACTATGATGTTAATATATTAAGTTGTAGCTTTGTTGATCTGTCGGCTACTGTGCATGGGGTTATAGAAGAAGTCACATCTTTTTGAGACACTGAAAATGTGTTATGCTGTGTTGTAGCAAATCTTTCTCTTAAAAAATAAAGCACTTTCAAAGTTTGGAAAAGTAACATACTTTTATTACACAAGTAACAAAAGCCGAGGAGCCCCCAGAGACTTCTGGTCCTCCCAGACTCCTTTGCGCTTCTTATACTCCTGTGGGGTTACATAGCATACATAGCCCCTCCCTCACGGGTAGGCTCATTAACACCTCTACCAGTCCACTATTGTTTCAAAACCTTTCAACTCTGGTTTGTCAACCTCCTCTTCCTGTCAGCAATTAAACCTTCAAAATGTAAAACCCTCCACCCATGGCAATAAAACTTAAAGATACGAAACTGTGAAACCATCGTGGCGACCCCCTAGTAATGGTGTAAAGATAAACACACTCACCCATGAAGGCAACCAGACACACACTCATAAATCTCAACATACATGGACCCAAACTCTTAGTGCCTGTTACAACCTGGTACAATACAGACACTGTTCTATTCAACTATTCTAGTCCTTATATTATATTATAGCTAACGTGTGTCTAAGTGTACCCTATAAAACCATATAATTATCTTCTCTTGGCCTTTACTGACTGCTCTAACTATTGGCCTTTACTGGCTGCTCTAACTATTGGCCTTTACTGGGTGCTCTAACTATTGGCCTTTACTGGCTGCTCTATCTCCATCCTGCTGCTATAACATTCTATAGTTTACTGAGTAACCTATTGTGGTTTCTAACCTTCCAATTCTGTTCTTTAAATCAGTCCTAAAAATATTAAACAAAAGCTTAAAATATTCATCAGCTGTAAACATTTCTGAGTTTTAATGTCTTTATGTATCTCCTCCCCGTTTCAGCTATTCTGTAACAAATGGTTCCAAGCTGTAGCCTACATTCATCATCACATATTGTCCCTCTTCACCTCTCTACCTGTGTGTCCCTCCTCACTTCTAGTCAGAACCAGATGATAATGTGGTCTACAGCTCACTAGCCCTACAGCTGGACCCATTCCCTGCCAATGGTGATGATGTGACATACAGCACTGTTGTCCCCAAGAGGAGGAACCAGTTACATGTACAGACCAAGGTAAGACTGCTATTCTGATCACTATGATGTCAATATATTAAGTTTTATCTGTGTTGTACTGTCAGCTATGTGTCAGACTGGTGGGGTTATAGATGAAGTCACATCAGAATCAGGTTTATTGTCCTACAAGAGGAACATCATGAAACAAACAGTCAGACATAAATAGTACCACCCACCTTCCCATAGGAGGAAGATACATGGAACTGTTTATGGTTGTGATAGTCCCTGGGATGAAACTCCTCCTGAAGCTTGGAGTGAGACATTTAATAGTCAGATATCTCCAACCTGATTGGAGAAGATCATGTGGCGGGCCTTACGCTGGATAGCTCCTTCATTAAGAAGGGAGGGTTTTTGATCGGGTTAGATGCCGTGTTGGTGATTCTTAATAGTTTATTGTGGGGTAATTCAGGAGGGACAGGATGGCTGTTCTGTCAGGAGACTTGAAAAGGAGGGTTTTGTGGCCCGTACTTCGTCAGTCATTGGTGTATGGGGTGTAGAAAATGTGTAAAAAATGTATGATTTTATGTATCTCTTCCCATGTAGCCTACATTCATCATCACATATTGTCCCTCTTCACCTCTCTACCTGTGTGTCCCTCCTCACTTCTAGTCAGAACCAGATGATAATGTGGTCTACAGCTCACTAGCCCTACACCACACAGGTCAGTGTTGACTTATCTTCTCTCTCATGTTCGTACACAGATGATGCTAATCTCTCAACAAAGAAACAGACAAGACCATATATTACTACTGTATGTGTACAATACATCACTCTTTATCCACACACTATTTATCCTGATCATCTAGAGAAGCTGATTACTTTGTTATCATCAGTTCTATGTTCTATCTAGAACATGCCTGTATTGTGCACCAAACTACTTTCTCTCCAGCAGAGGGCAGCAACACAGCAGTGACTGACTGAGTGAAAATCTTGGTCCTAAAGAGCCCTTATCCAGGAAGGACAGCCACCTCCCCCTCCCGTATCACAACATGAGTCATGACTCTCTATGTGCTTCAATATGCTTCTGCCCTCACCTCCTAACCCACCCGTCTCCTTGTTGTGTCCATAAACTACTGAAGACAGTCTGCTGTGCTTGATTTGATTATCACCACATATCTGTTATATTAGTTACTGTATGAACCTCCCACCTACTCCAATGACCTTTACCCTTGTCACTTTTTACCCACATCACCATCTTATTGATCTCATATATCTAGTCAAATGTATATTAAATGAACAAGCTGTGTAACAAAATAAATATCTAATGCTGAATGCAAAATGAATTGAAATTCGTATTGGTATTTCAAAAGTGGGTTAAAACTAGACCATAGAACGTAATAGTTGCTCTCTGCCACTGACGGGTGCATATACACTCAAACAGAAGCAGGAAGAGAGTTGAAGACAGTGATATCTCTATCATTAGGTGGTAGAGTTGTTCTGTTTGGTGCCATTTGAGTGTGATATGGCATACACAGACCTAGACAAAAACATCCACCCAAACAAGGCTCCTCATCTCTCAGCCTGGTCACGTCACGTAACATAGTAAAAGTAAATCCGGGACACCCAAATTAGAATATGTTACGTTGGGTATGGTTACATAAGACAGGTTGGTTGGGGTGGGTGTATTGGTGGGCGTAAAGCTCTGACGTCAGGCATTTTATCTAATTAGTAACTTTGCAAGTACGTTTTTAGCTAAACCTAACCTTAACCCTTTAACATTAACCATCACCCTACCCTTAACCCCTAACGCTAACCTCTAGCCTAGATAAAGTTAGCCACCTAGCTAATGTTAGCGTTAGCCACCTAGGCAACTAGCTAAGATTAGCAACAACATATTGCAACTTGTAACACATCATATGAGTTTTAATTCGTAACATGTCATATATCATACTACATGGAGTGTCTCGGATTTAAGTACAGAATCATACGAAATGCTCACAAGGCTGCATCTCTGCCTCCTTTTCATCTTCTCCAGACTCTCATAAGGGCTCCATGTTTCTATGATGGAATTCAATCTCATGGTTCACTTCACTGATGATTGAAGTCAAGGTTTGGGTATATGCTGAAACTCTGAATACAGAATTATTTGTTATCGTTAGTCCTTTTAAATAGGTTTTAAATGTATATTTTGAGCGAGGACTTGCCATTGGCTTTCTGGTTTTCAATCACATTTGTCCGGTATAAATAAAAAGTACCCCTTCCTTAATAGGGGAAAAAACGACTTAGCTATTAGGAAGTTCAGTCATTCTCTTTGGTTTAGTCCAGATGTAATGTCATTTTTCTGCTGCATGAATATGGTTGAATTCCAATATAAATTACTACTTTTGTGAAATAATGTTTTTACACCAAACATATATATTATTTTATGAACATTTATTTTTTACTCAGATTTTTCAGGGGTTCCTGCAGCACACTCAGCACCCCTACACCCCTACTTGTCAACACGCTCTCCTCCTCTCACCTTTTCCCTTAGCTTGAGGACTTCAGTGCACAACACATCAGCTGTCTGTGTATTTTCAAACCAAACCTTCATATCATGACCACTAACCGCTACACACAGCCTACATTGTTGTCACAATGTAGTAAAATAGCTACTAGAACTAACGCATTAGTAAACACGCTACAATCATCGTGTTTGAGTCTGCGTTTGAGTAGCTAAACTAGCTAGCTGCATTCGCTAGCTAAGTAAAAAAATATATACAACCAAATATAGCTAGCTCTCGCCCTCTTTCTCTGTCACTCTCTTGCTTCTCCTTAATTTGGAAAAAATGTATTGTTCAAAACTGTTCAACTATTGTCTTTCTCTCTCTTTGAGACATCTACTCACAACATTTTATTGACTACAGTAATAGCTAGCTGTAGCTTATTCTTTCAGTACTAGATTCATTCTCTGATCATTTGATTAGGGGGAAAACATGTCACATCATGCTGCAAGAGCTCTGATAGGTTGAAGGACTGGAAGTTGTCATAATTACTGTGTGGAAGGGGAGGGAATCATGAGCCTCATAGGTTTAGTATTGAACTTAATTCACCTAGAAGAGGTCAGAATCTAGCTGTCCTCCTGCTACACCATGGTGCTACCCTACAAAGTGCTGCTGAGGCTACCGTAGACCTTCATTGCAAAACAGTGTGTTTAAATTTTTTTTTTTCCTGACGTCAATATATTAGAATAGTTTTATCTAAAAAGGATAACTTTTTAAATGTTTCACTGTGTATTTTTATTAAATTCACTGAGGAGGATGTGTCCTTGAGCAAGGCACTTAACCCTAATTTGCTCCAGGGGCTGACCCTGTAGGTAGGCTGTCATTGTAAATAATAATTTGTTCTTAACTGACTTGCCTAGTTAAATAAAAAATAAAGAAAAGTGACCCTACAGCAGACCACTGATGCCACCAAAGGATAAGTCTTAACCGTAACTGTGAGTGGTCTGAAGATGGAGAACACTGGCTGATACAGGTACTTTCTTGTGGAGTGGGAGACCTTATGATGCCTGCAAGGAGAAGTACACCATGAGGTAATTATCACAAATTCAGCTGTATGTCACACTTACTCTTCCAAATGGATGACAATATAAATATTGAAAAATGTTTTGTTTTCTGTTTTTCACACTAAAAATGAGTTCACAGAAACGTTAAACGTTTTCACACAGAGTATAGGCCAAGGCACTGTTGTCATGGAGACATTTACCCGCATAGAGACTTCCTCGTACCTCTGTGGTTTGTTGAAGTAGCAGCATCTTATTCTTGTATGGCCAAGTTTCACCCATAAAAGCTGTGAAGAGCTAAACAAATATTTCCATTAGGTCATAGCAGCACAAAAAGGATCATAAACAAATCTTAATATCTTAGATGTTTTATGAACAATATTTTACAGTCAACATACTCTTTCACCATCAGTTCCATAGATTTAAAAGTCCTACTGCTGAAAATACATAATTATTATTATTATTATAGTATAAATTCCTAGCGTCAAGGCCCTCATTGTTCCCTACTGTGTTTGAGTTAGTAATAATTTGTAGAGTGACTCTATTTTGCCGGTCTTGGTCTTGGTCTCGCTTTAGGTGGTTTAAAACACAACACTGCTGGTATCACTATTATTGTTCAAGTTGACATGATGAATGTGGTCTTATGTCTACTTCCTGTTCTCTATCCATCATATCATAATTATCATATTTGTGGTCAGTCATTACAAAAACACTTGATCACTCAGGGCCTTCTTTGGTGTCTGTACCTCTGTGTTCAGGTACTCCAGAACTCTGTGGACCAACAGGAGGTGACTGGAGTTGAAGGAGGGAGTGTCATTGTAAATTGTTTCTATAGTGACATTGGACATATTGAGTGGTCCATGATTGGTGGCAGTATCTGTGATATTTCAACAGACCACTGATGCCAACAAAAGAAAAGTCTAAATATTGACTAATAGTGGTCTGAAGATGAACATCAATGTTTTTCACATTAGAGTTCAGGGCAAAAAACACCCTCCTTAAACGTTTTCACACAGATTATAAACCAACACACTTCCTCATTCTCTGTTATAGAGACATTTACCATCATAGAGACTGACACAATTACCACTTCCTCATAGATCTGTGGTTGTAGAAGTAGCAGCACTCTGTTCTTGGATGGTCACTTTAAAGGTGTGAAGAGATGAACAAATATTTCCATTTTGTCATAGCAGCAGGGAAAATATCATTTAAAAAATATGTATTTATCTGTGATATTTTATGGACTATTTTACAATAAACAGACTTTCACCATCAGTTCCATAGATCTACAAGTCCTACTGATTCCTCTGGGCATGTTGGTGGTGGTGATATCTGGTGTCCTAGTCACATGGAAGATGCCTACACTACCACCTTCAATGATCCACACTCATTAAATACCTTTAGCGGTCAAAATCATCACTGCCGCTGCAAACGGTTAAATATACAGTACACTACCTCTAGAAATAGGAAGTCTTCCCTTTACAATGTTGTGAAGTTCAGGACAAACTGACTCCAAGGTGAAACTAAAGATGAGTAGAAACCAGACAGGTCTCTCTGGTGAGACCAAGGGACAGATTTACTTCTTGCACCTGCTATTACAGGATAAAACACACAACATAAGAAACTGTTCATTTATGGTACATTTGATTTGAGGTTATATATTGGCTAGCTAAGTGTACTCTTTTTGCAAGGTAATTATTTTTCATAATATTTGTCATCTGTATATTTTTGTAAATATAACCTCTGGATCCAGTCTTCATCACACTATAAACTGTTTATTTATTATAATTTTTTTGCACTTGAACCTCTGACTCAACCTCTGAATATCAATTGTTGTTGCTCAACACCAATTAAATAGTCTGCTGGTTCCTCCATCTTTATTAACACAATACGTGATTGTATTTGATATAAGATATACAAATGTGCTAATTAAATAAAATAACCAGTTGTAGAGCCTTACAGCCTTATGTTACAACTACACCATAGAATGTAAGAGTTTCTGTCTGCCACTGAGGGGGGAATATACACTCAAACAGAAGCAGGAAGAGATTTAAAGACAGATATGGCTGTTCGGAAGCGCAGTCATTCTCTTTCGTGCCTTGGTCCTTGACACACACATACGGAGACACAAATGGCTTCTCATCTCTCCCTCCTACTCCTCATATTCTCCAGACTCTCGGGTAAGGGTAACACGTTTTTTAGTGGGGAAATTACGTTAGGGTTGTGGACACAGCTTGTTCCATAATTTAATCCTAAAATTGAAGATTAGTTTATAACTGTAGAACAAACATTCCGTATAATATAGAGAACCTTCAACTATCAACACTTTGAAATGCTCAAACCAGAATCATACACTACATTTGATTATTTTATTGTATTAGCACATTTGAATATCTGGTTGATTCAAGCGAACATTTAGTTTAAGTCAAGGATCAAGAACTAGATTCAGCTGCGGGACAATCATTTCTCAAGCGGATGGTCAGGGGGGCGGAATATAATTACAAATCATTTATAGACTGCAAGAAGTCCAAACAGATGACTAAAACATAATCACTTCTAAATGTATTACATTTATACACAAATACAAATATCTTTATATTATGCATGGTAACACTATGCAGCAGACTTCCTAAAAGTAAAAGACTACAAGTATTTTATTTTAAATATAATATACTTAAGTATCAAAAGTAAATGTAACTGTTAAAATGTACTTAAGTATCAAAAATCAAAGTATAAATCACTTCAAAATTCTTATATTAAGCAAGTCAGATACCACCATGTTCTTGTTATTTTAATGTATGGATAGCCAGGGGCTCGCTATCCCTGATGCAGTAAAACATGTAAAACATTGAATAATTAAGCTTTATGCAACATATTTTTGAGTGCGAACCCATTACCTCTTTGTTTGTCTCCACACCAACACTCAGACATAATTTATAAATGAAGCATGTGTGTTTAGTGAGTCTGAGAGATCAGATGCAGTAGGGATGACCATGGATGTTGTTTTGATATATGCGTGAATTGGACAATGTTTCTGTCCTGCTAAGCATTCAAAATATAACCAGTACTTTTGGGTGTCAGGAAAATGTATGGAGTTAAAAATACATGTATTTTATATATTTAATTTAAAAAATATATAAATAAAGTAAAGTACAGATATCTCCAAAAACTACTTAAGTAGTACTTAAAAGTATTTTTGACTTAAGTACTTTACACCACTGGGCACTGTCCGATAGTAGCTAGGCTTGCTCACTACAAAATTAAGATTGCCTTATTACAACGGGGTAGGGATCTGAATACGAATAACACACAGTTCTCTATTAATGAGCGATTTCCCCATGAATTAGTGGATAGTGCCCTGTATCCCACTTTCAAAATGCTCCAAACAGAGAAGCAGAATGTTCTTCTGGTAGTTGATATATTGTATGTAAACAACTAATTGTTCAAGCATTCGAAGATTACAATTTGGCTGTGAGTGATACCTCGTGCTGAAGTAGTCCCCGATACACATTGCACCGCAGACATTACAATCCTATATTATTATTGTATTGTTTTAATCCATGACGGACTCATCCTTTTTTACTCATTCAATTCAGAACTTTGGACTATGTGGATTTAAAATTAGGTTTAGATTAATGGGAAAGCGAAATTGGCTGACTTTATTGACTGCTCTGTGGGTCTAATATAGGATAAAGGATTGATAGAGGAGGAGGGTTAATAACCTGTCTAGGTTCTCTACTGCAGTAGGACGATACAATAATATAACAATTGGTGTCACTGTCTTTTTAACACCATGTAAACGATACATCTCAATCTCAAACATGCAAATATGATTGTTCCGATACACAACAGCAAATGGGTTGAGTGTTGTCAACAGGGTCTGTTAACGCTACTAGCGCGCGGCTGGCTGGTTAACACTGGGTTAAACCGAGTATAGCTAGTGATGGAGCAACTATCAATGTGTGTGTGTGTGTGTGTGTGTGTGTGGAGAGAAGGTTAGTGTACAGGGTTACTTCCTCTAGATTGTCAGAACTGCATGTGCTTTATTGATTTCTTGCCCTGGCTTTGTCAGGGTCGACTATACTTTAAACAAATATCTACTCCCAGTCATTAGCGGCTGTTAAAATGTATTCCTTCTTTCTTGAAATATGTCTCTTTGCCGATAGGTAGCATGCCTGTAATTGACATTAAGAACTGTTCTAGCGATATTATATATTAGTACCCTTCTCTTTTAAAATAATTTTCATTTTATGAACATTCGGATCCAATGAACTGAACAGATTGTAATATGAACATGAATCTATAATATTGTGCTGTTATTATTATTATTATTATTATTAATGATATTATTAGGCTATATATTGTTTGATTATATTTTCTCTTTTGACCTGTTCTATAGCTAGTTCTGATTTACGAAGCACATTCATAGACATGCAATATTTCTATTTGTCACCGCGAGTGGAGGACAGAATCCAGGGCGCTGAACAGTTGTAGTTCGACATACTTTATTTAGCGAACTCAACAAAACAATATACAGCCGCAACGTACAGTTGAAGTCGGAAGTTTACATACACCTTAGCCAAATACATTTAAAGTCAGTTTTTCACAATTCCTGACATTTAATCCTAGTACAAATTCCCTGTTTTAGGTCAGTTAGGATCACCACTTTATTTTAAGAATGTGAAATGGTAATTTTTTCAGCTTTCATTTCTTTCATCACATTCCCAGTGGGTCAGAAGTTTACATACACTCAATTAGTATTTGGTAGCATTGCCTTTAAATTGTTTAACTTGGGTCAAACATTTTGGGTAGCCTTCCACAAGCTTCCCACAAAAAGTTGGGTGAATTTTGTGCCATTCCTCCTGACAGAACTGGTGTAACTGATTTGTAGGCCTCCTTGCTCACACAGCTTTTTCAGTTCAGCCCACAATAGGATTGAGGTCAGGGCTTTGTGATGACCACTCCAGTACCTTGACTTTGTTGTCCTTAAGCCATTTTGCCACAACTTTGGAAGTATGCTTGGGGTCATTGTCCATTTGGAAGACCCATTTGCTACCAAGCTTTAACTTCCTGGCGGATGTCTTGAGATGTTGCTTCAATATATCCACATCTTTCCTTCCTCATAATGCCATCTATTTTGTGGAGTGCACCAGCCCCTTCTGCAGAAAAGCACCCCAACAACATGATGCTGTCACCCCCGTGCTTCACGGTTGGAATGGTGTTCTTCGGCTTGCAAGCCTCACCATTTTTCCTCCAAACATAACGATGGTCATCATGGCCAAACAGTTCTATTTTCGTTTCATCAGACCAGAGGACATTTCTTTAAAAAGTACGGTTTTTATGGTGGTTTTGGAGCAGTGGCTTCTTCCTTGCTGAGCGGCCTTTCAGGTTATGTCGATATAGGACTTGTTTTACTATGGATATAGATACTTTTGTATCTGTTTCCTCCAGCATCTTCACAAGGTCCTTTGCTGTTGTTCTGGGATTGATTTGCACTTTTTGCACCAAAGTATGTTCATCTCTAGGAGACAGAATGCGTCTCCTTCCTGAGCGTTATGAAGGCTGCGTGGTCTCATGGTGTTTATACTTGCTTACTATTGTTTGTACAGATGAACGTGGTACCTACAGGCATTTGGAAATTGCTCCCAAGGATGAACCAGACTTGTCTCTACATTTCTTTTTCTGTGGTCTTGGCTGATTTTTTTTTTATGTCGAGCAAAGAGGCACTGAGTTTGAAGGTAGGCCTTGAAATACATCCACAGGTACTCCTCCAATTGACTCAAATGATGTCAATTACCCTTTCTGGAATTATCCAAGCTGTTTAAAGACACAGTCAACTTATTGTATGTAAACTTCTGACCCACTGGAATTGTGATATAGTGAATTATAAGTGAAATAATCTGTCTGTAAACAATTGTTGGAAGAATGACTAGTGTCATGTACAAAGTAGATGTCATACCCGACTTGCCAAAACTATAGTTTGTTAACATGAAATCTGTGGAGTGGTTGAAAAATGAGTTTTAATGACTTCAACCTAAGTGTATGTACATTTCCGAAGTCAACTATACGTGCATACGCATGCACACAAACAATGACCCACACATTATGATAAGTGGGGAAATAGAATTACCCACAGTTTAGCAGATTTGTACCTGGCTAAAAGATAAATAATATAATATATATTGTTTACAGGAAACTCACTCTACAACTATAGATGAGGTTTTGTTGAAAAAGGACCTAGAGGGAGAAATATATTTCTGTCATGGGTAAAGAAACTCAAAAGTGGTGATGATATTAATTAATAATAATTTTGATCTGAATGTGCAAACTGTCAAAAAAGATCCTCAATGAAGATGGATTCTTTAAAATACGCTATTGGACTATAAATAGATTTGGCTAATGAATCTATATGGTCCAAATAATGATGATCTTGGTGCAATTGAAGCCTTTAGGCTAATAAAAAACTCCTGGGCTGGATTGCATACCAGTTAAGATACAGTATATCAACCCTTTTTCGATGTACTCAAAGTTCCACTATTAGTATGTTTTGACCACTAGTATAAAAATGGTAAACTACCAGGTACTCAACAAGAAGGTCTGATTTCACTATTACTGAAACAGGACCCAGGAAGTAAGTATGAAGATCCAGTCCACCTAAAAAACTGGAGGCCCCTTACACTTCAGTGTTGTGATGCAGAAATCCTAGCTAAATGCATAGCGTATAGAATTAATCGATCGACTTCACAGTCCTTCTAGCTGCCGCTGCTCCCCATGTCATTTTCCATTAGTCTTGTCTTGTCGTTGTTCACACCTGGTTTAGATTCCATCATCATTATGTGTTTATATAACCTCTGCTCCCGCCATGTCCTTTGTGCGTTAGTGTTGTTTGTCAGATCTTGATTGGATTCTCGTTCTCTCCGGGCATTGTGCGCCCGTGTTTGTTTCCTGGCTTTGTTTCTCCGTCTGCTATCGTGTGACTATTAAACTTTATTCCAATTTTTTAAACCTCTGGATTACAACAGAACTGTGTACCGGTATCCATATCCCTAAAGAAATAAATGACCTCACTACAACAATTCTCTATAGAAAGTTAGCAAAAATAGATCAGATCTTGTAACCATGAAATATGCCTGATTAATTCCATATCCCAGTTTGCCTACTTACTCATGGCCCTGCCTACAGGTTCAGGTGTGGCTGAAAAATCACAACATTTACCTGAAACTAACCCTATATATATCATTGTTGGGATATTAGGAATATAATAGTTAGTTAAAATATTCATCTTTAATTTACAATCTGTAGATACTATGCTATTAAACAGGTTCAGAATTTATGTGAAACATCACAGCACAGTTGAAAAAGATATGGCACATGGATATCATAAGAGGGTGGTCTATGGAGATAGGTGGACTGAGAGCAGCTAACGGGGTGGGATTAGAAGCCCATGATCTATTATAGTTATGACTGAAAACACTTTATACTGTATAATGTATACTGGATGTGTTTAAGTACTATCTATCCAGATGTAATGTATATCTAATAACTTTATGTTGTGTAACTACTGTGTAACAAAACTACCATGTATACAAGATGTGTAGAATGTAAATGTAATGAAAAAAAGCTGTACAAACAAAGTTAGTGTAAGGGCCTGACTGAGGCCAGGTCTCTGACTCCCTCTAGAGGGAGTGGGATGGCCACAGTCAGGTCCTGACAATCACAGGGTGGGTGTGGGGTTTTGGTTGATCCCCAATTAGAGGCAGCTGTCTTGTGTTGTCTCTAATTGGGGATTCTATTTATTTCCACTGTGTGTCACCTGGGTGTGGATTCTTGTGTGTGTCAATTCGTTGTATTATTCACACCAGTTCACTGTTGCTACCTCGCCTTTGTTGTGTATGAAATACCGTTAAATAAAAGGAATGTCGATCCACCACACCTCTGCGCCTCGTCCCGTCTTTACGCATCGTGACAGTTAGTTTTATCCTCCGAGGAGGTGCGGGGGTGATGGATGGGCCAATATTAAATAAAAAGGGTAACAAGTGATGAAGTTGAGGTCAGGGACTTGGACTGGACACATGCTGAACCTCTGAAGACAGGAGCAGTAGCTTGTTTTATCAATAACACTTCCTGTATTATGTGTGTTCTAGTCCAGATGGAATGTCATTTTTCTGCTGTGAGAATTTGCTTGAATTCCAATCTAATGTGTTTTCTATTTTGTCTACAGGTGCTGATCACGTGTCTGTGAAGAAAGGAGGCTCCATCACCATCCCATGTAGTTATAATCTGAAATACAAAACCCATGTGAAATACTGGTGTAAAGTAGATTATTATAGTAGGTGCTCCGCTGTTGTACAAACTGTTCCTTCTAAGAACACAGATAAGGCCTCAATCTCTGATGACATCAACCAGGGAAGATTCACTGTGACCATGACTGATCTGGAGCCAAAGGACTCTGGACGTTACTGGTGTGCTGTGAAGACCAATGGTGGATCAGATGTCTGGATAGGGAAAACCACTCTATCTGTCACTCCAGGTAAGATCCCTGCAACTCTTCCATATGATTACATGACTGGTGTTCTGGTTTCATTTACTGGTATCACTATTATTGTTCAGGTTGACATGAGGAATGTTGGTATATAAGAGCTGATAGGAATATAACAGGAAATAATAATAAATACATGAAATATGTCTCTCTGCCGATAAGGATATAATAAGAACTTCATGAAATAGTTATATTTAGTGATAGGAATGTAACAGGACATAATAAGGACTACATGAAATACAGCTCTGGAAAAAATGTATAATTAAAAATACCCTGATTTTCAATCACAGCTTTCATGTGTCTTGGCATGCTCTCCACCAGTCTTTCACAATGATGTTGGGTGACTTTATGTCACTCCTGGTGCAAAAATTCAAGCAGCTCGGCTATGTTTGATGGCTTGTGACCATCCATCTTCCTCTTGGTCACATTCCAGAAGTTTTCAATGGGGTTCAGTTCTGGAGATTGGGCTGGCCATGACAGGGTTTTGATCTGGTGGTCCTCCATCCACACCTTGATTGACCTGGCTGTGTGGTATGGAGCATTGTCCTGCTGGAAAAACCAATCCTCAGAGTTGGGGAACATAGCAGAAGGAAGCAGGTTTTCTTCCAGGACAACCTTGTATGTGGCTTGATTCATGCGTCCTTCACAAAGACAAATCTGCCCGATTCCAGCCTTGCTGAAGAACCACCAGATCATCACCAATCCTCCACCACATTTCACAGTGGGTGTGAGACACTGTGGCTTGTAGGCCTCTCCAGGTCTCCATCTAACCATTAGACGGCCAGGTGTTGGACAAAGCTACGGTTGTTGAGTGACATTCCAATGAGTTGGTGGTCATCCTGGTCACTGGAGAGTCGTTTTCTCCATCTGCTGGTCTGTAGCTTTGTTGTCCCCAATGTCTTCTGCTTGACCTTGTTCCTATGATCCGCCGTCTTTGACATTTTAAGGATGGAAGCAACCTGACGCTCACTGTATCCCTCGGTGTCAGTAAAGCCAGAATTGAACCCTGCTTTTCCTCACTCAAAATTGTCCTTTTCAACACTTTTTGTCGTGGTCAATTGATTCCAATTACATTTGAGGTACTACTAGCACTGTTTTTGCCATCCAGCTGTTCCTATTGCAAGAGGATAGTGATGACCAAAGCAGTGGTTTTTGTACTTTTCCTCGTTAAATAAGATATGGTTCAGGTGATCACCTGATCAGTAACTCAATCAGTAGAATGAGGTGTGTCTGTGTTGGAATTCAACAGACACTGGAATGGAATGGATGCCATACATGTAGAGATGCTGATTTAAGAAACATTTGCAGCCTCTTAATTTTTCCAAGAGCTGTATGTCTAACTGCTGATAGGAATATAACAGGACATAACAACTATAGATGAGGTTGTGTGGGAAAAGGACTGGGAGGGAGAAATATATTTCTGTCATGGGTAAAGAAACTCACAAGGGTTGATTAAATTAATTAATAGAAATTAGTTAAAATAATCCAGTCCACCTAAAAAACTGGAGGCCCCTTACACTTTAGTGTTGTGATGTAAAATGCATAGCGTTGTCACGAGTGGGTGTAGAGAGAGACCAAGGAGCAGCGCAGCGATAGTTCAACATCGTTTATTAAATGATAAACAAATAATGAAGCAAAACAACGAAGCAATCATAACAAAAGGAAACACACTAACTTTACTGTGACTTGAAAATAATGACCCACACACAGGTAGATATGTAGGGTGCCTAAATACAATCCCCAATCAGAGACAACCCTGTACAGCTGTCTCTGATTGAGGATTATTACCTCCCCTAGTTAGGGTGTGAGGGCTCAGTGGTTCTACCACTCCCCTTATTGGGAGTAAGGTCTAACCACAGCCAAACCCTCACAAGCGCATATAATTGAAAGAGCGTATCACTGTTGAGAGATTTGGAATATAATATAACAATATAATATTCTTAGTAAAAATATTAATCTTTAATATACAATCTGTAGAAACTATGCGATTAGACAGGTTCAGATGGATGGGCCAATAAAAAAAGAAAAGAAAGGGTAACATGTTTCTATGAAGTGTTGAAGTTGAGGTCAGGGACTTGGACTGGACACATGCTGAACCTCTGAAGACAGGAGCAGTAGCTTGTCTTATCAATAACACTTCCTGTATTATGTGTGTTATAGTTTAGATGGAATGTCATTTTTCTGCTGTGAGAATTTACTTCTGAATTCCAATCTAATGTGTTTTCTGTTGTTGTTGTGTCTACAGGTGCTGATCATGTGTCTGTGAAGACAGGAGGCTCCATCACCATCCCATGTAGTTATGATCTGAAATACAAAACCCATGTGAAATACTGGTGTAAAGTAGGTTCTTTAAATAGTTGCTCCCCTGTTGTACACACTGATCCTCCTAAGAACACAGATAAGGCCTCAATCTCTGATGACATCAACCAGCAAACCTTCACTGTGACCATGACTGATCTGAAGCCAGAGGACTCTGGACGTTACTGGTGTGTTGTAAAGATCAATGGTGAACCAGATGTCTGGACAGACTGGTTCAACCTATCTGTCTCTTCAGGTAAGATCCCTGCAACTCTTCCATATGATTACATGACTGGTGTTCTGGTTTCATTTACTGGTATCACTATTATTGTTCAAGTTGAATGAGGAATGTTGGTATATGTCTACTTTCTGTTCTCTATCCATCATATCATAATTATCAGATTTGTGGTCAGTTGTTACAAAAAAAACACTTTGTAACAACTCAGGACCTTCTTTGGTGTCTGTACCTCTGTGTTCAGGTACTCCAGAACTATATGTGGACCAACAGGAGGTGACTGGAGTTGAAGGAGGGAGTGTCATTGTAAAGTGTTACTATAGTGACACTGGAAATAAGAAGTGGTGGTGCAGGATTGGTGGCAGTGCCTCCTGTTTGGTGGAGAAATCTGGGACTCTAGATGGAACATCAGTGACATTACAGCAGACCACTGATGCCACCAGAAGAAACATCTTAACGGTGACAATGAGTGGACTGAAGATGGAGAACACTGGCTGGTACAGGTGTGAAGTTGGAGACTTTATGATGCCTGTTCACATCACTGTCAGACGACAAACCACCACACAACGTATCACCACTATGACCAGTGAGTAGAGAACAATCAGATACTGTAGAATTAAGTATTAACTAAAATAAATAAATAAATAAAGTTAAAATTAAAATTGGGGTAAATTAAATAAACTGAACAAGAAGGTCATATCTTAGACACAATGTCTTGTTACAGTTCAGTGTACCCTGTGTCTCTCTGGTACACCAGTCATAATACCATTGTTGTTTTTACCTCAAAGCAACCCAAGCTCCAACCACTGAACAATCCTCTTTCTCTCCAACTGCTGAGCCTGTTCAGACTGACAACACAGTCCAAGGACCTGAGGGGGGCAAGGAGAAGGACACCATGAGGTAATTATCACTCATTCAGCTGTATTTCACACTTAGTCTTCCAAATGGATGACAGTAGAAATATGAAGAGGTTTTTCATGCTAGAGTTTAGGGCACAAAAACACCCTCCTTAAACATTTCCACACTGTGTTTTTGGCCAAGACACTGTTATAGAGACATTTACCATCATAGAGACAGAAACATTTACCACTTCCTCATATCTCTGTGGTTTGTAGAAGTAGCAGCACTCTATTCTTGGACGGTCAAGTTCATCACATGAAAGGTGTGAAGAGATGAACAAATGTTTCCATTTTGTCATAGCAGAAGAAAAATCATCAATCTATATATCTGTGATGTTTTATGGACTGTATTTTACAATAAACATAGTCTCTCACCTTCAGTTCCATAGATCTAAAAGTCCTACTGATTCCTCTGGGCATGTTGGTGGTGGTGATATCTGGTGTCCTAGTCACATGGAAGATGTGGAGAAAGCATAGTAAGTATTCATTCTATAACGACTATAATGAAAAAGTGATCTGTTTGATTTTGGAGATATTTTCAGGTAACAACTAATATTTTCCTTGAAGACAACTGTATTAGCATATGTCATAACCAATGTATCTTGACATAAGAGGAGGAAACTCAAAAGTATAACTCTTCTATGATGAATGTATTCAGTATTATTCTAGTGTATCTCAGAGGTCTCTAATACTGCATCTCTCTTTCTTTATTCCAGAGGACAATAAGGCCATGGACCAGACAACAAACACCTCAGTGGTAGGCTACACTCATGTTCCTGCCATGGACAGGACATGGATATCAGATGGACTTAAATCATATATTATCTCTTCAGCTACAGCTTCATGTCCATTGTAACTGTACAATGTATACATGTTAACTCTATATTTACAGTGAATGTTACATACCCAGGACTGTTGAGACAGTGTGATTTCAGTTTCTCAAAGTGGATTACAGTGTAGAGCTAAAATTCGTATCTGTTGCGAAGCTTTGCAGACACAGTAGTCCTATGCTGCTGTTCCTGTTTGACCTGACTGACACTGTGCTGTTTGAGAGGAACAAGCTCATATCTCAATGTTGTTAAAACAAATACATGCCTTATATTGTGGATTATGTAAATGTACAAAGGTATCTCATACATGTAGACTGATGATGAGTTTTATCATCCACCCCCTTTGTGTGTCTTTACCAGCTGGACCCACTTCCTGTCAATGGTGATGATGTGACGTACAGCACTGTTGTCCCCAAGAGGAGGAACCAGTTAAATGTTCAGACCAAGGTAAGACTGCTATTCTGATCACTATGATGTTAATAGATTAAGTTGTAGCTTTGTTGATCTGTCGGCTATGTGGCAGACTGGTGCATGGGGTTATAGATGAAGTCACAACAGTTTGGGGAAGGCCCTTTCCTGTTTCAGCATGACAATGCCCCTGTACACAAAGAGAGGTCAATACAGAAATAGTTTGTTGAGATCGGTGTGGAAGAACTTGACTGGCCTGTACAGAGCCCTGACCTCAACCCCAAGGCCTTATCGCAGGGATTAAAGTACTCCAGCCTGGTGCTGGATTTCCGAAGTATGACTATTTTTTAGAAAAAATAAATAGGCAGTTCCGCCTACCAATGGTATGAGGCCGACAAATGAGTTATAGCCAATCAGATGCAAAGTAAGGCGGGTCTTAGGTCTGATTGCTGTGTGTTAACCCAGCAAAAAAATGTAGGCAAAGTTTATTAAACCTGGCGAAAATACAGCTTTATTCGAGAAAGGGGTTAAAAACAAATTGCGCTGGGCATGGATAGAGGAAAACGTTGGAGATGGAAAGCCGTTCAGCACTTGGTGCCACAAGCTGAGGGAGCCGGGTGCTTGCTTCTGCAGCGTGTGTTCAAAAAATATTCTGTACGGCGCAGCGGTAAGAAATTGCTTGCTCGTCATGACTTAGATGCTGGTCACAAAGCTTTGGTCCGTGCACTCTGTCATACGAGTACGTTACCGGGAATGACGGCTAACGCTGCCACTGCGCCTTCAATGACCGACCGTGTTTGTGACCAAAAAATAAGTGTGCACGTTCATAGCGGAACACGATTTGTCTTTCACGATGGCCCAGCCACTGGTCGATCTTTGCAAAAAGCTTTATGAAGACACAACTGCGCTGACAAAGCTGTCTGTTTCAAATCAGCATGCCAGTTATTTAAACACACATGGCATCGCCCCAGGGTTTAGACCGTCTATCTGAAAAGCCGAAAAAAATGCAAAGTTTTCAATGAATATAGGGGAGAGCGGGGCACAACCTAACGCATTTTGGTTTTGGCTCAATTATTTAAAAAATAATTAGGTTAGATTAATCTTTTTTTTACACAAGAAACATACACATCTCTGCTACAAATGAACACTTAAAGTTTTTTTTCTAGGACCTTCCATTTTCGTACAGTTGCACTGAAAGTGACAGAAGTGCAAATGTTACAACTTACCCCATATGCGGGGTTAGTTGTAACAGACAGATGGGTTAGTTGTAACACTTGTGTGTAACACACATAATTCAGTACTATTTTATCTGTATAGTTTGATATTGTTTGTACATCTGTATAGATAGATATCCATACATCCATCCCTCATCCAATCATCCTTCTATTATGGATCAATATCATGGATAGAGATATAGGAAAGGGCTGCACAGTTTTGCAATAAATAAATAAAATCATCAAATAATGTAATTGCATTTAATTATATTTTTGTGTGCAAAAAAAAAAACTGAAAGAATTAGGCTCCCTGTTTTTATTTCAATATCGTGAACACTTGGCGGCTTAGTTGTAACACTGTGCTACAACTAACCCCGCTGTGTAAAAAATATTTTAAACCTAGCTAACAGTTGCTAGGAGTTGCTGACATGTTTCAAAATGGTGCCATGTTTTAGCCAAAAAGACAGTGATTAAGGCAATATAAAGTTAGATTTGGTGACGTACACACACAACTCAGAAACAGAAAAATACGTATGATGAAAAAAAATACTTACATGGTGTCAAAACACTCTTTGTCCCGTATCTTCACAAAATATTACCAAATCTTTTTACAAATCCACGGGAGACCGTCTTCTGGCAGAGAGAGAAAAAGAGCGTAAACACAACCCACGTGACCCTGAGTAACTACGTAAAAGGTCCGTGTTACATTTAACCCCGCGTTAGGTTGTGCCCCGCGCTCCCCTAGACGAAGCAACAAATCTCAACATGGACAAAATCAAGATATCTATATCTGTGGATTTTGTTCTTGTTTGCAGTCTTAATTTGTGGCTGAACTAATGTCATTTAAAGAGTCAGTGTTAATATGCAGTTGTTTTTCCCCCCACAATGATTCATTGTAAGATATTATTATGGCAATACGTAATCTACATTGACTACCTTATTTAAACATGTGGTTGGAAGAAGTAAAAATGTATCCAAAACAAACAGTTTTGCCAGTCAAATTCACTTTAATGAATGCATATTGATATACTGTGTAATTTAATTACTTGATCCCCTCCAATTTGTGAGGGTCTTTGTTTTTCACACTAGAGTTTAGGCACAAACACCTTCCTTAAACATTTTCACACAGAATATAGGCCAGAGACATTTACCACTTGTATATCTGTAGTTGTTGAAGTAGCAGCTTTCTATTCTTGTATGGCCAAGTTTCACACATGAAAGGTGTGAAGAGCTGAACAAATAATTCTATTTCGTCATAGCAGCACAAACGTCACCGGTGTCTATTTATCTATGATGTTTCATGGACTTTATTTTACAATAAACAGACTTTCACCGTCGGTTCCATAGATCTACAAGTCCTACTGATTCCTCTGGGCATGTTGGTGGTGGTGATATCTGGTGTCCTAGTCACATGGAAGATGCCTACACTACCACCTTCAATGATCCACACTCATTAAATACCTTTAGCGGTCAAAATCATCACTGCCGCTGCAAACGGTTAAATATACAGTACACTACCTCTAGAAATAGGAAGTCTTCCCTTTACAATGTTGTGAAGTTCAGGGCAAACTGACTCCAAGGTGAAACTAAAGATGAGTAGAAACCAGACAGGTCTCTCTGGTGAGACCAAGGGACAGATTTACTTCTTGCACCTGCTATTACAGGATAAAACACACAACATAAGAAACTGTTCATTTATGGTACATTTGAACCATGTCTTTGACCTCATTTGACTTTTTAGTCCATATGTTGAAGCTCACATATGATTTGTTTCATAGTTCATCTTATTTACTGAATCATAGTTTTACTGTACTATTCTGTCTTCTTTATAAGTTAAAGTGTGCTTTTTAATAAACTTAAAAATCTATTAAGATATTCTTAGAAAATGGTGTCTTTCTGAGTTGTGTTTGCTTGCAAGCACCATATATGCGTGAATTGTTCATGATTAAGTATAAATGAAATAAATGCATTTTTATTACCTATTCAATACTTAAAATATGGAAATCAGCATATGTTCACCCCCTACTAAAGGGTGGAGACCCTTCAGATGTAAATAACTATTGCCCTATTTTCAACTGGTTTAGAAAACTCTCTCGCAGACAGAACACAATGTGTCTATGCTGAGAATCCCAAGGCCAGCTTCCTTTTAGATTACTAGAGGTGTACCCCAGGGATCCATTTTAGCTCCATTAAAAAAAGGTGTCATCCTACAAATAACTAGGTATTTGGTTGAACAAGAAACTGTACTAAAAAATTCATGTTGGGTTTTTGTTTTCGCAAACAAGGCTTGTTCAAGCTACTTTTCTTTCAGTAATTGATTATAGTGACTTAATGTACATGCATTAAGCCTCCACTGTGCTACAGAGACTGGACTCAGTCTATCATGCATCCTTGTGGTTTGTTACAAATGCCAAGTCACTCACCCACCATTGCACCTTGTAGGAAATGGTGGGCTGGACCTCATTTTACATGGGCAGACAGCTACATTGGTATGTGTTCATGTACAAAGCCCTTCTGGGTAAACTCCCCCACTTCCTCTGTAGCCTGTTCTCCTTCACCACCTGCAGTTACCAGGCACAGTCTACTAGATGGTTGCTTCTTAAAGTCCCCAGGCTTGGAATAGTCTGCAAAGTAAGGGAAAGGGGGATACTAGTCAGTTGTACAACTGAATGCATTCAACTGAAACGTGTCTTCCACATTTAACCCAACCCCTCTGAATCAGAGAGGTGCGGGGGGCTGCCTTAATCACATCCACGTCCTCGGTGCCCGGGGAACAGTGAGTTAACTGCATTGTTCAGGGGCAGAACGACAGATTTTTACCTTGTCAGCTCAGGGATTCAATCCAGCAACCTTTCGGTTACCAACCCAACGCTCCAGGCCACCTGCCGCCCCAAAGTACAGTATGCTTCACTTAGACGTGCTAGAGCCCTTCAGTGAGTTTACAACTCTGGTGCTAAAAGTGTACATTTCTCCTTCAGGCCGTTTCTCCTTAGTCCTCAAATTGAGGTTATATATTGTATATATATTGCTATTGGCAAGGTAAGTGTAGTTTTGCCAGATAATAATTTATCAATCAGTTGTAGTGTCTTACAACTAGTTCATAGAATGTTCTAGTTTCTATTTGCCGCTGAGGGGCCATATACACTCAAACAGAAGCAGGAAGAGAGTTAAAGACAGATATACTGTAGCTATTAGGAAGTGCAGTCATTCTCTTTGGTGCCTTGGTCCTTGACACACACATTGTGCATTGGTATCATATAACATACGGAGACACATACCCAGAAATGGCTTCGCATCTCTCCCTCCTCCTCCTCCTCATCTTCTCCAGACTCTCAGGTAAGGACAACAAGTAATTTAGGGGAGAAATGACGTGGCAGAGTGTTGGACACAGCTTGTCCCATGAATTAATTGTAAAATGCAGAATTTGCTGAAAACAAACATTCTGGATAATATAGAGAACCTTCAACTATTTATTGATCAACACTTTGAAATGCTCAAACCAGAATCAAACACTACATGTGATTATTTTTATTTTATTAGCACATTTGAATATCATACATAAAATAACATATTTAGTTAATAAAGATGGAGGAACCGGCAGACTATTTAGTTGGTGTTGAGCAGCAACAGTTGAGATGGAGTCAGAGGTTCAAGTGCACATTTAGTTTAAGTCAAGGATCAAGAACTAGATTCAGCTGCGGGACAATCATTTCTCAAGCGGATGGTCAGGGGGGCGGAATATAATTACAAATCATTTATAGACTGCAAGAAGTCCAAACAGATGACTAAAACATAATCACTTCAAACCTTGATGACATTTATACACAACTACATATATCTTTATATTATGCATGGTAATACTATGCAACAGACTTCCAAAATGTAAATCACTTGGAGCAGGGGGGTGGAATATTTTTTGGGATCTGATTTGATGGTCTTTTTACAGTATTTTATGTCCAACAATTGAATAAATATAAAAACATTTTAAGGCTCATGAAAATTGGGGAGCCAAATAAATCACCCTCAGGCAAAATTTGGGCCGCAGGCCGCCAGTTGAAGAACCCTGAACTACTGAGAGGCTATAGTATGATAATAACACAATAAAAACATAGTTACTTGGTCTGAAGTGTAGAAGTATGAAGAATAATATTGTCATAATGTGAATAAAGGAGGATGAAAACTAAAACTACCAGGAAACTGAGGATAAAGTCAAGGTTTTCATGAAACATAATCTCAAGATGACGGAGGAACAGGTGGATAGAATGTATTTCCAAAGGGTTCAGTGTTTTGGTGTTCGAGGGGAGGGAAGGCACTGTCAGTGGTGGAAAAACTACCACATTGTGATACTTGAATAAAAGTAAAGATACCTTAATAGAACAATACTCAAGTAAAAGTGAAAGTTACCCAGTAAAATATGGTACTACTTCAGTAAAAGTCTAAAAGTATTTTATTTTAAATATACTTAAGTATCAAAAGTACATGTAATTAATTGCTAAAATATATTTAATATCAAAAGTAAAACTATAAATAATTTCAAATTCCTTATATTACGCAAAAAAATTAAAACTTAATAATGAAGTAAACATTATGCAATATATTTTTTAGTGCAAACCCATTACACCTCTTTGTTTGTCTCCACACCAACATTCAGACATCATTTACAAATGAAGCATGTGTGTTTAGTGAGTCTGACAGATCAGAGGCAGTAGGAATGACCAGGGATGTTCTCTTGATATATGTGAGTGAATTGTACAATTTTCCTGTCTTGCTAAGCATTCAAAATGTACTTTTGGGTGTCAGGGAAAATGGATACAGTAAAAAATACATTATTGTCTTGAGGAATCTAGTGAAGTAAAAGTTAAATAATAAAGTACAGATACCCCCAAAAACTACTTAAGTAGTACTTCAAAGTATTTTTTACTTAAGCATTTAACACGAGTGGGCACTGTCCGATAGTAGCTAGGCTAACTCACTACAGAATTACTACAGGGTAGGGAGCTGAAGAACACTTCTCTATTAGTGAGTGATTTCCCCAATAAATAGTGGAGAGACGAAGTGCCCTGTACCCCGCTTTTAAAAGGTTTCAAACAGAGAAGCAGAATGTTCTTCTGGCCGGCGATCAATTGAATGTAAACAAGTCAAATCAAATTTTTATTGGTCACTTACACATGTTTAGCAGATGTTAATGCGGGTGTAGCGAAATGCTTGTACTTCTAGTTCCAACAGTGCAGTAATATCTAACAAGTACTGTCTAACAATTACACAACATATACCCAATACACACAAATCCAAGTAAGGAATGAATTAGGCCTATATACATATGGACGAGATTCATGGACTAAGATCCAGTAGAATAGTATAGAATACAGTATATACATATGAGATGAGTGATGCCAGATATGTAAACATTATTAAAGTCACTAGTGTTCCGTACCTTAAAGTGTCCAGTGATTTCTAATCTGTGCCTTTAGGCAGCAGCCTCTAATGTTCTAGTGACGGCTGTTTAGCTGTCTTATGGCCTTGAGATTGAAGCTGTTTCTGTCTGTCGGTCCCAGATTTGATGCACCTGTACTGACCTCGCCTTCTGGATGACAGCGGGGTGAACAGGCAGTGACTCGGGTGGTTGATGTCCTTGATGATCTTTTTAGCCTTCCTGTGACATCGGGTGCTGTAGGTGTCCTGGAGGGCGGGTAGTTTGCCCCCGGTAATGCGTTGGGCAGAGCGCCCCCCCCCTCTGGAGAGCCCTGCGGTTGTGGGCGGTGCAGTTGCCGTACCAGGCGGTGATACAGCCTGACAGGATGCTCTTAATTGTGCATCTGTTAAAGTTTGTGAGGGTTTTACGTGTTAAGCCACATTTCTTTAGCCTCCTGAGGTTGAAGAGGCTCTGGTGCGCCTTCTTCACCACACTGTCTGTGTGTGTGGTCCATTTCAGTTTATCAGTGATGTGTAGGCCAAGGAATTTGAAGTTTTCCACCTTCTCCGCTGCGGTCCTGTCGATGTGAATAGGGGGGTGCACCTTCTGCTGTTTCCTGAAGTCCACGATCATGTGTCGTCTGCAACCTTGATGATTGAGTTGGAGGCGTGCTTGGAACTACATGAAATATGTCTCTCTGCTGATATGAATATAACAGGATATAATAACAACTACATGAAATATGTCTCTATGCTGATAGGAATATAACAGGATATAATAAGGACTACATTAAATATTTTATTTTATTTAACCTTCATTTAACTAGGCAGTTAAGAACACATTCTTATTTACAATGACGGCCTACCTACAGGGTCAGCCCCTGGCGCAAATTAGGGTTAAGTGCCTTCTCTCTGCTGATAGGAATATAACAGGATATAATAAGAACTATATAAAATATGTCTCTATGCTGATAGGAATATAACAGGATATAATAAGAACTATATAAAATATGTCTCTATGCTGATAGGAATATAACAGGACATAACTATAGATGAGGTTGTGTGGAAAAAGGACTGGGAGGGAGAAATATATTTCTTCAATGGGTAAAGAAACTCAGAAGGGGCGATGATATTAATTAATGCCAATGAATTAAAATAATCCAGTAGTAGTAAAGACGCATCGTTAAAACATTCGTAACAACTGTTTGCAGTTCTGAACCAACCTGGACATTAAGGAGATCCTGAGGGAAATCGAAGAGTAACAACAGCTTTGTGCTCCGGAGGAACAACTTACTCCATCGTGGAAAGATCCGAATACATCACAAAATAACTCTAACCCGACAAAAAAAAGAAAGACACATTAATCTACAGACACGGACGATTTACTTACTGTTGCAAGATAGTGCTCTTGCTGGAATCCATGCAACACTTGAAAAGTTGTGTGAGGAGGCGGCAGGGCTGAGGGGGAGTTTGGAGTTTAGTCAGAGTGAGCGGACAAGGCACTCACACCCAAGGTAAAAACCCTTGATTTCAACATGGGTTGTATACTCAGGGAAAACAGGATGACGAGGGAGTAGCTACGAGACATACAAACCCGAAGCATGCAGGAAAACGTAGTATTCAGAGGATGCGATCAGAGACATTTGCCTGAAACTAACCCTACAGGTAGCACTGTTGGGAGATTTTGAATATAATATTACTCTGTATGGGCCCCCAAAATTAAAAAGGGTAACATGTTTCTATGAAGTGCTGAAGTTGAGGTCAGGGACTTGGACTGGACACATGCTGAACCTCTGAAGACAGGAGCAGTAGCTTGTTTTATCAATAACACTTCCTGTATTATGTGTGTTCTAGTCCAAATGGAATGTCATTTTTCTGCAGTGAGAATTTGCTTGAATTCTAATCTAATGTGTTTTCTGTTGTTGTGTCTACAGGTGCTGATCGTGTGTCTGTGAAGAAAGGAGGCTCCATCACCTTCCCATGTAGTTATAATCTGAAATACAAAACCCATGTGAAATACTGGTGTAAAGGAGATTATTTGAATAGATGCTCTAACGTACACAATAACCCTTTTAAGAGCATAGATAAGGCCTCAATCTCTGATGACATCAACCAGCAAACCTTCACTGTGACCATGACTGATCTGGGGACTCAGTACTCTGGACGATACTGGTGCGCTGTGGAGATCAATAGTGAACCAGATATCATAATAGAAAGATTCTACCTATCTGTCACTCCAGGTAAGATCCCTGCAACTCTTCCATATGATTACATGACTGGTGTTCTGGTTTCATTTACTGGTATCACTATTATTGTTCAAGATGACATGAGGAATGTTGGTATATGTCTACTTTCTGTTCTCTATCCATCATATCATAATTATCAGATTTGTGGTCCTTTGTTACAAAAGAACACTTGCTCACTCAGGACCTTCTTTGGTGTCTGTACCTCTGTGTTCAGGTACTCCAGAACTCTATGTGGACCAACAGGAGGTGACTGGAGTTGAAGGAGGGAGTGTCATTGTAAATTGTTACTATAGCGACACTGGAAAAATGAAGTGGTGTTGCAGGATTGGTGGCAGTGTCTCCTGTTTGGGGGGGAATTCTGGGACTCTAGATGGAACATCAGTGACCCTACAGCGGACAACTGATGCCACCAGAAGAAACATCTTAACGGTGACTATGAGTGGACTGAAGATGGAGAACACTGCCTGGTACAGGTGTGAAGTTAGAGACCTTATGATGCCTGTTCACATCACTGTCAGACGACAAACCACCACACAAAGTATCACCACTATGACCAGTGAGTAGAGAGCAATCAGATACTGTTCAATTAAATATTAACCTGGTTTTATCCAGTCTTGTTTGCTAATCATCTGAATCAAATTGAAATGTAACCTGATTCAAAGCTTTTGTGAATATTTACAGGTCCTACCATTGGTTTGAACTCAACAGTGCTAATACTAAGTATAGTCACAATACCATTGTTGTTTTAACCTCACAGCAACTCAAGCTCCAACCACTGAACAATCCTCTTTCTCTCCACCTGCTGAGGCTGTTCAGACTGACAACACAGTCCAACGACCTGAGGGTGGCAAGGAGAAGGACACCATGAGGTAATTATCATTCATTCAAATGTATTTCACACTTACTCTTCCAAATGGATGACAGTTGAAATATGAAGAGGTTTTTCATGTTAGAGTTCAGGGCACAAAAACACCCTCCTTAAACGTTTCCACACTGTGTTTTTGGCCAAGACACTGTTATAGAGACATTTAGCATCAGAGACAGAAACATTTACCACTTCTCATATCTCTGTGGTTTGTAGAAGTAGCAGCACTCTATTCTTGGATGGTCAAGTTCATCACATGAAAGGTGTGAAGAGATGAACAAATGTTTCCATTTTGTCATAGCAGAAGAAAAATCATCAATATATATATCTGTGATGTTTTATGGACTGTATTTTACAATAAACATAGTCTCTCACCTTCAGTTCCATAGATCTAAAAGTCCTACTGATTCCTCTGGGCATGTTGGTGGTGGTGATATCTGGTGTCCTAGTCACATGGAAGATGTGGAGAAAGCATAGTAAGTATTCATTCTATAACGACTATAATGAAAAAGTGATCCGATTTTGGAGATATTTTCAGGAGACAAATATTTTCCTTGAAGACTACTGTATTAGCATATGTTATAACCAATGTATCTTGACATAAGAGGAGGAAACTCAAAAGTATAACTCTTCTATGATGAATGTATTCAGTATTATTCTAGTGTATCTCAGAGGTCTCTAATACTGCATCTCTCTTTCTTTATTCCAGAGGACAATAAGGCCATGGACCAGACAACAAACACCTCAGTGGTAGGCTACACTTATGTTCCTCTCATCTGACTCAAGGCCTTGTGGGTAAGACACTGTCTGTGGATAATGCAGGACATGGCCATGGACAGGACATGGATATCAGATGGACTTAAATCACACATTAGCTCTTCATCTATAGCTTCATATCCATTGTAACTGTATAATTTATATATTTTAGAAATAAAATGTATTCTGAGTAAAATAGTGTTTTTTTGTGTGTTTGTCTGTTTTTTTTTTTTTGCGAAATTCCAGCAATGTTTCTGGAAAGAATAGAAAAGCATTTGAGGACAAAAGAGAAATGTACAAAGGTATCTCATACATGTAGACTGATGATGAGTTTTATCATCAACACCCATTGTGTGTCTCTACCAGCTGGACCCATTTCCTGCCAATGGTGATTGCCAACTACTTTCTATCCAGCAGAGGGCAGCAACATAGCAGTGACTGACAGGACAGCCCACTCCATTTTCAGTATCACAACATGAGTCATGACTCTCTATGTGCCTCCAATATGTTTCTGCCCTCACCTCCTAACCCACCCCTGTCTCCTTGTTGTGTCCAGAAACAGCTGAAGACAGTCTGCTATAAGAGAGTTAAAGACACATATAGCTATTAGGAAATTCAGTCATTCTGTTTGGTGTCTTGGTCCTCGACACACATTGTGCATTGGTACCACAAGAGTATTTCTGTCTGTAATAAAGTCCTTTTGTGGGGAAAAACTATTTCTGATCCCCAGTGGGTCGGCCTGGCTCCCAAGTGTGTGGGGCTATTCACTCCCAGGGTCACCCATGGCTGCACCCCTGCTCAGTCATATGAAATCCATAGATTAGGGCCTGATCATTTATTTTAATTGGCTGATTTCCTTATATGAACGGTAACTCAGTAAAATCTTTGAAATTGTTGCATGTTGCATATATATTCTTGTTCAGTAGGCTGCCTTTATCAACACTATATGTGGTTTTATTTAATATAAGATCTAAAAATGTGGTAATAAAATGCTAATATCAATTGTAGAGCCTTATGTTACAATTGAATTGAATTGAATGTAAAGAAGGTATCTGACAATGATGAGGTCATATACACTCAAACAGAAGCAGGAAGAGAGTTAAAGACAGCTATAGCTATTAGGAAGTTCAGTCATTCTCTTTGGTGTCTTGGTCCTTGACACACACATTGTTTATTGGTACCAGGGGGGGTCTGATAATTATCTGTACAAAACAGTTAATCTGATAATACTTAGCAAATTCAACTTATTTCTATGTGAAACTCAAATGGTCTGTTCATTCCTTTTACTACACACTCTCATCCAGAGGAACTCACAGTAGTGAGTGCATACTGTACATGTTCATAATTATTTGTACTAGTTCCACATGGGAATTGAACCCACAACCCTAGCGTTTCATGCACCACGGTCTAATGAGCCACATCATATAATCTCAAACCACATGATGTCTCAATATACTCCATTACTGTGTTGTGCATTGTTTTTCTTCATGGTGATGGATAGTCTACAGGTAGAAACTTAGATGACAGCCTACGTACATTTACAAGTGCTTTGTAAGGATGGTCAATTAATACTGCACAAAAGTGGTTGTTTTCCATGTTATTTGATGAGGAAAATATGTTATTTGATGTTTTGGGTCTTTTCCCATTTACACCTTTTGATGTAAATGTTTGAGGACAGGGGTTTGTTCTTTCTGGATTCCATTAGAATGACATCACAGAGAAAGAGACAGGGCAACAACTCTTACAATTCCAACTTTTGAATCCTCCAAGATACTGTTCTTAATTATACAACTATGTTTTTGGTCAAAGTGGAGATGCTGATTTGTTTTGTTGTTGTCCGCTAATACAGAGATAGATAGATAGATAGATAGATAGATAGATAGATAGATAGATAGATAGATAGATAGATAGATAGATAGATAGATAGATAGATAGATAGATAGATAGATAGATAGATAGATAGATAGATAGATACTTAATTGATCCCAGAGGGGAAATTTCTTTGTCAAGCTCCAACCACTGAACAATCCTCATTCTCTCCAAATGCTGAGCCTGTTCAGACTGACAACACAGTCCAAGGACCTGAGGGTGGCAAGGAGAAGGACACCATGAGGTTATTATCACTCATTCAGCTGTATTTCACACTTTGTCTTCCAAAGAGACAACAATAGAAATATGAAGAGAGGTTTTTCATGCTAGAGTTCAGGGCACAAACACACCCTCCTTAAACGTTTCCACACTGTGTTTTTGGCCAAGACACTGTTAGAGACATTAACCATTTCCTCATATGTCTGTTGTTGTCAAAGTAGCAGCATTCTATTCTTGGAGGGTCAAGTTTCACACATAAAAGCTGTGAAGAGCTGTTCAAATGTTTCCATTTTGTCAAAGCAGCACACAAAGCCTCATTAAAAAATAATAATAATCTATTTATCTGTGATGTTTTATGGACTGTATTTTACAATAAACATAGTCTCTCACCTTCAGTTCCATAGATCTAAAAGTCCTACTGATTCCTCTGGGCATGTTGGTGGTGGTGATATCTGGTGTCCTAGTCACATGGAAGATGTGGAGAAAGCATAGTAAGTATTCATTCTATAACGACTATGATGGAAAAGCTATAAGTTTGAATGTGGAGATATTTTCAGGAGACAAATATTTTCCTTGACTACTCTATTAGCATATGTTATAACCAATGTATCTTGACATAAGAGAAGTATAACTCTTCTATGAAGAATGTATTCAGTATTATTCTAGTGTATCTCAGAGGTCTCTAATACTGCATCTCTCTTTCTTTATTCCAGAGGACAATAAGGTCATGGACCAGACAACAAACACCTCAGTGGTAGGCTACACTCATGTTCCTCTCATCTACGTAGAATAGAATAGTATATATACACTCAAGACGGCTCCTATTAATAGCTGAGTGGAGTCACACATCTTTAGCGTAGACCCGGCCCTCCTTTCATCCGTTTCAACAGGGTCCTGTTCATTAGGGAGCACAATAGCAAAACGTTTTTGCAACAGAAAACAAAAATAAGCATTTCTGATTGGACAAGTCCAGGTAATGCCTCCCTGTTTGTCTGTTTTCTTCTGTTTGGTGCCAAATGAACACAACCCAGCTTTCTCTTTCCTCTCAACTGTAGGTTCTCTGCTGAACAGGAGGAAACTCACAGTGCCTCCATAACCACATGTTTATTCTAATTATCTTTCATTTTCTGTGAAACACGTTTCTATGTTTCTACGTTTACGGCGGTACTGCCCTCATGGTTGGGTTAGGGTTAGGGTACTGTCCTCATGGTTGGGTTAGGGTTAGGGTACTGTCCTCATGGTTGGGTTAGGGTACTGTCCTCATGGTTGGGTTAGGGTTAGGGTACTGTCCTCATGGTTGGGTTAGGGTACTGCTCTCATGGTTGCCTAAGGGGTCTGGCAATGACTGGGGGAAATATGAGAGAGAAAAGGTTTACTTTCACTGGCAAACCCTTTATTAGAAATGCACTGTATATACTCAGAACTTAGTCTCAGAGAAAGAGGCCTCCTTTTAGCAGTGTGGACTGACAGAGTGAGAGTTGAGAGAGGGACAATCTTACTAGTAAGACAGGCAGCAGTACTAGTAAGACAGGCAGCAATACTAGTAAGACAGGCAGCAGTACTAGTAAGACAGGCAGCAGTACTAGTAAGACAGGCAGCAGTACTAGTGAGCCAGAACAAAGACAAATGAACAGCAAGCGGTCAGTAAATCAGTAGTAATCAAGCGGTCAGTAAATCAGTAGTAATCAAGCGGTCAGTAAATCAGTAGTAATCAAGCGGTCAGTAAATCAGTAGTAATCAAGCGGTCAGTAATCAGTAGTAATCAAGCGGTCAGTAATCAGTAGTAATCAAGCGGTCAGTAATCAGTAGTAATCAAGCGGTCAGTAGTCAGTAGTAATCAAGCGGTCAGTAATCAGTAGTAATCAAGCGGTCAGTAATCAGTAGTAATCAAGCGGTCAGTAATCAGTAGTAATCTTTCATTAAGGTCCTTGACTCATTGTCCTTAAATGATCACTGGCTCTCGTACATTAAGTCTAGTTGTATTTACATTCCAATATGCTGTGTGTTATTCCATCCAATGAGATGTTCTTGTTTGCCACCAAAATATGTAGCAAAGTAGACAGCCAGAGAGTTACGTTGGCACCTATGTGTAATACAGTTATGTAATGAAAACGAAACACCAGTGATATTACAGTGCAAAAACTAAGTAAAAACTATGTTCAGCAGTGCGTCTAGATCCAGGTCCTGGTACGGGCAGAAACTACCAACCATCTATCCAACCATCTATCCAACAATCTATCCAACCATCTATCCAACCATCTATCCAACCATCTATCCAACCATCTATCCCGCTATCTATACAACTAGGTATCCAACTATCGATCTAACTATCGATCCAACTATCTATCCAACTAGGTATCTAACTAACTAGGTATCTAACTATCTATCCAACTAGGTATCCAACTAGGTATCCAACTAGGTATCCAACTAGGTATCCAACTATGTATCCAACTAGGCATCCAACTAAGCATCCAACTATGTATCCAACTATGTATCCAACTAGGTATCCAATAGAATACCAGACACTTGTAGAATCTATGCCAAGGTGCATTGAAGCTGTTCTGGCTCATGGTGGCCCAACGCCCTGTTAAGACACTTTATGTTGGTGTTTCCTGTAGCTTCATCAGGTTCAATTCGACACTTGTTTTGGATACCTCCCACCGGGCACACACTGGTTGAATCAACGTTGTTTGAACCAACATGGAATAGACTTTGAATTGACGTCTGTGCCCAGTGGGCTGTAACATTAAGCTTACAGCTATAAAGAATCAGAAATCATTAACTACATCAAAATGTATATAAAGCCATCATCATTGTAGTCTTTACAGCACAAGTCCCACTCCCAGACTGAACCAAAATGAACCCTGCTGCTTCGGGGCCCTCATTGCTTCTTGACGTCTTTACCCACGACGTCAGAAACTATAGTGTGGTTGAAGACACATAAACAGTGGAGACCTTCCCTTTGCCATGTGTGGTGTGGTATTAGATTGAGGCCGACCTCACCGGCCGCACGTGTTACGGCTGCCCTGATTAAAGCATGAAGAGGTCTGATGAGAGGACGCGAGTGCGCCAGGGGAAAGCACCTGTGGCGCTAGCCTATTTGCACTAATGTAACAGTACAGCAATTTACAAAAGTATTTTGAATGTCAGTAAACTTCTGTTAATATCGAAGCTGTCCGTTTCATTACGTTATATTCATGTAATAAAAATGTAAATGGTCAAATAAATTGTAATCTGCATGAGGAAAAAAATTGTTATAGCGATCATCCCTAGCGATCAAATTGACCCGGACGGACGTGATCACAATAAGCAGACTCTTCTCATACTTTATGTGCAGAAATAGCAACTTAGGTATCCATTAGAAACCCATTTAAAATTAACCATTGGAGTAACTATTTATGCCATCCTAAAAATAAGAATTGACCACTAATACAACACAACACATAACCCTACATTTTTCTATAATATTTTCTAGCTAGCTAGTCCCTATTGACCTTTAGCTTTACATTGTATCTACACTACTGGGCAATTTAGATAGCTAGCTATGTTGGCTACCTATTGCTAGCTAGCTGAAGTTAGCTAGCAGCTAGCTAATTAGCCTAACTTACCTCAATGTGGAGGATTAATTTTTAAAAGTCGAGATTTCCGCG
The DNA here is from genome assembly GCA_023634145.1 of Thymallus thymallus. Taxonomy (NCBI): domain Eukaryota; kingdom Metazoa; phylum Chordata; class Actinopteri; order Salmoniformes; family Salmonidae; genus Thymallus; species Thymallus thymallus. The sequence continues at coordinate 6,850,046 of CM042403.1, read as the reverse complement.
TTTTTGTTGAGGCAAAGGCAACATTTCATGATGATATTATTGCCTCTTTTACTTTTGAAAATAAAAATGTCCCGCAATTGTGGCCAAGGATTGTCACGATTTGCCACATCTTGATCCTCTACTGGGCTGTTCATGCTTGACTGATGATGAGTAGAGTAGTAGTGAGAATGGGTTTCATTTGTCATTCTACATGATGAGCGAGAATTGGCTTACAAAAATACCTGTAGATAACCTTTAACGATTTTTTTTACCGTTACAAATTAAATGTAGCTGAGAAAAGAGTACTTTACTTGCTGAAAAAAATACTTACTCCAAATGCGTACTCTTTTACTCATTTGCGTTACTTGTAATACCTTACTACCCACCCCTGTATATACAGCAATATTTGAATAGGATGTCATTAACTAGAACACAGTATATACATATGAAATGAGTAAAACAGTATGTAAACATTATTAAAGGGACCAGTGTTCCATTATTAAAGGGACCAGTGTTCCATGTCTATGTACATAGGGCAGCAGCCTCTAAGGGGCAGGGTTGAGTAACCGGGTGGTAGCCGGCTAGTGACAGTGACAAAGTTCAGGGCAAGGTAACGGGTGGAGTTCGGCTAGTAATGGCTATTTAACAGTCTGATGGCTTTGAGATAGAAGCTGTTTTTCAGTCTCTCTGTCCCAGCTTTGTTGCACCTGTACTGACCTCGCCTTCTGGATGATAGTGTGGTGAACAGGCCGTGGCTCGGGGGGTTGATGTCCTTAATGATCTATTTGGCCTTCCTGTGACATTGGGTGCTGTTAGTATCCTGGAGGGAAGGCAGTGTGCCCCCGGTAATGCGTTGGGCAGACTGTACCTGTCAGGACTCTGGTTTGATCATCAGCCTTTCTGTTGTATTTGTCTTAATTGTCAGTTTCTCTCACTCTGCCTTCACAGCTGCACCTCATTCTAATCAGTGCTTGTGCTCTCCTTACACACACCTGTCTCCCATTTTGCATTGATTTTCTTCACTACTTATGCTTCTCTCTTTCTTTGCTTCTCTGTCAGTGTGTCTTGGTTTCCGTCCGTTTCACTACTGTCCTAAACCAGTCTTGATCTAGTTGTGCATAGCTTACATTCTGTCTGTTTATTTAATCTTGTTTTTTCCCTCTGATTTGCCCAGTACCTGTACTCTATCCTGTTTCGGCTTGCTCTCCCGGTTTTGATCTTCTGCTCTTGTTTTGGACTATTGACTTGGCTCTACCCCCCGGGCTGTGGATCTGCCTCTGGTTTTGACCCCTGCCTGCCCTTGGATTTCGCCTCTGTCCTGCCCTTCGCTCGGTGGCTCGGCTGCAAATTATATTTGTGTTTTGTTTCTTTTCTTTTCTTTTTGGACAATAAATTGAGTTATCTGCTAATCTGCTCTTGGATCCCTTTTTATCCCAGCACCCGTAACAGTACCACCCTCTGAAGAGCCCTGCGGTTGCGGTTGAGGTGAAACTGAAGATGAGTAGAAACCAGACGGGTCTCTCTGGTGAGACCAAGGGACAGATTTACTTCTTGCACCTGCTATTACAGGATAAAACACACAACATAAGAAACTGTTCATTTATGGTACATTTGAACCATGTCTTTGACCTCATTTGACTTTTTAGTCCATATGTTGAAGCTCACATATGATTTGTTTCATAGTTCATCTTATTTACTGAATCAGTTTTACTGTACTATTCTGTGTTCTTTATAAGTTAGTGTGCTTTTTAATAAACTTAAAAATCTATTAAGATATTCGTAGAAAATTGTGTCTTTCTGAGTTTGCTTGCAAGCACCATATATCCGTGAACTGTTGATTTGACCTATTTATTACCTATTCAATACCTAAAATTTGGAAATCAGCATATGTTCACCCCCTACTAATGGGTGGAGACCCTTCAGATGTAAATAACTATTGCCCTATTTCCAAGCTCCATATCATGGTAAAAGTATTTGTGTCAGGCTCTGGCCATAGAGAGGCCTATTTGCTTCTCTATGTAGCTATGGTCAGAGTCTGACAGTGTCTTTCTTTTCTGTTTCTGTGTGGGTTTTGGGTTGGATCCCTAATTAGAGGCAGCTGCACCACATTGTCTCTAATTAGGGATCCTATATACGTTTGTCTGTCCTTCACTCTGGTGTGGGGCGTTGTCGATATATGTCGCAAGTCACGGTGAAAGTAAGTGTACTCCTGTTACGTCCGTTCATTATTCGTGTTTGATTTTGTACGTTTGACGTTTGTTTGATCGTGTCTGTTTTTGTATAGTTCGTTCATTTGGCGTTTAATTACTTAGTATAATAAAACACAATGTCGAACTACTATCCCTGCGCTGCGTCTTGGTCATTCCCACACCCACATCGTGACAATTTGAAACTCTAGTGAACTCTCAGCTAAATAAATTCCTACTTGAAACAACATCCTCTGTGGGTTCAGTTGAACACAAACTGTTGCTAGCCAGACTCAATAACATTGGTCTCATTGAAGGGGCTGGCAACTGGTTTAGAAAACTATCTCGCAGACAGAACACAATGTGTCTATGCTGAGAATCCCAAGGCCAGCTTCCTTTTAGATTACTAGAGGTGTACCCCAGGGATCCATTTTAGCTACATTAAAAAAAGGTGTCATCCTACAAATAACTAGGTATATGGTTGAAAGAGAAACTACTACAACGTTCATATGGATAATCTTGTGATGAAGCTTAAACTGAAATTGGGTTTTTATGTTTTCGCAAACAAGGCTTGTTCAGTGTACTTTTCTTTCAGTAATTGATTATAGTGAATTACTGTACATGCATTAAGCCTCCACTGTACTACAGAGACTGGACTCAGTCTATCATGCATCCTTGTGGTTTGTTTTCAAATGCCAAGTCACTCACCCACCATTGCACCTTGTATGAAATGGTGGGCTGGACCTCATTTTACATGGGCAGACAGCTACATTGGTATGTGTTCATGTACAAAGCCCTTCTGGGTAAACTCCCCCACTTCCTCTGTAGCCTGTTCTCCTTCACCACCTGCAGTTACCAGGCACAGTCTACTAGATGGTTGCTTCTTAAAGTCCCCAGGCTTGGAATAGTCTGCAAAGTAAGGGAAAGGGGGATACTAGTCAGTTGTACAACTGAATGCATTCAACTGAAACGTGTCTTCCACATTTAACCCAACCCAACCTCTGAATCAGAGAGGTGTGGGGGGCTGCCTTAATCACATCCACGTCCTCGGCGCCAGGGGAACAGTGAGTTAACTGCATTGTTCAGGGGCATAACGCCATATTTTTACCTTGTCAGCTCAGGGATTCAATCCAGCAACCTTTCGGTTACCAACCCAACGCTCCAGGCCACCTGCCGCCCCAAAGTACAGTATGCTTCACTTAGACGTGCTAGAGCCCTTCAGTGAGTTTACAACTCTGGTGCTAAAAGTGTACATTTGTCCATCAGGCCGTTTCTCCTTAGTCCTCAATTTGAGGTTATATATTGTATATATATTGCTATTGGCAAGGTAAGTGTAGTTTTGCCAGATAATAATTTATCAATCAGTTGTAGTGTCTTACAACTAGTTCATAGAATGTTCTAGTTTCTATCTGCCGCTGAGGGGGCCATATACACTCAAACAGAAGCAGGAAGAGAGTTAAAGACATATATACTGTAGCTATTAGGAAGTGCAATCATTCTCTTTGGTGCCTTGGTCCTTGACACACACATTGTGCATTGGTATCATATAACATACGGAGACACACACCCAAAAATGGCTTCGCATCTCTCCCTCGTCCTCCTCCTCATCTTCACCAGACTCTCAGGTAAGGGCAACAATTTATTTAGGGGAGAAATGACGTGGCAGTGTGGTAGACACAGTTTGTCCCATGAATTAATCGTAAAATTGAGAATTTGCTGAAAATTTAATTTCTGGATAATATAGAGAACCTTCAACTATTTATTGATCAACATTCAAATGCTCAAACCAGAATCATACACTACAATTGATTATTTTAATTTATTGGCACATTTGAATATCATATATCAAATAAAATAACGTATTTAGTTAATAAAGATGGAGGAACCGGCAGACTATTTAGTTGGTGTTGAGCAGCAACAGTTGAGATGGAGTCAGAGGTTCAAGTTCACATTTAGTTTAAGTCAAGGATCAAGAACTAGATTCAGCTGGGGGACAATAATTTCACAAGCGGATGGTCAGGGGGACGGAATATAATTACAAATAATTTATAGACTGCAAGAAGTCCAAACAGATGACTAAAACATAATCACAAAAGTCGGGAAAAATTGGGGAGCCAAATAAATCACCCTCAGACCAAATTCGGGCCGCAGGCCGCCAGTTGAAGAACCCTGAACTACTGAGAGGCTACAGTATGATAATAACACAATGAAAACATTATTACTACTTGAGTAAAAGTAAAGATACTTTAATTGAACAATACCCAGTAAAATAAAATACTGTACTAATTGAGTAAAAGTTAAATTTCATTTTAAATAAACTTAAGTATCAAAAGTACATGTACTTAATTGCTAAAGTATCAACAGTAAAAGTATAAATCATTTCAAATTCCTTATATTAAGCAAATCATATGGCACTATGTTCTTGTTATTTTAATGCATGGATAGCCAGGGGCTCACTATCCCTGATGCAGTAAAACATGTAAAACATTGAATAATGAGGAATCTAGTGAAGTAAAAGTGAAATAGTAAAGTACAGACACCCCCAAAAACTACTTAAGTAGTACTTCAAAGTATTTTTACATAAGTACTTTACACCAGTGGGTACTGTCCGATAGTAGCTAGGCTAACTCACTACAGAATTAAGATGATCTTGCTACAACAGGGTAGTGAGCGATTTCCCCAATAAATAGTGGAGAGACGAAGTGCCCTGTACCCCACTTTCAAAAGGTTTCAAACAGAGAAGCAGAATGTTCTTCTGGCCGGCGATCAGTTGTATGTAAACAAGTCAAATCACATTTTTATTGGTCACTTACACATGTTTAGCAGATGTTAATGCGGGTGTAGCGAAATGCTTGTGCTTCTAGTTCCAACAGTGCAGTAATATCTAACAAGTAATGTCTAACAATTACACAACATATACCCATTACACACAAATCCAAGTAAGGAATGAATTAGGCCTATATACATATGGACGAGCGGCATGGACTAAGATCCAGTAGAATAGTATAGAATACAGTATATACATATGAGATGAGTGATGCCAGCCTTGCGAGGGTTAACACATTTAAACATCTTACTCACATCCACCACGGAGAAGGAGAGCCCAATGTCCTTGGTAGCGAGCCACGTCGGTGGCACTGTGTTATCCTCAAAGCGTGCAAAGAAGGTGTTTAGCCTGTCCGGAAGTAAGACGTCGGTCTCGGCAACATGGTGGTTTTTCCTTTCATAATCATAATGCATAAAGTCCAGTGAAGTTATTTGAGGGCCGTTGTGATATCGGCTTGATGGGGGATATAAACGGCCGTGGCAACGACGGAGGAGAATTCCCTTGGGAGATAATACGGTCTGCATTTGATTGAGGTATTCTAGATCAGGTGAACAAAAGGACTTGAGTTCCTGTATGTTACTGCAATTACACCATGATAGTAGTATTCCTGGTCGTAATGCTGGTAGTTCTGGTGAGTTGCCGCCACTCTAATATCCAATAGTACTTCCCGGCAGTATGTAATAACCTTTATTTAACTAGGCAAGTCAGTTAAGAACAAATTCTTATTTACAATGACGGCCTACCTACAGGGTCAGCTCCTGGAGCAAATTAGGGTTAAGTGCCTTGCTCAAGGACACATAAACAGGTTTTTCACCTTGGGTACTCAAACCAGCGACCTTTCAGTTACTGGCCCAACACTCTAACCGCTAGGCTACCTGCCTCCGCAAATACAAGCTAATTGTAGAGATTGGGGTATATTATGGATTGAATGTTGTTATACTGTGTTGCGCTTTTGACAGATGTGAATCAGAATGAATAGAATTTAATATAAACAAACATTGACAGATCAAATGTGGGTCTATAGTATAGGATAAAGGATTGATAGAGGAGGAGGGTTAATAACCTGTCTAGGTTCTCAACTGCAGTAGGACGATACATTTCTATAACAATTGGTGTCACTATCTTTTTAACACCATTTAATCAATAAATCTCAATCTAAAAAATGCAAAGGACATATTATTCCGATTCACACCGGAAAATGGGTTGGGTGTTGTCAACAGGGTCTGTTAACTCTGCTAGCACACGACTGGCTGGTTAACACTGGATTAAAACAATTGTAGCCAATTAATCAGTAGAGCCAACACAATAGCTGGTTTATGGAAGCCCTTCTCTAAGCGAGAAGTATATTATATTATATCTCTATGTATATGTGACTTATGCGCTACCCTTATCTTTCTTCCCCAATGCTACAGGCCTCTGTGTAAAACAGCTGAAGTGATAGAGCAACTATAAATGTGTGTGTCTGTGGAGAGAAGGTTGGTTTACAGGTTTACTGCTCTAGATTGTCAGTTTACTGCTCTAGATTGTCAGTTTACTGCTCTAGATTGTCAGTTTACTCGCTCTAGATTGTCAGTTTACTGCTCTAGATTTGTCAGTTTACTGCTCTAGATTGTCAGTTTACTGCTCTAGATTGTCAGTTTACTGCTCTAGATTGTCAGTTTACTGCTCTAGATTGTCAGTTTACTGCTCTAGATTGTCAGTTTACTCGCTCTAGATTGTCAGTTTACTTGCTCTAGATTGTCAGAACTGCATGTGCGTTATTGCTATCTTGCCCTGGCTGTGTCAGGGTCGATTATAAGTTAAACATATGTATCCCTTCATGGGTGATGCGGAAGACAAATATTTACTCTGTCATTAGAATGTATTTTCTTCTTTATCATGAATATAATAAGAACTACATGAAATATGCTTCTCTGCTGAAAGGAATATAACAGGAAATAATAAGAAATACATTAAATATGTCTCTCTGCCGATAAGAATATAACAGGACATAATAAGGACTACATGAAATATGTCTCTCTGCTGATATGAATATAACAGGAAATAATAAGAAATACATTAAATATGTCTCTCTGCCGATAAGAATCCAACAAGATATAATAAGAACTTCATAAAATAGTTCTATTTAGTGATAGGAATGTAACAGGACATAATAAGGACTACATGAAATACAGCTCTGGAAAAAATGTATAATTAATAATAACCCTGATTTTCAATCACAGCTTTCATGCGTCTTGGCATGCTCTCCACCAGTCTTTCACAATGATGTTGGGTGACATTGTGCCACTACTGGTGTAAAAATTCAAGCAGCTCGGCTATGTTTGATGGCTTGTGACCATCCATCTTCCTCTTGGTCACATTCCAGAAGTTTTCAATGGGTTTCAGTTCTGGAGATTGGGCTGGCCATGACAGGGTCTTGATCTGGTGGTCCTCCATCCACACCTTGATTGACCTGGCTGTGTGGTATGGAGCATTGTCCTGCTGGAAAAAACAATCCTCAGAGTTGGGGAACATTGTCAGAGGAGAAGGAAGCAAGTTTTCTTCCAGGACAACCTTGTATGTGGCTTGATTCATGCTTCCTTCACAAAGACAAATCTGCCCGATTCCAGCCTTGCTGAAGAACCCCCAGATCATCACCAATCCTCCACCACATTTCAGTGGGTGTGAGACACTGTGGCTTGTAGGCCTCTCCAGGTCTCCATCTAACCATTAGACGTCCAGGTGTTGTCCTCTACAGTCCAATCCTTATGGTCTTTTGCAAACCTCAGCCTGGCTCTTCTTTGCTTCTCATTGATGAAGGGCTTTTTTCTAGCTTTACACGATTTCAGCCCTTCCTCTAGGAGCCTGTTTCGAACCGTCCTCGCCGTGCACTTCACCCCAGCTGCCGTTTGCCATTCTTTTTGTAGGTCACTTGATGTCATCCTACGGTTGTTGAGTGACATTCCAATGAGTTGGCGGTCATCCCGGTCACTGGAGAGTTGTTTTCTCCATCTGCTGGTCTGTAGCTTTGTTGTCCCCAATGTCTTCTGCTTGACCTTGTTCTTATGATCCGTCTTTGACATTTTAAGGATGGAAGCAACCTGACGCTCACTGTATCCCTCTGTCAGTAAAGCCAGAATTTAACCCTGCTTTTCCTCACTCAAATGTTTCCTTTTCAACTCTTTTGCCATCCAGCTGTTCCTATTGCAAGAGGATAGTGATGACCAAAGCAGTGGTTTTTATACTTTTCCTCGTTAAATAAGATTTGGTTCAGGTGATCACCTGATCAGTACCTCAATCAGTAGAATAAGGTGTGTCTGTGTTGGAATTCGACAGACACTGGAATGGAATGGCTGCCATACATGTAGAGATGCTGATTTAAGAAACATTTGCAGTGGTCTCTTAATTTTTTCCAGAGCTGTATGTCTAACTGCTGATAGGAATATAACAGGACATAACAACTATAGATGAGGTTGTGTGGGAAAAGGACTGGGAGGGAGAAATATATTTCTGTCATGGGTAAAGAAACTCACAAGGGGTGATGATATTAATTAATAGCAATTAGTTAAAACAATCCAGTCCATCTAAAAAACTGGAGGCCCCTTACACTTTAGTGTTGTGATGTAAAATGCATAGAGCATATAATTGAAACAGTGCAGCACTGTTGAGAGATTTGGAATATAATATAACAATATAATAATACTCTTAGTTAAAATATGAATCTTTAATTTACAATCTGTAGAAACTATGCGATTGGACAGGTTCAGATGGATGGGCCAATAAAAAAAGAAAAGAAAGGGTAACATGTTTCCATGAAGTGCTGAAGTTGAGGTCAGGGACTTGGATTGGACACATGCTGAACCTCTGAAGACAGGAGCAGTAGCTTGTCTTATCAATAACACTTCCTGTATTATGTGTGTTCTAGTCCAGATGGAATGTCATTTTTCTGCTGTGAGAATTTGCTTGAATTCCAATCTAATGTGTTTTCTATTGTGTCTACAGGTGCTTATCGTGTGTCTGTGAAGACAGGAGGCTCCATCACCATCCCATGTAGTTATGATCTGAAATACAAAACCCATGTGAAATACTGGTATAAAGGAGATTATTTAAAAAGTTGCTCCCTTATTGTACACACGGATCCTCCTAAGAACACAGATAAGGCCTCAATCTCTGATGACATCAACCAGGGAAGATTCACTGTGACCATGACTGATCTGGAGCCAGAGGACTCTGGACGTTACTGTTGTGCTGTGGAGATCAATGGTGGATCAGATGTCTGGAAATCAATCAACCTATCTGTCACTTCAGGTAAGATCCCTGCAACTCTTCCATATGATTACATGACTGGTGTTCTGGTTTCATTTACTGGTATCACTATTATTGTCCAAGTTGAATGAGGAATGTTGGTATATGTCTACTTTCTGTTCTCTATCCATCATATCATAATTATCAGATTTATGATCAGTTGTAACAAAAAAACACTTGATCACTCAGGACCTTCTTTGGTGTCTGTACCTCTGTGTTCAGGTACTCCAGAACTCTATGTGGACCAACAGGAGGTGACTGGAGTTGAAGGAGGGAGTGTCATTGTAAATTGTTACTATAGTGACACTGGAAAAATGAAGTGGTGGTGCAGGATTGGTGGCAAAGATTCATGTTTGGGGGTGAATTCTGGGACTTTAGATGGAACATCAGTGACATTACAGCAGACCACTGATGCCACCAGAAAACATCTTAAAGTTAACTATGAGTGGACTTAAGATGGAGAACACTGGCTGGTACATGTGTGCAGTTAGAGACCTTATGATGCCTGTTCACATCACTGTCAGACGACAAACCACCACACAAAGTATCACCACTATGACCAGTGAGTAGAGAACAATCAGATACTGTAGAATTAAGTATTAACCTTGTTTTATCCAGTCTTGCTTGCTTATAGAAAGTGGATTATAATTCAAATGAAGTTAAAATCCACATTTTGGGGTAAATTAAATAAACTGGACAAGAAAGTAATATCTTAGACACAATGTGTTGTTACAGTTCAGTCTACCCTGTGTCTCTCTGGTACACCAGTCATAATACCATTGTTGTTTTTACCTCAAAGCAACCCAAGCTCCAACCACTGAACAATCCTCTTTCTCTCCGCCTGTTCAGACTGACAACACAGTCCAAGGACCTGAGGGTGGCAAGGAGAAGGACACCATGAGGTAATTATCACTCATTCAGCTGTATTTCACACTTACTCTTCCAAATGGATGACAGTAGAAATATGAAGAGGTTTTTCATGCTAGAGTTCAGGGCACAAAAACACCCTCCTTAAACATTTCCACACTGTGTTTTTGGCCAAGACACTGTTATAGAGACATTTACCATCATAGAGACAGAAACATTTACCACTTCCTCATATCTCTGTGGTTTGTAGAAGTAGCAGCACTCTATTCTTGGATGGTCAAGTTCATCACATGAAAGGTGTGAAGAGATGAACAAATGTTTCCATTTGTCATAGCAGAAGAAAAAACATCAATCTATATATCTGTGATGTTTTATGGACTGTATTTTACAATAAACATAGTCTCTCACCTTCAGTTCCATATATCTAAAAGTCCTACTGATTCCTCTGGGCATGTTGGTGGTGGTGATATCTGGTGTCCTAGTCACATGGAAGATGTGGAGAAAGCATAGTAAGTATTCATTCTATAACGACTAGAATGAAAAAGTGTTCAGTTTGATTTTGGATAACTAATATTTTCCTTGAAGACAACTGTATTAGCATATGTTATAACCAATGTATCTTGACATAAGAGGAGGAAACTCAAAAGTATAACTCTTCTATGATGAATGTATTCAGTATTATTCTAGTGTATCTCAGAGGTCTCTAATACTGCATCTCTCTTTCTTTATTCCAGAGGACAATAAGGCCATGGACCAGACAACAAACACCTCAGTGGTAGGCTACACTCATGTTCCTCTCATCTGACTCAAGGCCTTGTGGGACACTGTCTGTGAATAATGCAGGACATGGATATCAGATGGACTTAAATCATACATTATCTCTTCAGTTACAGCATATTGTCCATTGTAACTGTACAATGTATACATGTTAACTCTATATTTAAAGTGAATGTTTGTCACGGCTGTGTGTGGGGAGAGACCAAGACGCAGCGCAGGGATAGTAGTTCGTCATAATATTTATTTATACTATGTATAAAATAATACAAAATGAACAAACTAACAACACTGAAACAAAACTCTAACGAAAACAACGTTACGTTCACTAAACAAACACGACTGAGCGGACGTAACGAAAAGCACACTTACTTTCCCCCGTGACTGCGACATATACATAGACATAAACCGATAACAACCCACCCCAAGTGAAGGACAGACTCAACATATATTGGATCCCTAATTAGAGACAACGGGTACCAGCTGCCTCTAATTAGAGATCCACCCAAACCAACAAAGAAACAGAAAAGAACGACACTGTCAGACTCTGACCAAGCTACATAGAGAAGCCTATTGCTTCTCTATGGCCAGAGCCTGACAATGTTACATACCCAGGACTGTTGAGACAGTGTGATTTCAGTTTCTCAGTGTGGATTGCTTTGTTGAACTAAATATTGTATCTGTAGCAAAGTCAGTGGTTAAGGTGTTGTGATTTCCTGGTCAGCTTTTCAGACACAGTAGTCCTATGTTGCTGTTCCTGTTTGACCTGACTGACACTGTGCTGTTAAACAAGCTCATATCTCAATGTTGTTAAAACAAATACATGCCTTATATTGTGGATTATGTAAATATACAAAGGTATCTCATACATGTAGACTGATGATGAGTTTTATCATCAACACCCTTTGTGTGTCTCTACCAGCAGGACCCATTTCCTGTCAATGGTGATGATGTGACGTACAGCACTGTTGTCCCCAAGAGGAGGAACCAGTTACATGTACAGACCAAGGTAAGACTGCTATTCTGATCACTATAACGTTAATAGATTAAGTTGTATTGTGTTGTACTGTCAGCTATGTGACAGACTGGTGCATGGAGATAAACTATAGATGATGTCACCTACTGGTGAGACACTGAAAATGTGTTTTGCTGTAAACAGTTTGAATGTCTATCAAATCAAATCCAATTGTATTAGTCACATACACAGATGTTATTGCAGGTGTAGCGAAAAGCTTGTGTTCCTAGCTCCAGCAGTGTAGTAATATCTAACAATACACAACAATACACACAGACCTAAAAGTAAAATAATGGTGACAGTGACTAAGTTCAGGGCAAGGTAACGGGTGGAGGTTGGCTAGTAATGGCTATTTAACAGTCTGATGGCTTTGAGATAGAAGGTGTTTTACAGTCTCTCTGTCCCAGCTTTGATGCACCTGTACTGACCTCGCCTTCTGGATGATAGTGGGGTGAACAGGCCGTGGCTCGGGTGGTTGATGTCCTTGATTATCTTTTTGGCCTTCCTGTGACATCGGGTGTTGTAGGTGTCCTGAAGGGCAGAAAGTGTGCCCTCGGCGATGCGTTGAGCAGACCCTACCACCCTCTGGAGAGCCCTGCGGTTGCGGGTGGTGCAGTTGCCATACCAGGTGGTGATACAGCCCGACAGGACGCTCTCAATGGTCCATCTGTAAAAGCTTGTGAGGGTCTTAGGGGCCAAGACAAATTTCTTCTGCCTCCTGAGGTTGAAGAGGCGCTGTTGCGCCTTTTTCACCAAACTGTCTGTGTGGACCATTTCAGATTGTCAGTGATGTGTACACCGAGGAACTTGAAGCTTTTCACCTTCTCCACTATGGCCCCGTAGATGTTGATGGGGGCGTGCTCCCTCTGCTGTCTCCAGAAGTCCACGATCAGCTCCTTCGCTTTGTTGACATTGAGGGAGAGGTTATTTTCTTGGCACCACTCCACCAGGGCCCTCACGTCCTCCCTGTAGGCTGTCTTGTAATTGTTGGTAATCAGGCCTACTACTGTTGTGACTACTGATGATTGAGGTGGAGGCGTACGTGACTACGCAGTCATGGGTGAACAAGGAGTACAGGAGGGGGCTGAGCACGCACCTTTGTGGGGCCCCAGTGTTGAGGATCAGCGAAGTGGAGGTGTTGTTTCCTACCTTCACCACCTGGGGGCGACCCGTCAGGAAGTCCAGGACCCAGTTTCACAGGGTGAGGTTCAGACCCAGGGCCTCAAGCTTAATGATGATCTTTGAGTGTACTATGGTGTTGAAGTCTGAGCTGTAGTAAATTAACAGCATTCTTACATACAGATGAGGTATTCCTCTTGTCCAGATGGGAGAGGGCAATCGTCTGTGGCAGTCAAATGCAAATTTAAGTGGGTGAGGTGGAGGTGAAATTATCCATTACTAGCCTCTCAAAGCAGTTCGTTATGACAGAAGTGAGTGCTACGGGTTCAGTTAGCTTTGCTCTCTTGGGTACAGGAACAATGGTGGACATCTTCAAGCAATTGGGGACAGCAGACTGGGATAGGAAGAGATTGGATATATACGTAAACACTCCAGCCAGCTGGTCTTTACATGATCTGAGGACGCGGCTAGGGATGGCGTCTGGGACGGCAACCTTGCGAGCCTTCATGCACCTATTCCTGTGTTTCCAAGCTGTAGCCTACATTCATCATCACATATTGTCCCTCTTCACCTCTCTACCTGTGTGTCCCTCCTCACTTCTAGACAGAACCAGATGATAATGTGGTCTACAGCTCACTAGCCCTACAGCTGGACCCATTTCCTGCCAATGGTGATGATGTGAGGTACAGCACTGTTGTCCCCAAGAGGAGGAACCAGTTACATGTACAGACCAAGGTAAGACTGATATTCTGATCACTATGATGTTAATATATTAAGTTTTATCTGTGTTGTACTGTCAGCTATGTGTCAGACTGGTGGGGTTATAGATGAAGTCACATCAGAATCAGGTTTATTGTCCTACAAGAGGAACATCATGAAACAAACAGTCAGACTTAAATAGTACCATCCACCTTCCCATAGGAGGAAGATACATGGAACTGTTTATGGTTGTGATAGTCCCTGGGATGAAACTCCTCCTGAAGCTTGGAGTGAGACATTTAATAGTCAGATATCTCCGACCTGATTGGAGAAGATCATGTGGCGGGCCTTACGCTGGATAGCTCCTTCATTAAGAAGGGAGGGTTTTTGATCGGGTTAGATGCTGTGTTGGTGATTCTTAATAGTTTATTGTGGGGTAATTCAGGAGGGACAGGATGGCTGTTCCGTCAGGAGACTTGAAAAGGAGGGTTTTGTGGCCCGTACTTCGTCAGTCATTGGTGTATGGGGTGTAGAAAATGTGTAAAGTTGTAAACATTTTCTATGACTTTATGTATCTCTTCCCATGTAGCCTACATTCATCATCACATATTGTCCCTCTTCACCTCTCTACCTGTGTGTCCCTCCTCACTTCTAGTCAGAACCAGATGATAATGTGGTCTACAGCTCACTAGCCGTACACCACACAGGTCAGTGTTGACTTATCTTCTCTCTCATGTTCGTACACAGATGCTAATCTCTCAAAGAAACAGACAAGACCATATATTACTACTGTATGTGTACAATACATCACTCTTTATCCACACACTATTTATCCTGATCATCTAGAGAAGCTGACTACTTTGTTATCATTAGTTCTATGTTCTATCTAGAACATGCCTGTATTGTGCAGCAAACTACTTTCTCTCCAGCAGAGGGCAGCAACACAGCAGTGACTGACTGAGTGAAGATCTTGGTCTTAAAGAGCCCTTATCCAGGAAGGACAGCCACCTCCCCCTCCCGTATCACAACATGAGTAATGACTATGTGCTTCAATATGCTTCTGCCCTCACCTCCTAACCCACCCCTGTCTCCTTGTTGTGTCCATAACCTACTGAAGACAGTCTGCTGTGCTTGATTTTATTATCACCACATATCTGTTATATTAGTTACTGTATGAACCTCCCACCTACTCCAATGACCTTTACCCTTGTCACTTTTTACCCACATCACCATCTTATTGATCTCATATATCTAGTCAAATGTATATTAAATGAACAAGCTGTGTAACTGTCAGGCTCTGGCCATAGAGAAGCCTATTTGCTTCTCTATGTAGCTATGCTCAGAGTCTGACAGTGTCGTTCTTTTCTGTTTCTGTGTGGGGTTTGGGTTGGATCCCTAATTAGAGGCAGCTGCAACGCATTGTCTCTAATTAGGGATCCCATATATGTTGTCTGTCCTTCACTCGGGGGTGGGTCGTTATCGATGTATGTCGCAGTCACGGTTGAAGTAAGTGTGTTTTTTTACGTCCGTTCATTGGTGTGTTTTTTTTAACGTGACGTTAGTCTATTCGTGTTTTGTGTTGTTCTGTAGTTCGTATTTCGTTGTACTTTATACATTGTATCTTTATTATACTATGTAAGAAATTAAATACTATGTCGAACTACTATCCCTGCGCTGCGCCTTGGTCATTCCTGCACCCACAGCGTGACAGAACGACCCACCAGAGCCAGACCAAGCAGCGTAACTGGGGAGAGAGGGAGAAAGAGGAGGTGCCGCCGCGTTATGCGCGACGCGCAAGACGAGGCAACGCCCGCAAACAACCCCAAGGCTATGGGGCTGGTCAGGTGTGGAAGAGGAGGCACCAGTCCCCCTTTCCAGATGGCATTCCCCAGAAATGGAGTACGTGGGGGAATACCGACAGAGGGAGGAGTACGAGATGATAATGGAGCTATGTTGGCTAAATATGGAGGAGTGTGAGAGCGAGAAGAGGGAGCTGGCTCTAAAGGTGCCCAAGAGGAGCATCCCCAGTCCAGGTCCGGTTGTGTACTCCACCCCCATGCCAGAGCAGTCCGCTCCACCGGTACCCAGTCCGGGTCCGGTAATCTACTCCTCCTCCCTACCAGAGCAATCCGCTCCTCCAGTGCCCAGTCTGGGTCCGATCGTCTACTCCACCTCCATGCCAGAGCAATCCGCTTCTCCGATGTCCAGTCCGGGTCTGGACCTCTGCTCTACTCCCCGCACCCGACCTCCTGTGTGTGTGCCTAGCCAGGTGCTTTCTGTGCCTGCTCCGCGCACCCGACATCCAGTGCGCCTCCCCAGTCTGGTACGACCCGTGCCGGGTCCCCGCACCCGACCTCCAGTGCGTGTGCCTAGCCAGGTGCTTTCTGTGCCTGCTCCACGCACCCGACATCCGGTGCACCTCCCCAGTCCGGTACATCCCATGCCGGCTCCCCGCACCATACCTCCAGTGCGTGCGTCTAGCCAGGTGCGTCCCGTACCAGCTCCACGCATCCGACCTCCGGTGCGCCTCCCCAGTCCAGTACGACCCGTGCCGGCTCCCCGCACGCAACCTCCAGCGAAGGTCCGCAGCCCGCAACCTCCAGCGAAGGCCAGCAGCCCTGAGCCTCCAGCGAAGGCCAGCAGCCCTGAGCCTCCAGCGAAGGCCAGCAGCCCTGAGCCTCCAGCGAAGGCCAGCAGCCCTGAGCCGTCATCCACGGCCCGTAGCCCGGAACCTCCAGCCGTCTGCTCCGCCTCAGTGCCAGAGCAGTCCGCTCCACCGGTACCCAATCCGGGTCCAGCCGTCTGCTCCGCTCCAAAGTCAGAGCAGTCCGCTCCACCGGTGCCTAATCCGGGTTCAGCCGTCTGCTCCGCTCCAGTGCCAGAGCAGTCCGCTCCACCGGTCCCCAATACGGGTCCGGCCGTATGCTCCGCCTCAGTGCCAGAGCAGTCCGCTCCACCGGTCCCCAATCCGGGTCCGGCCGTATGCTCTGCCTCAGTGCCAGAGCAGTCCGCTCCACCGGTACCCAATCCGGGTCCAGTCCTGGCCCGGTTGTTTTCCCCGCTCCATGGCCATAGCCGGTTGCCCCACCGGTGCCCAGTCCAGGCCCGGTTATAAGGAAGGGGCACGGGACAAAACTGTCCACTTCGCCTGAGCCAGAGCCGCCCCCGAGGGACTAGTCTTCCCTCCCATTAACCCCCCCTGTTTTGTGTGTTGTGTTTTTTTGGCGTCCGGGAGTCCGCGCCTTGGGGGGGGGGGAACTGTCAGGCTCTGGCCATAGAGAAGCCTATTTGCTTCTCTATGTAGCTATGGTCAGAGTCTGACAGTGTCGTTCTTTTCTGTTTCTGTGTGGGGTTTGGGTTGGATCCCTAATTAGAGGCAGCTGCAACGCATTGTCTCTAATTAGGGATCCCATATATGTTGTCTGTCCTTCACTCGGGGGTGGGTCGTTATCGATGTATGTCGCAGTCACGGTTGAAGTAAGTGTGTTTTTTTACGTCCGTTCATTGGTGTGTTTTTTTAACGTGACGTTAGTCTATTCGTGTTTTGTGTTGTTCTGTAGTTCGTATTTCGTTGTACTTTATATCTTTATTATACTATGTAAGAAATTAAATACTATGTCGAACTACTATCCCTGCGCTGCGCCTTGGTCATTCCTACACCCACAGCAACAAAATAAATATCTAATGCTGAATGCAAAATGAATTGAAATTCGTATTGGTATTTCAAAAGTGGGTTAAAACTAGACCATAGAACGTAATAGTTGCTATCTGCCACTGACGGGGGCATATACACTCAAACAGAAGCAGGAAGAGAGTTGAAGACAGTGATGTCTCTATACATTAGGTGGTAGAGTTGTTCTGTTTGGTGCCATTTGAGTGTGATATGGCATACACAGACCTAGACAAAAACATCCACCAACACAAGGCTCCTCATCTCTCAGCCTGGTCACGTCACGTAACATAGTAAAAGTAAATCCGGGACACCCAAATTAGTAAGATATGTTACGTTGGGTATGGTTATATAAGACAGGTTGGTTGGGGTGGGTGTATTGGTGGGCGTAAAGCTCAGACGTCTAGCATTTTATCTAATTAGCAACTTTGCAAGTACGTTTTTAGCTTAACCTAACCTTAACCCTTTAACATTAACCATCACCCTAACCATCACCCTAACCTTGTGTCTCGGATTTACATACAGAACCATACGAAATGCTCACAAGGCTGCATCTCTCCCTCATCTTCTCCAGACTCTCATAAGGGCTCCATGTTTCTATGATGGAATTCAATCTCATGGTTCACTTCACTGATGATTGAAGTCAGGGTTTGGGTATATGCTGAAACTCTGAATACAGGATTGTTTGTTATAGTGTGTCCTTTTAAATAGTTTTTAAATGTATATTTTGAGCGAGGACTTGCCGTTGGCTTTCTGGTTTTCAAACACATTTGTCCTGTATAAATAAAAAAGTAGCCCTTCCTGAATAGGGGAAAAAAACGACTTAGCTATTAGGAAGTGCAGTCATTCTCTTTGGTATAGTCCAGATGTAATTTTTATGCTGTATGAATATGGTTGAATTCCAATATAATTACTACTTTTGTGAAATAATGTTTTTACACCAAACACTATTTTATGAACATATATTTTTTATTCTGATTTTTCAGGGGTTCCTGCAGGCAGGGCTGGTGCGTGCTCTAGGCGAAGCAATTGTGCCGCCCCTCTATTTAACGTACAATACACCAACAACACGCAGCCAATACAAGCCATAAGCAAAAAACAGCAACAACACAACCACCAATATATACACATCATGCAAATAGACAAGTGCAACGCACAAAGTGTCAACAAGTAGATGCATGACAGCTATGCCTATCCAACACCAGGTCTGCAGCATCATAAATCAAACAGGTTCCAAACCAATTTACAGCAGATTCATGACAGCACAGCTATTTTGTAAATAATCGAATTTCAACTCATCTAAATAGTGACTGTAATAATATTGAAAATATTGTTATACAAAACCTAGTGCGTAAAACACACAAACGCACAGCAAGGCGCATATCAGCAGCAGATTCACAGCTTAAAACCACTAGAGACAAAAACGCTTATCTTACCTTTCAGAAGTGTACACAGGCTTTCATGGCTGCAAAGGTCTTCACTGCATCCTCCATTTTGATCATCTGTGCCAGCTCATGTTCAATAGAGATTGTTGCCAGTCCATTCAGTCTCTTTTGTTTCATTGTACTCCGAAGGTAGTTTTTAGTTTCAACTTTGAGAAACTCCGTTCTCCTGAAGCTACTGAAACAGGGAGGGTAAGAAGCACCCGTAAAGCTATGAAAGCATTAGGGAAAACTGATTCCATCTTATTGTCACAGATACATTTGAGTGCATCAAGTGGTTTAGTTCCAGCTGCTACGCGTCTGCTCAAAGCCGTTAACTCCGCAAAAAGTTATTGCCCATCGACATCTCTGAAGTTGTGTGTCAGGGCCTTTTCCAGTGCTGTGCATTTTTGCAGAACACCAAAAGCGTTTCTCTTTGATGGATGCAATGTCATACAACACCACAAATATGTCCCCGTGCTCCTGCAGCTGAGAAAACCGCTCCTCCACAGCATTGATAGTCCAGCATTGTGTTGAAGATAAACATCCCTGGGGAAATCAATTCCTTTTACCTGATATGGTCCTCTCTATCAACACGTTTAATAGTTCTTGCTTGATTGGTGTTGGCCATTTGGTGGGATCTTTCATATCCTCCTCACCTTGTCCGTGTACCGGTAGTAGCGACGCTACATGTTCAGCCGGTCTCTGGTGGTAGGGGAGGCGCGTCATCATCGCTAGCCGGGCAGCTATCAAAAGCGGTAGACCTGTTCACGCTCTGGAAGGGCCACCATCCTCCTTTTTACTCCCACTTGGTCCGGGATCAATATATTTCAAAAAATAATTATTTGGTTTTTGGAGCGCTTGCTCCTTTGATAATTTCTCTTTTTTTGTACTGACAACCCGACAGTTTGGGTCGTTTAGACATGGTTTAACAGTGTACTGTTGCGAGCTCGGCCAGATGATGATGGCATGAGACAGAGATTGATTTGACAGAGAGTTCCTGTGCCCCATACACCGCACAACTCCAGGAACGTCACACTTTATTGTACTCCTTCAGCTTTTGACAACGACCCTAACCTCCGGCTATGCAAAGCTCGGTTACAGTAAGGCCTCTAACATTCCGCCTCCCCATAACCTGAACTCAGACAACTTAAGCTGATTTTGATTGACAGACACATTCCTCACCAATGGACTACAAGAGGCGGCAAAAGGAGCGCCAAGTGTACGGTGTACAGTCAGAAAGCAGTTACACAAGCGGCCCCGGTGGCAATAAATGAATAAAACCAAAAGCTAACCTTAACGTGGAAGAGTTGTCGCCTCTGGTCCTTACTAGACAGTGACGCGCCTGGTTCTTTTGGATTCCCAAAACAACAGACAAAAACCAGTACAATTAAATAACTTTATTGTGAATTCATAGGAACATAAGGGCACGAATAGGCATGCTGCTGTTTGTTGATGTTCAATATCTCGAGAAGGAGACAAGTCATAACTCAGGACCAGGTGGAATTGATATTCAATCAAGCGATTTATTTGATGCAAAGATATTTGGTAACTCGTGCACGGGCTCGTTCCTTCAGCTCTTAGGGAGTCGTCCGGAACAAAGAGACCTCCTAAACACGTGGCACACATATTTATACAGAGCAATAGTAATAAAATGACGTAGGTAGATTCACACTCCTGATTGGTCGTTGTTATGGAGGGCAGTCCCTCCTCGGGCAGTGTCGACTTCCCATTGGCTCTTGGCAGTGTTCTTTGTCCTCCGAGTCCAGCCCTCATAAATCTGTGTGTGTTTAGGATTAGCTATTCTAAAAGATGTGTGTAATGTTTCGAGCTAATGTGTGTAATACAGCGTTGGTAAAAAACAACATCAAGAATATTTATTACATGTTGCTTTTTCGTGGACCCACAGAATCTGACGAGTTTCACAGAGTAGCAGCTACAGTAGTCGTCCCACAGCCACCGACACATAAAATATCAGTTAACAATAGATTCACTCCAACCAATAATTATGGACACAATAATCACTGCATGTCAAAGAGCACACAAACTGCACAAATGAGTACACTAAGTCACACCACACTATTATGTTTAAAACCACAAAGTATCATTAGGCTAGCGTTTAAAACGTGCAGACCACTACAACAGATCCCCGTTCACGATTACCCCATAGTCCCTTAATTCCGGATACAGCAACTTCCTAAACTCACCCCTACATAGAAATAAACATTTTTATAAACAGTTTCGGTCCTATCTGACCACACTAATTATTACCACGGCAATATTACAACAAACTCACGATATTACATCCCAATAACTCTTATAAAAACTCCCTCCCAATAATGTATCTCTCCTGTTTCCAACCGTAGAATTGTCCAGTCTAAAATCCATCAGATGTCCAATTATTCTCGGTTTCCCTGGACCGAATCTTCCTCCTTCCAATGGTTTGATCGGAGTCTTCCTACGGAGAAAAAGTCTGCAGTCCAATTACGTCACTACCACCCACGTCTCCAACAGCAACAGTCTGGTCCCGGTATGCAGCATGGAATGGAAACGGTACAATGTGATCAGTTTAACTGGTCACCTCAATGTGGGAATAATATCTACCGCTAGTATCAGGAAACGACCGTTCCTTTTAAGTATACTAGCGAGCATAGTTTATCCCCAAGGCACCAACAGCCAGGCCAGACCAGAAAATACTCCAAGCACTCTCCGCAGCCGTCGTGTTTCAGTCTTCTTCCCCTGCCGTCCTCCGGATAGGTCGACTTTCATCCCATCCTCTGGCCTTAATTGCTTCACCTCCCCATGTTGCCAATCAGCCATGGCCACCTGCAAAACATAAACTCCAAACAACTTCCCCCTCCTACTCCCAATACTAACAGTCCCTCCGTGACAGAGTTCCAGTGTTGGATAGCAATAGCCATCTAGCTCTGTGTTTGAGTCGGGTGTTTGAGTAGGCTAAACTAGCTAGCTGCATTTGCTAAGTAAAAAATGTACAAACAAAAATATACAACCAAATATAGCTAGCTCTCTCCCTCTTTCTCTCTCACTGTCTTGCTTCTCCTTAATTTGGAAAAAATGTATTGTTCAAAACTGTTCAACTATTGTCTTTCTCTCTCTTTGAGACATCTACTCACAACATGTTATGCACTGCAGTAATAGCTAGCTGTAGCTTATTCTTTCAGTACTAGATTCATTCTCTGATCATTTGATTAGGGGGAAAACATGTCACATCATGCTGCAAGAGCTCTGATAGGTTGAAGGACTGGAAGTTGTCATAATTACTGTGTGGAAGGGGAGGGAATCATGAGCCTCATAGGTTTAGTATTGAACTTAATTCACCTAGAAGAGGTCAGAATCTAGCTGTCCTCCTGCTACACCATGGTGCTGCCCTACAAAGTGCTGCTGAGGCTACCGTAGACCTTCATTGCAAAAACAGTGTGTTTTAATAAATTATTTGGTGACGTCAATATATTCAGTATAGTTTTATCTAAAAAGGATAACTGTTTTAATGTTTCACTATGTGTATTTTTAATAAATTCACTGAGGAGGATTGTCCTCCCCTTCTTCCTGTGAGGAACCTCCAACTTCCTGTGAGGAGCCTCCACTGATGTAACATTAGTGACATTAGGGGCGGCAGGTAGCCTAGCGGTTAGAGCGTTGGAACAGTAACCGAAAGGTCGCTGGTTAGAATACTGAGCCAACAAGGTGAAACACCTGCCGATGTATCCTTGAGCAAGGCATTTAACCCTAATTTGCTCCAGGGGCTAACCCTGTAGGTAGGCCGCCATTGTAAATAAGAATTTGTTCTTAACTGACTTGCCTAGTTAAATAAAAAATTAATAAAAGTGACCCTACAGCAGACCACTGACACCACCAAAGGAAAAGTCTTAACGGTAACTATGAGTGGTCTGAAGATGGAGAACACTGGCTGGTACAGGTACTTTCTTGTGGAGTGGGAGACCTTATGATGTCTGCAAGGAGAAGGACACCATGAGGTTATTATCACTACTTCAGCTGTATGTCACACTTACTCTTCCAAATGGATGACAATATAAATATTTAGTTTATGTTTACTGTTAGAATTGAGTTCACAGAAACGTTAAACGTTTTCACTCAGAGTATAGGCCAAGGCACTGTTGTCATAGAGACATTTACCCCCATAGAGACTTACCACTTCCTCCTACCTCTGTGGTTTGTTGAAGTAGCAGCATTCTATTCTTGTATGGCCAAGTTTCACCCATAAAAGCTGTGAAGAGCTAAACAAATATTTCGTTTAGGTCATAGCAGCACAAAAAGGATCATAAAAAAATTGTAATATCTTAGATGTTTTATGAACAATATTTTACAGTCAACATACTCTTTCACCATCAGTTCCATAGATTTTAAAGTCCTACTGATTCCTTTGGGCATGGTGGTGGTGGTGATATCTGGTGTCCTAGTCACATGAAGCAGGGGACACATCAATTCAGTCTACAAGTGTAGACCTAATGACAATCACAGACTGTCAGTACAATACACGTAGGGATTTTGTAACCGATGTCTCTTTCCATTAATCTAATTGCAGGTGCACAGTGCACTGTTTGGATGCTGGACTCATTTTGTGATTGGAGGAGCGTTCGCGGGTAGCCTACAGGAGAACCTTTTTGAAGTTCTATCAGATGAAAACATCATGACTGGTTGTATTTCTGCCACATTAAAAGGTAATGCATGTTAAAAGTGATATGACACATCTTTACTATTCCTGGGCTACTAGGCCCACAGAGATCATACAGTATATGACTATACTAGAGATTGTATATGTAAGTCTATGATTACATCTAGGCTTAAAAAATATAATAAGCTACTTTCATCCCTGCTGAAAATACATAATTATTATTATTGTATAAATTCCTAGCGTAGAAGGCCCTCATTGTTCCCCACTGTGTTTGGGTTAGTAATAATTTATAGTAGCTCTAATTGCTCTCAACATGCATTGTTTCACCATTCTGAATGTCTAAAGAATCCATATGTTCTTCTGAAATATGGACACAGAAATACTGGACATCATTTACTTCGGTTTGCGCCGGTCTTGGTCTTGAATTGGTCTCGCTTTAAGTGGTCTCGAACACAACACTGCTGGTATCACTATTATTGTTCAAGTTGACATGAGGAATGTTGTCTTATATCTACTTTCTGTTCTCTATCCATCATATCATAATTATCATATTTGTGGTCAGTTGTTACAAAAAAACACTTGATCACTCAGGACCTTCTTTGGTGTCTGTACCTCTGTGTTCAGGTACTCCAGAACTCTATGGACCAACAGGAGGTGACTGGAGTTGAAGGAGGGAGTGTCATTGTAAATTGTTACTATTGTGACATTGGACATATTGAGTGGTCCAGGATTGGTGGCAGTATCTGGGAATATAGACGGAACATCTGTGATATTACAACAGACCACTGATGCCAACAGAAGAAAAGTCTAAATATTGACTAATAGTGGTCTGAAGATGAACATCAATGTTTTTCACATTAGAGTTCAGGGCACAAAAACACCCTCCTTAATCGTTTTCACACAGTTTATAAGCCAACACACTTCCTCATTCTCTGTTATAGAGACATTCACCATCATAGAGAATGACACGTTTACCACTTCCTCATAGATCTGTGGTTGTAGAAGTAGCAGCATTCTGTTCTTGGATGGTCACTTTAAAGGTGTGAAGAGATTAACAAATATTTCCATTTTGTCATAGCAGCAGGGAAATATCATTTATAAATATGTATTTATCTGTGATATTTTATGGACTGTATTTTACAATAAACAGACTTTCACCATCAGTTCCATAGATCTACAAGTCCTACTGATTCCTCTGGGCATGTTGGTGGTGGTGATATCTGGTGTCCTAGTCACATGGAAGATGCCTACACTACCACCTTCAATGATCCACACTCATTAAATACCTTTAGCGGTCAAAATCCTCACTGCCGCTGCAAACGGTTAAATATACAGTACACTACCTATAGAAATAGGAAGTCTTACCTTTACAATGTTGTGAAGTTCGGGGCAAACTGACTCCAAGGTGAAACTAAAGATGAGTGGAAACCAGACAGGTCTCTCTGGTGAGACCAAGGGACAGATTTACTTCTTGCACCTGCTATTACAGGATAAAACACACAAAATAAGAAACTGTTCATTTATGGTACATTTGATTTGAGGTTATATATTGCTATTGGCTAGCTAAGTGTACTCTTTTTGCAAGGTAATTATTTTTCATAATATTTGTCATCTGTATATTTTTGTAAATATAACCTCTGGATCCAGTCTTCATCACACTATAAACTGTTTATTTATGATATTTTTTTTGCACTTGAACCTCTGACTCAACCTCTGAATATCAATTGTTGTTGCTCAACACCAATTAAATAGTCTGCTGGTTCCTCCATCTTTATTAACACAATACGTGATTGTATTTGATGTAAGATATACAAATGTGCTAATTAAATAAAATAACCAGTTGTAGTGCCTTACAGCCTTATGTTACAACTACACCATAGAATGTAAGAGTTTCTATCTGCCACTGAGGGGGGAATATACACTCAAACAGAAGCAGGAAGAGATTTAAAGACAGATATGGCTGTTCGGAAGCGCAGTCATTCTCTTTAGTGCCTTGGTCCTTGACACACACATACGGAGACACAAATGGCTTCTCATCTCTCCCTCCTCCTCCTCATCTTCTCCAGACTCTCGGGTAAGGGTAACACGTTTTTTAGTAGGGAAATTACGTTAGGGTTGTGGACACAGTTTGTTCCATAATTTAATCCTAAAATTGAGGAATAGCTGATAACTGTAAAACAAACATTCCGGATAATATAGAGAACCTTCAACTATTTATTGATCAACACTTTGAAATGCTCAAACCAGAATCGTACACTACATTTGATTATTTTATTGTATTAGCACATTTGAATATCATATATCAAATTTAATCACATATAGTGTTAATAATAGTTGGAATAAGAGGTTCAAGTGCACATTTAGTTTAAGTCAAGGATCAAGAACTAGATTCAGCTGCGGGACAATCATTTCTCAAGCGGATGGTCAGGGGGGCGGAAT
The DNA here is from genome assembly GCA_023634145.1 of Thymallus thymallus. Taxonomy (NCBI): domain Eukaryota; kingdom Metazoa; phylum Chordata; class Actinopteri; order Salmoniformes; family Salmonidae; genus Thymallus; species Thymallus thymallus. The sequence continues at coordinate 6,824,112 of CM042403.1, read as the reverse complement.
ATAATTACAAATCATTTATAGACTGCAAGAAGTCCAAACAGATGACTAAAACATAATCACTTCTAACTTGTATTACATTTATACACAATTACAAATATCTTTATATTATGCATGGTAACACTATGCAGCAGACTTCCTAAAAGTAAAAGTCTACAAGTATTTTATTTTAAATATAATATACTTAAGTATCAAAAGTCAAAGTATAAATCACTTCAAAATTCTTATATTAAGCAAGTCAGATACCACCATTTTCTTGTTATTTTAATGTATGGATAGCCAGGGGCTCGCTATCCCTGATGCAGTAAAACATGTAAAACATTGAATAATGAAGCTTTATGCAACATATTTTTGAGTGCGAACCCATTACCTCTTTGTTAGTCTCCACACCAACACTCAGACATAATTTATAAATGAAGCATGTGTGTTTAGTGAGTCTGAGAGATCAGATGCAGTAGGGATGACCAGGGATGTTATTTTGATATATGCGTGAATTGGACAATGTTTCTGTCCTGCTAAGCATTCAAAATATAACAAGTACTTTTGGGTGTCAGGAAAATGTATGTTAAAAATAAAAAAAATACATTTATTTTATATATTTAATTATTTAATTTAAAAAATATATATAAATAAAGTAAAGTACAGATATCTCCAAAAACTACTTAAGTAGTACTTAAAAGTATTTTTGACTTAAGTACTTTACACCACTGGGCACTGTCCGATAGTAGCTAGGCTTGCTCACTACAAAATTAAGATTGCCTTATTACAACGGGGTAGGGATCTGAATACGAATAACACACCGTTCTCTATTAATGAGCGATTTCCCCATGAAATAGTGGATAGTGCCCTGTATCCCACTTTCAAAATGCTCCAAACAGAGAAGCAGAATGTTCTTCTGGTAGTTGATAAATTGTATGTAAACAACTCATTGTTCAAGCATTCGAAGATTACAATTTGGCTGTGAGTGATACCTCGTGCTGAAGTAGTCCCCGATACACATTGCACCGCAGACATTACAATCCTATATTATTATTGTATTGTTTTAATCCATGACGGACTCATCCTTTTTTACTCATTCAATTCAGAATTTTGGACTATGTGGATTTAAAATTAGGTTTAGATTAATGGGAAAGCGAAATTGGCTGACTTTATTGACTGCTCTGTGGGTCTAATATAGGATAAAGGATTGATAGAGGAGGAGGGTTAATAACCTGTCTAGGTTCTCTACTGCAGTAGGACGATACAATAATATAACAATTGGTGTCACTGTCTTTTTAACACCATGTAAACGATACATCTCAATCTCAAACATGCAAATATGATTGTTCCGATACACAATAGCAAATGGGTTGGGTGTTGTCAACAGGGTCTGTTAACGCTACTAGCGCGCGGCTGGCTGGTTAACACTGGGTTAAACCGAGTATAGCTAGTGATGGAGCAACTATCAATGTGTGTGTGTGTGTGTGTGGAGAGAAGGTTAGTGTACAGGGTTACTTCCTCTAGATTGTCAGAACTGCATGTGCTTTATTGATTTCTTGCCCTGGCTTTGTCAGGGTCGACTATACTTTAAACAAATATCTACTCCCAGTCATTAGCGGCTGTTAAAATGTATTCCTTCTTTCTTGAAATATGTCTCTTTGCCGATAGGTAGCATGCCTGTAATTGACATTAAGAACTGTTCTAGCGATATTATATATTAGTACCCTTCTCTTTTAAAATAATTTTCATTTTATGAACATTCGGATCCAATGAACTGAACAGATTGTAATATGAACATGAATCTATAATATTGTGCTGTTATTATTATTATTATTATTATTATTATTATTAATGATATTATTAGGCTATATATTGTTTGATTATATTTTCTCTTTTGACCTGTTCTATAGCTAGTTCTGATTTACGAAGCACATTCATAGACATGCAATATTTCTATTTGTCACCGCGAGTGGAGGACAGAATCCAGGGCGCAGAACAGTTGTAGTTCGACATACTTTATTTAGCGAACTCAACAAAACAATATACAGCCGCAACGTACAGTTGAAGTCGGAAGTTTACATACACCTTAGCCAAATACATTTAAAGTCAGTTTTTCACAATTCCTGACATTTAATCCTAGTAAAAATTCCCTGTTTTAGGTCAGTTAGGATCACCACTTTATTTTAAGAATGTGAAATGGTAATTTTTTCAGCTTTCATTTCTTTCATCACATTCCCAGTGGGTCAGAAGTTTACATACACTCAATTAGTATTTGGTAGCATTGCCTTTATATTGTTTAACTTGGGTCAAACATTTTGGGTAGCCTTCCACAAGCTTCCCACAAAAAGTTGGGTGAATTTTGTGCCATTCCTCCTGACAGAACTGGTGTAACTGATTTGTAGGCCTCCTTGCTCACACAGCTTTTTCAGTTCAGCCCACAATAGGATTGAGGTCAGGGCTTTGTGATGACCACTCCAGTACCTTGACTTTGTTGTCCTTAAGCCATTTTGCCACAACTTTGGAAGTATGCTTGGGGTCATTGTCCATTTGGAAGACCCATTTGCTACCAAGCTTTAACTTCCTGACGGATGTCTTGAGATGTTGCTTCAATATATCCACATCTTTCCTTGCTCATAATGCCATCTATTTTGTGGAGTGCACCAGCCCCTTATGCAGAAAAGCACCCCAACAACATGATGCTGTCACCCCCGTGCTTCACGGTTGGAATGGTGTTCTTCGGCTTGCAAGCCTCACCATTTTTCCTCCAAACATAACGATGGTCATCATGGCCAAACAGTTCTATTTTCGTTTCATCAGACCAGAGGACATTTCTTTAAAAAGTACGGTTTTTATGGTGGTTTTGGAGCAGTGGCTTCTTCCTTGCTGAGCGGCCTTTCAGGTTATGTCGATATAGGATTTGTTTTACTATGGATATAGATACTTTTGTATCTGTTTCCTCCAGCATCTTCACAAGGTCCTTTGCTGTTGTTCTGGGATTGATTTGCACTTTTTGCACCAAAGTATGTTCATCTCTAGGAGACAGAATGCGTCTCCTTCCTGAGCGTTATGAAGGCTGCGTGGTCTCATGGTGTTTATACTTGCTTACTATTGTTTGTACAGATGAACGTGGTACCTTCAGGCATTTGGAAATTGCTCCCAAGGATGTTGTTGTGTAACTACTGTGTAACAAAACTACCATGTATACAAGATGTGTAGAATGTAAATGTAATGAAAAAAAGCTGTACAAACAAAGTTAGTGTAAGGGCCTGACTGAGGCCAGGTCTCTGACTCCCTCTAGAGGGAGTGGGATGGCCACAGTCAGGTCCTGACAATCACAGGGTGGGTGTGGGGTTTTGGTTGATCCCCAATTAGAGGCAGCTGTCTTGTGTTGTCTCTAATTGGGGATTCTATTTATTTCCACTGTGTGTCACCTGGGTGTGGATTCTTGTGTGTGTCAATTCGTTGTATTATTCACACCAGTTCACTGTTGCTACCTCGCCTTTGTTGTGTATGAAATACCGTTAAATAAAAGGAATGTCGATCCACCACACCTCTGCGCCTCGTCCCGTCTTTACGCATCGTGACAGTTAGTTTTATCCTCCGAGGAGGTGCGGGGGTGATGGATGGGCCAATATTAAATAAAAAGGGTAACAAGTGATGAAGTTGAGGTCAGGGACTTGGACTGGACACATGCTGAACCTCTGAAGACAGGAGCAGTAGCTTGTTTTATCAATAACACTTCCTGTATTATGTGTGTTCTAGTCCAGATGGAATGTCATTTTTCTGCTGTGAGAATTTGCTTGAATTCCAATCTAATGTGTTTTCTATTTTGTCTACAGGTGCTGATCACGTGTCTGTGAAGAAAGGAGGCTCCATCACCATCCCATGTAGTTATAATCTGAAATACAAAACCCATGTGAAATACTGGTGTAAAGTAGATCATTATACTAGGTGCTCCGCTGTTGTACAAACTGTTCCTTCTAAGAACACAGATAAGGCCTCAATCTCTGATGACATCAACCAGGGAAGATTCACTGTGACCATGACTGATCTGGAGCCAAAGGACTCTGGACGTTACTGGTGTGCTGTGAAGACCAATGGTGGATCAGATGTCTGGATAGGGAAAACCACTCTGTCTGTCACTCCAGGTAAGATCCCTGCAACTCTTCCATATGATTACATGACTGGTGTTCTGGTTTCATTTACTGGTATCACTATTATTGTTCAGGTTGACATGAGGAATGTTGGTATATAAGAGCTGATAGGAATATAACAGGAAATAATAATAAATACATGAAATATGTCTCTCTGCCGATAAGGATATAATAAGAACTTCATGAAATAGTTCTATTTAGTGATAGGAATGTAACAGGACATAATAAGGACTACATGAAATACAGCTCTGGAAAAAATGTATAATTAAAAATACCCTGATTTTCAATCACAGCTTTCATGTGTCTTGGCATGCTCTCCACCAGTCTTTCACAATGATGTTGGGTGACATTATGCCACTCCTGGTGCAGAAATTCAAGCAGCTCCGCTATGTTTTAATGGCTTGTGACCATCCATCTTCCTCTTGGTCACATTCCAGAAGTTTTCAATGGGGTTCAGTTCTGGAGATTGGGCTGGCCATGACAGGGTTTTGATCTGGTGGTCCTCCATCCACACCTTGATTGACCTGGCTGTGTGGTATGGAGCATTGTCCTGCTGGAAAAAACAATCCTCAGAGTTGGGGAACATAGCAGAAGGAAGCAGGTTTTCTTCCAGGACAACCTTGTATGTGGCTTGATTCATGCGTCCTTCACAAAGACAAATCTGCCCGATTCCAGCCTTGCTGAAGAACCACCAGATCATCACCAATCCTCCACCACATTTCACAGTGGGTGTGAGGCACTGTGGCTTGTAGGCCTCTCCAGGTCTCCATCTAACCATTAGACGGCCAGGTGTTGGACAAAGCTACGGTTGTTGAGTGACATTCCAATGAGTTGGTGGTCATCCTGGTCACTGGAGAGTCGTTTTCTCCATCTGCTGGTCTGTAGCTTTGTTGTCCCCAATGTCTTCTGCTTGACCTTGTTCCTATGATCCGCCGTCTTTGACATTTTAAATATGGAAGCAACCTGACGCTCACTGTATCCCTCGGTGTCAGTAAAGCCAGAATTGAACCCTGCTTTTCCTCACTCAAAATTGTCCTTTTCAACACTTTTTGTCGTGGTCAATTGATTCCAATTACATTTGAGGTACTACTAGCACTGTTTTTGCCATCCAGCTGTTCCTATTGCAAGAGGATAGTGATGACCAAAGCAGTGGTTTTTGTACTTTTCCTCGTTAAATAAGATATGGTTCAGGTGATCACCTGATCAGTAACTCAATCAGTAGAATGAGGTGTGTCTGTGTTGGAATTCAACAGACACTGGAATGGAATGGATGCCATACATGTAGAGATGCTGATTTAAGAAACATTTGCAGCCTCTTAATTTTTCTAAGAGCTGTATGTCTAACTGCTGATAGGAATATAACAGGACATAACAACTATAGATGAGGTTGTGTGGGAAAAGGACTGGGAGGGAGAAATATATTTCTGTCATGGGTAAAGAAACTCACAAGGGTTGATGAAATTAATTAATAGAAATTAGTTAAAATAATCCAGTCCACCTAAAAAACTGGAGGCCCCTTACACTTTAGTGTTGTGATGTAAAATGCATAGCGTTGTCACGAGTGGGTGTAGAGAGAGACCAAGGAGCAGCGCAGCGATAGTTCAACATCGTTTATTAAATGATAAACAAATAATGAAGCAAAACAACGAAGCAATCATAACAAAAGGAAACACACTAACTTTACTGTGACTTGAAAATAATGACCCACACACAGGTAGATGTGTAGGGTGCCTAAATACAATCCCCAATCAGAGACAACCCTGTACAGCTGTCTCTGATTGAGGATTATTACCTCCCCTAGTTAGGGTGTGAGGGCTCAGTGGTTCTACCACTCCCCTTATTGGGAGTAAGGTCTAACCACAGCCAAACCCTCACAAGCGCATATAATTGAAAGAGCGTATCACTGTTGAGAGATTTGGAATATAATATAACAATATAATATTCTTAGTAAAAATATTAATCTTTAATATACAATCTGTAGAAACTATGCGATTAGACAGGTTCAGATGGATGGGCCAATAAAAAAAGAAAAGAAAGGGTAACATGTTTCTATGAAGTGCTGAAGTTGAGGTCAGGGACTTGGACTGGACACATGCTGAACCTCTGAAGACAGGAGCAGTAGCTTGTCTTATCAATAACACTTCCTGTATTATGTGTGTTATAGTTTAGATGGAATGTCATTTTTCTGCTGTGAGAATTTACTTCTGAATTCCAATCTAATGTGTTTTCTGTTGTTGTTGTGTCTACAGGTGCTGATCATGTGTCTGTGAAGACAGGAGGCTCCATCACCATCCCATGTAGTTATGATCTGAAATACAAAACCCATGTGAAATACTGGTGTAAAGTAGATTCTTTAAATAGTTGCTCCCCTGTTGTACGCACTGGTCCTTCTAAGAACACAGATAAGGCCTCAATCTCTGATGACAACAACCAGGGAAGATTCACTGTGACCATGACTGATCTGAAGCCAGAGGACTCTGGACGTTACTGGTGTGTTGTAAAGATCAATGGTGAACCAGATGTCTGGACAGACTGGTTCAACCTATCTGTCTCTTCAGGTAAGATCCCTGCAACTCTTCCATATGATTACATAACTGGTGTTCTGGTTTCATTTACTGGTATCACTATTATTGTTCAAGTTGAATGAGGAATGTTGGTATATGTCTACTTTCTGTTCTCTATCCATCATATCATAATTATCAGATTTGTGGTCAGTTGTTACAAAAAAAACACTTTGTAACAACTCAGGACCTTCTTTGGTGTCTGTACCTCTGTGTTCAGGTACTCCAGAACTATATGTGGACCAACAGGAGGTGACTGGAGTTGAAGGAGGGAGTGTCATTGTAAAGTGTTACTATAGTGACACTGGAAATAAGAAGTGGTGGTGCAGGATTGGTGGCAGTGCCTCCTGTTTGGTGGAGAAATCTGGGACTCTAGATGGAACATCAGTGACATTACAGCAGACCACTGATGCCACCAGAAGAAACATCTTAACGGTGACAATGAGTGGACTGAAGATGGAGAACACTGGCTGGTACAGCTGTGAAGTTGGAGACTTTATGATGCCTGTTCACATCACTGTCAGACGACAAACCACCACACAACGTATCACCACTATGACCAGTGAGTAGAGAACAATCAGATACTGTAGAATTAAGTATTAACTAAAATAAATAAATAAATAAAGTTAAAATTAAAATTGGGGTAAATTAAATAAACTGAACAAGGAGGTCATATCTTAGACACAATGTCTTGTTACAGTTCAGTGTACCCTGTGTCTCTCTGGTACACCAGTCATAATACCATTGTTGTTTTTACCTCAAAGCAACCCAAGCTCCAACCACTGAACAATCCTCTTTCTCTCCAACTGCTGAGCCTGTTCAGACTGACAACACAGTCCAAGGACCTGAGGGGGGCAAGGAGAAGGACACCATGAGGTAATTATCACTCATTCAGCTGTATTTCACACTTAGTCTTCCAAATGGATGACAGTAGAAATATGAAGAGGTTTTTCATGCTAGAGTTTAGGGCACAAAAACACCCTCCTTAAACATTTCCACACTGTGTTTTTGGCCAAGACACTGTTATAGAGACATTTACCATCATAGAGACAGAAACATTTACCACTTCCTCATATCTCTGTGGTTTGTAGAAGTAGCAGCACTCTATTCTTGGACGGTCAAGTTCATCACATGAAAGGTGTGAAGAGATGAACAAATGTTTCCATTTTGTCATAGCAGAAGAAAAATCATCAATCTATATATCTGTGATGTTTTATGGACTGTATTTTACAATAAACATAGTCTCTCACCTTCAGTTCCATAGATCTAAAAGTCCTACTGATTCCTCTGGGCATGTTGGTGGTGGTGATATCTGGTGTCCTAGTCACATGGAAGATGTGGAGAAAGCATAGTAAGTATTCATTCTATAACGACTATAATGAAAAAGTGATCTGTTTGATTTTGGAGATATTTTCAGGTAACAACTAATATTTTCCTTGAAGACAACTGTATTAGCATATGTCATAACCAATGTATCTTGACATAAGAGGAGGAAACTCAAAAGTATAACTCTTCTATGATGAATGTATTCAGTATTATTCTAGTGTATCTCAGAGGTCTCTAATACTGCATCTCTCTTTCTTTATTCCAGAGGACAATAAGGCCATGGACCAGACAACAAACACCTCAGTGGTAGGCTACACTTATGTTCCTCTCATCTGACTCAAGGCCTTGTGGGTAAGACACTGTCTGTGGATAATGCAGGACATGGCCATGGACAGGACATGGATATCAGATGGACTTAAATCACACATTAGCTCTTCATCTATAGCTTCATATCCATTGTAACTGTATAATTTATATATTTTAGAAATAAAATGTATTCTGAGTAAAATAGTGTTTTTTTGTGTGTTTGTCTGTTTTTTTTTTTTGCGAAATTCCAGCAATGTTTCTGGAAAGAATAGAAAAGCATTTGAGGACAAAAGAGAAATGTACAAAGGTATCTCATACATGTAGACTGATGATGAGTTTTATCATCAACACCCATTGTGTGTCTCTACCAGCTGGACCCATTTCCTGCCAATGGTGATTGCCAACTACTTTCTATCCAGCAGAGGGCAGCAACACAGCAGTGACTGACAGGACAGCCCACTCCATTTTCAGTATCACAACATGAGTCATGACTCTCTATGTGCCTCCAATATGCTTCTGCCCTCACCTCCTAACCCACCCCTGTCTCCTTGTTGTGTCCAGAAACAGCTGAAGACAGTCTGCTGTGCTTGATTTGATTATCACCACATATCTGTTATATAAGAGAGTTAAAGACAGCTATAGCTATTAGGAAATTCAGTCATTCTCTTTGGTGTCTTGGTCCTCGACACACATTGTGCATTGGTGCCACAAGAGTATTTCTGTCTGTAATAAAGTCCTTTTGTGGGGAAAAACTATTTCTGATCCCCAGTGGGTCGGCCTGGCTCCCAAGTGTGTGGGGCTATTCACTCCCAGGGTCACCCATGGCTGCACCCCTGCTCAGTCATATGAAATCCATAGATTAAGGCCTAATCATTTATTTTAATTGGCTGATTTCCTTATATGAACGGTAACTCAGTAAAATCTTTGAAATTGTTGCATGTTGCATATATATTCTTGTTCAGTAGGCTGCCTTTATCAACACTATATGTGGTTTTATTTAATATAAGATCTAAAAATGTGGTAATAAAATGCTAATATCAATTGTAGAGCCTTATGTTACAATTGAATTGAATTGAATGTAAAGAAGGTATCTGACAATGATGAGGTCATATACACTCAAACAGAAGCAGGAAGAGAGTTAAAGACAGCTATAGCTACTAGGAAGTTCAGTCATTCTCTTTGGTGCCTTGGTACTTGACACACACATTGTTTATTGGTACCAGGGGGGGTCTGATAATTATCTGTACAAAACAGTTAATCTGATAATACTTAGCAAATTCAACTTATTTCTATGTGAAACTCAAATGGTCTGTTCATTCCTTTTACTACACACTCTCATCCAGAGGAACTCACAGTAGTGAGTACATACTGTACATGTTCATAATTATTTGTACTAGTTCCACATGGGAATTGAACCCACAACCCTAGCGTTGCATGCACCACGGTCTAATGAGCCACATCATATAATCTCAAACCACATGATGTCTCAATATACTCCATTACTGTGTTGTGCATTGTTTTTCTTCATGGTGATGGATAGTCTACAGGTAGAAACTTAGATGACAGCCTACGTACATTTACAAGTGCTTTGTAAGGATGGTCAATTAATACTGCACAAAAGTGGTTGTTTTCCATGTTATTTGATGAGGAAAATATGTTATTTGATGTTTTGGGTCTTTTCCCATTTACACCTTTTGATGTAAATGTTTGAGGACAGGGGTTTGTTCTTTCTGGATTCCATTAGAATGACATCACAGAGAAAGAGACAGGGCAACAACTCTTACAATTCCAACTATTGAATCCTCCAAGATACTGTTCTTAATTATACAACTATGTTTTTGGTCAAAGTGGAGATGCTGATTTGTTTTGTTGTTGTCCGCTAATACAGAGATAGATAGATAGATAGATAGATAGATAGATAGATAGATAGATAGATAGATAGATAGATAGATAGATAGATAGATAGATAGATAGATACTTAATTGATCCCAGAGGGGAAATTTCTTTGTCAAGCTCCAACCACTGAACAATCCTCATTCTCTCCAACTGCTGAGCCTGTTCAGACTGACAACACAGTCCAAGGACCTGAGGGTGGCAAGGAGAAGGACACCATGAGGTAATTATCACTAATTCAGCTGTATTTCACACTTAGTCTTCCAAAGAGACAACAATAGAAATATGAAGAGAGGTTTTTCATGCTAGAGTTCAGGGCACAAACACACCCTCCTTAAACATTTCCACACTGTGTTTTTGGCAAAGACACTGTTAGAGACATTAACCATTTCCTCATATGTCTGTTGTTGTCAAAGTAGCAGCATTCTATTCTTGGAGGGTCAAGTTTCACACATAAAAGCTGTGAAGAGCTGTTCAAATGTTTCCATTTTGTCAAAGCAGCACACAAAGCCTCATTAAAAAATAATAATAATCTATTTATCTGTGATGTTTTATGGACTGTATTTTACAATAAACATAGTCTCTCACCTTCAGTTCCATAGATCTAAAAGTCCTACTGATTCCTCTGGGCATGTTGGTGGTGGTGATATCTGGTGTCCTAGTCACATGGAAGATGTGGAGAAAGCATAGTAAGTATTCATTCTATAACGACTATGATGGAAAAGCTATACGTTTGAATGTGTAGATATTTTCAGGAGACAAATATTTTCCTTGACTACTCTATTAGCATATGTTATAACCAATGTATCTTGACATAAGAGAAGTATAACTCTTCTATGAAGAATGTATTCAGTATTATTCTAGTGTATCTCAGAGGTCTCTAATACGGCATCTCTCTTTCTTTATTCCAGAGGACAATAAGGTCATGGACCAGACAACAAACACCTCAGTGGTAGGCTACACTCATGTTCCTCTCATCTACGTAGAATAGAATAGTATATATACACTCAAGACGGCTCCTATTAATAGCTGAGTGGAGTCACACATCTTTAGCGTAGACCCGGCCCTCCTTTCATCCGTTTCAACAGGGTCCTGTTCATTAGGGAGCACAATAGCAAAACGTTTTTGCAACAGAAAACAAAAATAAGCATTTCTGATTGGACAAGTCCAGGTAATGCCTCCCTGTTTGTCTGTTTTCTTCTGTTTGGTGCCAAATGAACACAACCCAGCTTTCTCTTTCCTCTCAACTGTAGGTTCTCTGCTGAACAGGAGGAAACTCACAGTGCCTCCATAACCACATGTTTATTCTAATTATCTTTCATTTTCTGTGAAACACGTTTCTATGTTTCTACGTTTACGGCGGTACTGCCCTCATGGTTGGGTTAGGGTTAGGGTACTGTCCTCATGGTTGGGTTAGGGTTAGGGTACTGTCCTCATGGTTGGGTTAGGGTACTGTCCTCATGGTTGGGTTAGGGTTAGGGTACTGTCCTCATGGTTGGGTTAGGGTTAGGGTACTGCTCTCATGGTTGCCTAAGGGGTCTGGCAATGACTGGGGGAAATATGAGAGAGAAAAGGTTTACTTTCACTGGCAAACCCTTTATTAGAAATGCACTGTATATACTCAGAACTTAGTCTCAGAGAAAGAGGCCTCCTTTTAGCAGTGTGGACTGACAGAGTGAGAGTTGAGAGAGGGACAATCTTACTAGTAAGACAGGCAGCAGTACTAGTAAGACAGGCAGCAATACTAGTAAGACAGGCAGCAGTACTAGTAAGACAGGCAGCAGTACTAGTGAGCCAGAACAAAGACAAATGAACAGCAAGCGGTCAGTAAATCAGTAGTAATCAAGCGGTCAGTAAATCAGTAGTAATCAAGCGGTCAGTAAATCAGTAGTAATCAAGCGGTCAGTAAATCAGTAGTAATCAAGCGGTCAGTAAATCAGTAGTAATCAAGCGGTCAGTAACTCAGTAGTAATCAAGCGGTCAGTAATCAGTAGTAATCAAGCGGTCAGTAGTCAGTAGTAATCAAGCGGTCCGTAATCAGTAGTAATCAAGCGGTCAGTAATCAGTAGTAATCAAGCGGTCAGTAATCAGTAGTAATCAAGCGGTCAGTAATCAGTAGTAATCTTTCATTAAGGTCCTTGACTCATTGTCCTTAAATGATCACTGGCTCTAGTACATTAAGTCTAGTTGTATTTACATTCCAATATGCTGTGTGTTATTCCATCCAATGAGATGTTCTTGTTTGCCACCAAAATATGTAGCAAAGTAGACAGCGAGAGAGTTACGTTGGCACCTATGTGTAATACAGTTATGTAATGAAAACGAAACACCAGTGATATTACAGTGCAAAAACTAAGTAAAAACTATGTTCAGCAGTGCGTCTAGATCCAGGTCCTGGTACGGGCAGAAACTACCAACCATCTATCCAACCATCTATCCAACAATCTATCCAACCATCTATCCAACCATCTATCCAACCATCTATCCAACCATCTATCCAACCATCTATCCCGCTATCTATACAACTAGGTATCCAACTATCGATCTAACTATCGATCCAACTAGGTATCTAACTAACTAGGTATCTAACTAACTAGGTATCTAACTATCTATCCAACTAGGTATCCAACTAGGTATCCAACTAGGTATCCAACTATGTATCCAACTAGGCATCCAACTAAGCATCCAACTATGTATCCAACTATGTATCCAACTAGGTATCCAATAGAATACCAGACACTTGTAGAATCTATGCCAAGGTGCATTGAAGCTGTTCTGGCTCATGGTGGCCCAACGCCCTGTTAAGACACTTTATGTTGGTGTTTCCTGTAGCTTCATCAGGTTCAATTCGACACTTGTTTTGGATACCTCCCACCGGGCACACACTAGTTGAATCAACGTTGTTTGAACCAACATGGAATAGACTTTGAATTGACGTCTGTGCCCAGTGGGCTGTAACATTAAGCTTACAGCTATAAAGAATCAGAAATCATTAACTACATCAAAATGTATATAAAGCCATCATCATTGTAGTCTTTACAGCACAAGTCCCACTCCCAGACTGAACCAAAATGAACCCTGCTGCTTCGGGGCCCTCATTGCTTCTTGACGTCTTTACACACGACGTCAGAAACTATAGTGTGGTTGAAGACACATAAACAGTGGAGGCCTTCCCTTTGCCATGTGTGGTGTGGTATTAGATTGAGGCCGACCTCACCGGCCACACGAGTTACGGCTGCCCTGATTAAAGCATGAAGAGGTCTGATGAGAGGACGCGAGTGCGCCAGGGGAAAGCACCTATGGTGCTAGCCTATTTGCACTAATGTAACAGTACAGCAATTTACAAAAGTATTTTGAATGTCAGTAAACTTCTGTTAATATCGAAGCTGTCCGTTTCATTACGTTATATTCATGTAATAAAAATGTAAATGGTCAAATAAATTGTAATCTGCATGAGGAAAAAAATTGTTATAGCGATCATCCCTAGCGATCAAATTGACCCGGACGGACGTGATCACAATAAGCAGACTCTTCTCATACTTTATGTGCAGAAATAGCAACTTAGGTATCCATTAGAAACCCATTTAAAATTAACCATTGGAGTAACTATTTATGCCATCCTAAAAATAAGAATTGACCACTAATACAACACAACACATAACCCTACATTTTTCTATAATATTTTCTAGCTAGCTAGTCCCTATTGACATTTAGCTTTACATTGTATCTACACTACTGGGCAATTTAGATAGCTAGCTATGTTGGCTACCTATTGCTAGCTAATTAGAGTTAGCTAGCAGCTAGCTAATTAGAGTTAGCTAGCAGCTAGCTAATTAGCCTAACTTACCTCAATGTGGAGGATAAATTTTTAAAAGTCGAGATTTCCGCGTTTTTGTTGAGGCAAAGGCAACATTTCATGATGATATTATTGCCTCTTTTACTTTTGAAAATAAAAATGTCCCGCAATTGTGGCCAAGGATTGTCACGATTTGCCACATCTTGATCCTCTACTGGGCTGTTCATGCTTGACTGATGATGAGTAGAGTAGTAGTGAGAATGGGTTTCATTTGTCATTCTACATGATGAGCGAGAATTGGCTTACAAAAATACCTGTAGATAACCTTTAACGATTTTTTTTACCGTTACAAATTAAATGTAGCTGAGAAAAGAGTACTTTACTTGCTGAAAAAAATACTTACTCCAAATGCGTACTCTTTTACTCATTTGCGTTACTTGTAATACCTTACTACCCACCCCTGTATATACAGCAATATTTGAATAGGATGTCATTAACTAGAACACAGTATATACATATGAAATGAGTAAAACAGTATGTAAACATTATTAAAGGGACCAGTGTTCCATTATTAAAGGGACCAGTGTTCCATGTCTATGTACATAGGGCAGCAGCCTCTAAGGGGCAGGGTTGAGTAACCGGGTGGTAGCCGGCTAGTGACAGTGACAAAGTTCAGGGCAAGGTAACGGGTGGAGTTCGGCTAGTAATGGCTATTTAACAGTCTGATGGCTTTGAGATAGAAGCTGTTTTTCAGTCTCTCTGTCCCAGCTTTGTTGCACCTGTACTGACCTCGCCTTCTGGATGATAGTGTGGTGAACAGGCCGTGGCTCGGGGGGTTGATGTCCTTAATGATCTATTTGGCCTTCCTGTGACATTGGGTGCTGTTAGTATCCTGGAGGGAAGGCAGTGTGCCCCCGGTAATGCGTTGGGCAGACTGTACCTGTCAGGACTCTGGTTTGATCATCAGCCTTTCTGTTGTATTTGTCTTAATTGTCAGTTTCTCTCACTCTGCCTTCACAGCTGCACCTCATTCTAATCAGTGCTTGTGCTCTCCTTACACACACCTGTCTCCCATTTTGCATTGATTTTCTTCACTACTTATGCTTCTCTCTTTCTTTGCTTCTCTGTCAGTGTGTCTTGGTTTCCGTCCGTTTCACTACTGTCCTAAACCAGTCTTGATCTAGTTGTGCATAGCTTACATTCTGTCTGTTTATTTAATCTTGTTTTTTCCCTCTGATTTGCCCAGTACCTGTACTCTATCCTGTTTCGGCTTGCTCTCCCGGTTTTGATCTTCTGCTCTTGTTTTGGACTATTGACTTGGCTCTACCCCCCGGGCTGTGGATCTGCCTCTGGTTTTGACCCCTGCCTGCCCTTGGATTTCGCCTCTGTCCTGCCCTTCGCTCGGTGGCTCGGCTGCAAATTATATTTGTGTTTTGTTTCTTTTTTCTTTTTGGACAATAAATTGAGTTATCTGCTAATCTGCTCTTGGATCCCTTTTTATCCCAGCACCCGTAACAGTACCACCCTCTGAAGAGCCCTGCGGTTGCGGTTGAGGTGAAACTGAAGATGAGTAGAAACCAGACGGGTCTCTCTGGTGAGACCAAGGGACAGATTTACTTCTTGCACCTGCTATTACAGGATAAAACACACAACATAAGAAACTGTTCATTTATGGTACATTTGAACCATGTCTTTGACCTCATTTGACTTTTTAGTCCATATGTTGAAGCTCACATATGATTTGTTTCATAGTTCATCTTATTTACTGAATCATAGTTTTACTGTACTATTCTGTGTTCTTTATAAGTTAGTGTGCTTTTTAATAAACTTAAAAATCTATTAAGATATTCGTAGAAAATTGTGTCTTTCTGAGTTTGCTTGCAAGCACCATATATCCGTGAACTGTTGATTTGACCTATTTATTACCTATTCAATACCTAAAATTTGGAAATCAGCATATGTTCACCCCCTACTAATGGGTGGAGACCCTTCAGATGTAAATAACTATTGCCCTATTTCCAAGCTCCATATCATGGTAAAAGTATTTGTGTCAGGCTCTGGCCATAGAGAGGCCTATTTGCTTCTCTATGTAGCTATGGTCAGAGTCTGACAGTGTCTTTCTTTTCTGTTTCTGTGTGGGTTTTGGGTTGGATCCCTAATTAGAGGCAGCTGCACCACATTGTCTCTAATTAGGGATCCTATATACGTTTGTCTGTCCTTCACTCTGGTGTGGGGCGTTGTCGATATATGTCGCAAGTCACGGTGAAAGTAAGTGTACTCCTGTTGTTACGTCCGTTCATTATTCGTGTTTGATTTTGTACGTTTGACGTTTGTTCGATCGTGTCTGTTTTTGTATAGTTCGTTCATTTGGCGTTTAATTACTTAGTATAATAAAACACAATGTCGAACTACTATCCCTGCGCTGCGTCTTGGTCATTCCCACACCCACATCGTGACAATTTGAAACTCTAGTGAACTCTCAGCTAAATAAATTCCTACTTGAAACAACATCCTCTGTGGGTTCAGTTGAACACAAACTGTTGCTAGCCAGACTCAATAACGTTGGTCTCATTGAAGGGGCTGGCAACTGGTTTAGAAAACTATCTCGCAGACAGAACACAATGTGTCTATGCTGAGAATCCCAAGGCCAGCTTCCTTTTAGATTACTAGAGGTGTACCCCAGGGATCCATTTTAGCTACATTAAAAAAAGGTGTCATCCTACAAATAACTAGGTATATGGTTGAAAGAGAAACTACTACAACGTTCATATGGATAATCTTGTGATGAAGCTTAAACTGAAATTGGGTTTTTATGTTTTCGCAAACAAGGCTTGTTCAGTGTACTTTTCTTTCAGTAATTGATTATAGTGAATTACTGTACATGCATTAAGCCTCCACTGTACCACTCACCCACCATTGCACCTTGTATGAAATGGTGGGCTGGACCTCATTTTACATGGGCAGACAGCTACATTGGTATGTGTTCATGTACAAAGCCCTTCTGGGTAAACTCCCCCACTTCCTCTGTAGCCTGTTCTCCTTCACCACCTGCAGTTACCAGGCACAGTCTACTAGATGGTTGCTTCTTAAAGTCCCCAGGCTTGGAATAGTCTGCAAAGTAAGGGAAAGGGGGATACTAGTCAGTTGTACAACTGAATGCATTCAACTGAAACGTGTCTTCCACATTTAACCCAACCCAACCTCTGAATCAGAGAGGTGTGGGGGGCTGCCTTAATCACATCCACGTCCTCGGCGCCAGGGGAACAGTGAGTTAACTGCATTGTTCAGGGGCATAACGCCATATTTTTACCTTGTCAGCTCAGGGATTCAATCCAGCAACCTTTCGGTTACCAACCCAACGCTCCAGGCCACCTGCCGCCCCAAAGTACAGTATGCTTCACTTAGACGTGCTAGAGCCCTTCAGTGAGTTTACAACTCTGGTGCTAAAAGTGTACATTTGTCCATCAGGCCGTTTCTCCTTAGTCCTCAATTTGAGGTTATATATTGTATATATATTGCTATTGGCAAGGTAAGTGTAGTTTTGCCAGATAATAATTTATCAATCAGTTGTAGTGTCTTACAACTAGTTCATAGAATGTTCTAGTTTCTATCTGCCGCTGAGGGGGCCATATACACTCAAACAGAAGCAGGAAGAGAGTTAAAGACAGATATACTGTAGCTATTAGGAAGTGCAATCATTCTCTTTGGTGCCTTGGTCCTTGACACACACATTGTGCATTGGTATCATATAACATACGGAGACACACACCCAAAAATGGCTTCGCATCTCTCCCTCGTCCTCCTCCTCATCTTCACCAGACTCTCAGATAAGGGCAACAATTTATTTAGGGGAGAAATGACGTGGCAGTGTGGTAGACACAGCTTGTCCCATGAATTAATCGTAAAATTGAGAATTTGCTGAAAATTTAATTTCTGGATAATATAGAGAACCTTCAACTATTTATTGATCAACATTCAAATGCTCAAACCAGAATCATACACTACAATTGATTATTTTAATTTATTGGCACATTTGAATATCATATATCAAATAAAATAACGTATTTAGTTAATAAAGATGGAGGAACCGGCAGACTATTTAGTTGGTGTTGAGCAGCAACAGTTGAGATGGAGTCAGAGGTTCAAGTTCACATTTAGTTTAAGTCAAGGATCAAGAACTAGATTCAGCTGGGGGACAATAATTTCACAAGCGGATGGTCAGGGGGACGGAATATAATTACAAATAATTTATAGACTGCAAGAAGTCCAAACAGATGACTAAAACTTAATCACAAAAGTCGGGAAAAATTGGGGAGCCAAATAAATCACCCTCAGACCAAATTCGGGCCGCAGGCCGCCAGTTGAAGAACCCTGAACTACTGAGAGGCTACAGTATGATAATAACACAATGAAAACATTATTACTACTTGAGTAAAAGTAAAGATACTTTAATTGAACAATACCCAGTAAAATAAAATACTGTACTAATTGAGTAAAAGTTAAATTTCATTTTAAATAAACTTAAGTATCAAAAGTACATGTACTTAATTGCTAAAGTATCAACAGTAAAAGTATAAATCATTTCAAATTCCTTATATTAAGCAAATCATATGGCACTATGTTCTTGTTATTTTAATGCATGGATAGCCAGGGGCTCGCTATCCCTGATGCAGTAAAACATGTAAAACATTGAATAATGAGGAATCTAGTGAAGTAAAAGTGAAATAGTAAAGTACAGACACCCCCAAAAACTACTTAAGTAGTACTTCAAAGTATTTTTACATAAGTACTTTACACCAGTGGGTACTGTCCGATAGTAGCTAGGCTAACTCACTACAGAATTAAGATGATCTTGCTACAACAGGGTAGTGAGCGATTTCCCCAATAAATAGTGGAGAGACGAAGTGCCCTGTACCCCACTTTCAAAAGGTTTCAAACAGAGAAGCAGAATGTTCTTCTGGCCGGCGATCAGTTGTATGTAAACAAGTCAAATCACATTTTTATTGGTCACTTACACATGTTTAGCAGATGTTAATGCGGGTGTAGCGAAATGCTTGTGCTTCTAGTTCCAACAGTGCAGTAATATCTAACAAGTAATGTCTAACAATTACACAACATATGCCCATTACACACAAATCCAAGTAAGGAATGAATTAGGCCTATATACATATGGACGAGCGGCATGGACTAAGATCCAGTAGAATAGTATAGAATACAGTATATACATATGAGATGAGTGATGCCAGCCTTGCGAGGGTTAACACATTTAAATATTTTACTCACATCCACCACGGAGAAGGAGAGCCCAATGTCCTTGGTAGCGAGCCACGTCGGTGGCACTGTGTTATCCTCAAAGCGTGCAAAGAAGGTGTTTAGCCTGTCCGGAAGTAAGACGTCGGTCTCGGCAACATGGTGGTTTTTCCTTTCATAATCATAATGCATAAAGTCCAGTGAAGTTATTTGAGGGCTGTTGTGATATCGGCTTGATGGGGGATATAAACGGCCGTGGCAACGACGGAGGAGAATTCCCTTGGGAGATAATACGGTCTGCATTTGATTGAGGTATTCTAGATCAGGTGAACAAAAGGACTTGAGTTCCTGTATGTTACTGCAATTACACCATGATAGTAGTATTCCTGGTCGTAATGCTGGTAGTTCTGGTGAGTTGCCGCCACTCTAATATCCAATAGTACTTCCCGGCAGTATGTAATAACCTTTATTTAACTAGGCAAGTCAGTTAAGAACAAATTCTTATTTACAATGACGGCCTACCTACAGGGTCAGCTCCTGGAGCAAATTAGGGTTAAGTGCCTTGCTCAAGGACACATAAACAGGTTTTTCACCTTGGGTACTCAAACCAGCGACCTTTCAGTTACTGGCCCAACACTCTAACCGCTAGGCTAACTGCCTCCCCAAATACAAGCTAATTGTAGAGATTGGGGTATATTATGGATTGAATGTTGTTATACTGTGTTGCGCTTTTGACAGATGTGAATCAGAATGAATAGAATTTAATATAAACAAACATTGACAGATCAAATGTGGGTCTATAGTATAGGATAAAGGATTGATAGAGGAGGAGGGTTAATAACCTGTCTAGGTTCTCAACTGCAGTAGGACGATACATTTCTATAACAATTGGTGTCACTATCTTTTTAACACCATTTAATCAATAAATCTCAATCTAAAAAATGCAAAGGACATATTATTATTCCGATTCACACCGGAAAATGGGTTGGGTGTTGTCAACAGGGTCTGTTAACTCTGCTAGCACACGACTGGCTGGTTAACACTGGATTAAAACAATTGTAGCCAATTAATCAGTAGAGCCAACACAATAGCTGGTTTATGGAAGCCCTTCTCTAAGCGAGAAGTATATTATATTATATCTCTATGTATATGTGACTTATGCGCTACCCTTATCTTTCTTCCCCAATGCTACAGGCCTCTGTGTAAAACAGCTGAAGTGATAGAGCAACTATAAATGTGTGTCTGTGGAGAGAAGGTTGGTTTACAGGTTTACTGCTCTAGATTGTCAGTTTACTGCTCTAGATTGTCAGTTTACTGCTCTAGATTGTCAGTTTACTCGCTCTAGATTGTCAGTTTACTGCTCTAGATTTGTCAGTTTACTGCTCTAGATTGTCAGTTTACTGCTCTAGATTTGTCAGTTTACTGCTCTAGATTGTCAGTTTACTCGCTCTAGATTGTCAGTTTACTGCTCTAGATTGTCAGTTTACTGCTCTAGATTGTCAGTTTACTGCTCTAGATTGTCAGTTTACTGCTCTAGATTGTCAGAACTGCATGTGCGTTATTGCTATCTTGCCCTGGCTGTGTCAGGGTCGATTATAAGTTAAACATATGTATCCCTTCATGGGTGATGCGGAAGACAAATATTTACTCTGTCATTAGAATGTATTTTCTTCTTTATCATGAATATAATAAGAACTACATGAAATATGCTTCTCTGCTGAAAGGAAAATAACAGGAAATAATAAGAAATACATGAAATATGTCTCTCTGCCGATAAGAATATAACAGGACATAATAAGGACTACATGAAATATGTCTCTCTGCTGATATGAATATAACAGGAAATAATAAGAAATACATTAAATATGTCTCTCTGCCGATAAGAATACAACAAGATATAATAAGAACTTCATAAAATAGTTCTATTTAGTGATAGGAATGTAACAGGACATAATAAGGACTACATGAAATACAGCTCTGGAAAAAATGTATAATTAATAATAACCCTGATTTTCAATCACAGCTTTCATGCGTCTTGGCATGCTCTCCACCAGTCTTTCACAATGATGTTGGGTGACATTGTGCCACTACTGGTGTAAAAATTCAAGCAGCTCGGCTATGTTTGATGGCTTGTGACCATCCATCTTCCTCTTGGTCACATTCCAGAAGTTTTCAATGGGTTTCAGTTCTGGAGATTGGGCTGGCCATGACAGGGTCTTGATCTGGTGGTCCTCCATCCACACCTTGATTGACCTGGCTGTGTGGTATGGAGCATTGTCCTGCTGGAAAAAACAATCCTCAGAGTTGGGGAACATTGTCAGAGGAGAAGGAAGCAAGTTTTCTTCCAGGACAACCTTGTATGTGGCTTGATTCATGCTTCCTTCACAAAGACAAATCTGCCCGATTCCAGCCTTGCTGAAGAACCCCCAGATCATCACCAATCCTCCACCACATTTCAGTGGGTGTGAGACACTGTGGCTTGTAGGCCTCTCCAGGTCTCCATCTAACCATTAGACGTCCAGGTGTTGGTTAAAGCTGAAAATTGGACTCATCAGAGAAGATGACCTTACTCCAGTCCTCTACAGTCCAATCCTTATGGTCTTTTGCAAACCTCAGCCTGGCTCTTCTTTGCTTCTCATTGATGAAGGGCTTTTTTCTAGCTTTACACGATTTCAGCCCTTCCTCTAGGAGCCTGTTTCGAACCGTCCTCGCCGTGCACTTCACCCCAGCTGCCGTTTGCCATTCTTTTTGTAGGTCACTTGATGTCATCCTACGGTTGTTGAGTGACATTCCAATGAGTTGGCGGTCATCCTGGTCAGTGGAGAGTCGTTTTCTCCATCTGCTGGTCTGTAGCTTTGTTGTCCCCAATGTCTTCTGCTTGACCTTGTTCTTATGATCCGTCTTTGACATTTTAAGGATGGAAGCAACCTGACGCTCACTGTATCCCTCTGTCAGTAAAGCCAGAATTTAACCCTGCTTTTCCTCACTCAAATGTTTCCTTTTCAACTCTTTTGCCATCCAGCTGTTCCTATTGCAAGAGGATAGTGATGACCAAAGCAGTGGTTTTTATACTTTTCCTCGTTAAATAAGATTTGGTTCAGGTGATCACCTGATCAGTACCTCAATCAGTAGAATAAGGTGTGTCTGTGTTGGAATTCGACAGACACTGGAATGGAATGGCTGCCATACATGTAGAGATGCTGATTTAAGAAAAATTTGCAGTGGTCTCTTAATTTTTTCCAGAGCTGTATGTCTAACTGCTGATAGGAATATAACAGGACATAACAACTATAGATGAGGTTGTGTGGGAAAAGGACTGGGAGGGAGAAATATATTTCTGTCATGGGTAAAGAAACTCACAAGGGGTGATGATATTAATTAATAGCAATTAGTTAAAACAATCCAGTCCATCTAAAAAACTGGAGGCCCCTTACACTTTAGTGTTGTGATGTAAAATGCATAGAGCATATAATTGAAACAGTGCAGCACTGTTGAGAGATTTGGAATATAATATAACAATATAATAATACTCTTAGTTAAAATATGAATCTTTAATTTACAATCTGTAGAAACTATGTGATTGGACAGGTTCAGATGGATGGGCCAATAAAAAAAGAAAAGAAAGGGTAACATGTTTCCATGAAGTGCTGAAGTTGAGGTCAGGGACTTGGATTGGACACATGCTGAACCTCTGAAGACAGGAGCAGTAGCTTGTCTTATCAATAACACTTCCTGTATTATGTGTGTTCTAGTCCAGATGGAATGTCATTTTTTTGCTGTGAGAATTTGCTTGAATTCCAATCTAATGTGTTTTCTATTGTGTCTACAGGTGCTTATCGTGTGTCTGTGAAGACAGGAGGCTCCATCACCATCCCATGTAGTTATGATCTGAAATACAAAACCCATGTGAAAAAACCCAAGGAGATTATTTAAAAAGTTGCTCCCTTATTGTACACACTGATCCTCCTAAGAACACAGATAAGGCCTCAATCTCTGATGACATCAACCAGGGAAGATTCACTGTGACCATGACTGATCTGGAGCCAGAGGACTCTGGACGTTACTGTTGTGCTGTGGAGATCAATGGTGGATCAGATGTCTGGAAATCAATCAACCTATCTGTCACTTCAGGTAAGATCCCTGCAACTCTTCCATATGATTACATGACTGGTGTTCTGGTTTCATTTACTGGTATCACTATTATTGTCCAAGTTGAATGAGGAATGTTGGTATATGTCTACTTTCTGTTCTCTATCCATCATATCATAATTATCAGATTTATGATCAGTTGTTACAAAAAAACACTTGATCACTCAGGACCTTCTTTGGTGTCTGTACCTCTGTGTTCAGGTACTCCAGAACTCTATGTGGACCAACAGGAGGTGACTGGAGTTGAAGGAGGGAGTGTCATTGTAAATTGTTACTATAATGACACTGGAAAAATGAAGTGGTGGTGCAGGATTGGTGGCAAAGATTCATGTTTGGGGGTGAATTCTGGGACTTTAGATGGAACATCAGTGACATTACAGCAGACCACTGATGCCACCAGAATAAACATCTTAAAGTTAACTATGAGTGGACTTAAGATGGAGAACACTGGCTGGTACATGTGTGGAGTTAGAGACCTTATGATGCCTGTTCACATCACTGTCAGACGACAAACCACCACACAAAGTATCACCACTATGACCAGTGAGTAGAGAACAATCAGATACTGTAGAATTAAGTATTAACCTTGTTTTATCCAGTCTTGCTTGCTTATAGAAAGTGGATTATAATTCAAATGAAGTTAAAATCCACATTTTGGGGTAAATTAAATAAACTGGACAAGAAAGTAATATCTTAGACACAATGTGTTGTTACAGTTCAGTCTACCCTGTGTCTCTCTGGTACACCAGTCATAATACCATTGTTGTTTTTACCTCAAAGCAACCCAAGCTCCAACCACTGAACAATCCTCTTTCTCTCCAACAGCTGAGCCTGAGGGTGGCAAGGAGAAGGACACCATGAGGTAATTATCACTCATTCAGCTGTATTTCACACTTACTCTTCCAAATGGATGACAGTAGAAATATGAAGAGGTTTTTCATGCTAGAGTTCAGGGCACAAAAACACCCTCCTTAAACATTTCCACACTGTGTTTTTGGCCAAGACACTGTTATAGAGACATTTACCATCATAGAGACAGAAACATTTACCACTTCCTCATATCTCTGTGGTTTGTAGAAGTAGCAGCACTCTATTCTTGGATGGTCAAGTTCATCACATGAAAGGTGTGAAGAGATGAACAAATGTTTCCATTTGTCATAGCAGAAGAAAAAACATCAATCTATATATCTGTGATGTTTTATGGACTGTATTTTACAATAAACATAGTCTCTCACCTTCAGTTCCATATATCTAAAAGTCCTACTGATTCCTCTGGGCATGTTGGTGGTGGTGATATCTGGTGTCCTAGTCACATGGAAGATGTGGAGAAAGCATAGTAAGTATTCATTCTATAACGACTAGAATGAAAAAGTGTTCAGTTTGATTTTGGATAACTAATATTTTCCTTGAAGACAACTGTATTAGCATATGTTATAACCAATGTATCTTGACATAAGAGGAGGAAACTCAAAAGTATAACTCTTCTATGATGAATGTATTCAGTATTATTCTAGTGTATCTCAGAGGTCTCTAATACTGCATCTCTCTTTCTTTATTCCAGAGGACAATAAGGCCATGGACCAGACAACAAACACCTCAGTGGTAGGCTACACTCATGTTCCTCTCATCTGACTCAAGGCCTTGTGGGACACTGTCTGTGAATAATGCAGGACATGGATATCAGATGGACTTAAATCATACATTATCTCTTCAGTTACAGCATATTGTCCATTGTAACTGTACAATGTATACATGTTAACTCTATATTTAAAGTGAATGTTTGTCACGGCTGTGTGTGGGGAGAGACCAAGACGCAGCGCAGGGATAGTAGTTCGTCATAATATTTATTTATACTATGTATAAAATAATACAAAATGAACGAACTAACAACACTGAAACAAAACTCTAACGAAAACAACGTTACGTTCACTAAACAAACACGACTGAGCGGACGTAACGAAAAGCACACTTACTTTCCCCCGTGACTGCGACATATACATAGACATAAACCGATAACAACCCACCCCAAGTGAAGGACAGACTCAACATATATTGGATCCCTAATTAGAGACAACGGGTAACAGCTGCCTCTAATTAGAGATCCACCCAAACCAACAAAGAAACAGAAAAGAACGACACTGTCAGACTCTGACCAAGCTACATAGAGAAGCCTATTGCTTCTCTATGGCCAGAGCCTGACAGTACCCCCCCCCCCCCAAGGCGCGGACTCCCGGACGCCTACACAAAAAAAAACATACACAAATCACGGGGGGGTAGATGGGAGGGAAAACTAGTCCATCGGGGGCGGCTCCGGCTCCGGCGATGTGGACAGTTTTGTCCCGTGCCCCTTCCTTATCACCAGTCCCAGGCTGTGTACCGGTGGGGCAAAAAGCTCCGGCCATGGAGCGGGGAAAACAACCGGGACTGGACTGGGCACTGGTGGGGTAAACGGCTCCGGCCATGGAGCGGGGAAAACAACCGGGCCCGGACTGGGCACCGGTGGGGCAAACGGCTCCGGCCATGGAGCGGGGAAAACAGCCGGGCCCGGACTGGGCACCGGTGGGGCAAACGGCTCCGGCCATGGAGCGGGGAAAACAACCGGGCCCGGACTGGGCACCGGTGGGGCAACCGGCTCCGGCCATGGAGCGGGGAAAACAACCGGGACCGGACTGGACACCGGTGGGGCAAACAGCTCCTGCCATGGAGCGGGGAAAACAACCGGGCCCGGACTGGGCACCGGTGGGGTAAACGGCTCCGGCCATGGAGCGGGGAAAACAACCGGGCCCGGACTGGGCACCGGTGGGACAAACGGCTCCGGCCATGAAGCTGGGCAATAAACCGGGTCCGGACTGGGCACCGGTGGGGTAATCTGCTCCGGCTCTGAAGCGGAACAGACGGCTGAACCCGGAATGGGTACCGGTGGAGCGGACTGCTCTGGCGCTGAGGCGGAGCAGACGGCTGGACCCGGATTGGGTACCGGTGGAGCGGACTGCTCTGGCGCTGAGGCGGAGCAGCCGGCTGGACCCTGATTGGGTACCGGTGGAGCGGACTGCTCTGGCCCTGAGGCGGAGCAGACGGCTGGACCCGGAATGGGCACCGGTGGAGCGGACTGCTCTGGCCCTGAGGCGGAGCAGACGGCTGGACCCGGATTTGGCACCGGTGGAGCGGACTGCTCTGGCCCTGGAGCGGAGCAGACGGCTGGACCCGGAATGGGCACCGGTGGAGCGGACTGCTCTGGCGCTGAGGCGGAGCAGACGGCTGGACCCGGAATGGGTACCGGTGGAGCGGACTGCTCTGGCGCTGAGGCGGAGCAGACGGCTGGACCCGGAATGGGCACCGGTGGAGCGGACTGCTCTGGCTCTGCGGCGGAGCAGACGGCTGAGCCCGGAATGGCTGGAGGCTTAGAGGCGCTGACCTTCACTGGAGGCTTAGAGGCGCTGACCTTCACTAGAGGCTTAGAGGCGCTGACCTTCCCTGGAGGCTTAGAGGCGCTGACCTTCCCTGGAGGCTTAGAGGCGCTGACCTTCCCTGGAGGCTTAGAGGCGCTTACCTTCGCAGGAGGTTTAGAGGCGCTGACCTTCGCAGGAGGTTTAGAGGCGCTGACCTTCGCAGGAGGTTTAGAGGCGCTGACCATCGCGGGAGGTTGGGTGCGGGGAGCCGGCACGGGTCGTACCGGACTGGGGAGGCGCACAGGAGGTCGTGTGCGTGGAGCCGGCACAGGAAGCACCTGGCTAGGCACACGCACTGGAGCTCGGGTGCTGGGAGTAGAGCCGAGGTCCGGATTGGGACTGGACATCGGAGAAGCGGATTGCTCTGGCAGGGAGGTGGAGTAGACAACCGGACCCGGACTGGACACCGGTGGAGCGGACTGCTCCGGCCTGGGAGTGGAGTAGACGACCGGATCCGGACTGGACCACCGCCATCTCCCTCTCAACCTCCCTTTCTATCTCCACCAATTCTTCCAACGCACCTCCATAATACTCCTCCAAGTACTCCTCCTGCTCCTTGCTCTGAGCCCCCCATTGGTACCTCGGCCTCTCTATGGTCCACATGGGGAGTGGTGTTGGCTCCTCCTCCCTATAGCCAGACCACCCCCATAGCTTCCCCCCAAGATTACATTGGGGTTGTTTGCGGGAGTTTCCTCTTCTTGCGCGTCGCGCATAACGCAGCGGCACCTCCTCTCTCTCCCTCTCTCCCCAGTTATGCTGCTTGGTCTCGCAGTGGTGGGTTGTTCTGTCACGTTCCCGAAAGCCTGCGACATACATCGATATCGATACCGATAACAACCCACCCCAAGTGAAGGACAGACTCAACATATATTGGATCCCTAATTAGAGACAACGGGTACCAGCTGCCTCTAATTAGAGATCCACCCAAACCAACAAAGAAACAGAAAAGAACGACACTGTCAGACTCTGACCAAGCTACATAGAGAAGCCTATTGCTTCTCTATGGCCAGAGCCTGACAATGTTACATACCCAGGACTGTTGAGACAGTGTGATTTCAGTTTCTCAGTGTGGATTGCTTTGTTGAACTAAATATTGTATCTGTAGCAAAGTCAGTGGTTAAGGTGTTGTGATTTCCTGGTCAGCTTTTCAGACACAGTAGTCCTATGTTGCTGTTCCTGTTTGACCTGACTGACACTGTGCTGTTAAACAAGCTCATATCTCAATGTTGTTAAAACAAATACATGCCTTATATTGTGGATTATGTAAATATACAAAGGTATCTCATACATGTAGACTGATGATGAGTTTTATCATCAACCCCCTTTGTGTGTCTCTACCAGCAGGACCCATTTCCTGTCAATGGTGATGATGTGACGTACAGCACTGTTGTCCCCAAGAGGAGGAACCAGTTAAATGTTCAGACCAAGGTAAGACTGCTATTCTGATCACTATGATGTCAATAGATTAAGTTGTATTGTGTTGTACTGTCAGCTATGTGACAGACTGGTGCATGGAGATAAATTATAGATGATGTCACCTACTGGTGAGACACTGAAAATGTGTTTTGCTGTAAACAGTTTGAATGTCTATCAAATCAAATCCAATTGTATTAGTCACATACACAGATGTTATTGCAGGTGTAGCGAAAAGCTTGTGTTCCTAGCTCCAGCAGTGTAGTAATATCTAACAATACACAACAATACACACAGACCTAAAAGTAAAATAATGGTGACAGTGACTAAGTTCAGGGCAAGGTAACGGGTGGAGGTTGGCTAGTAATGGCTATTTAACAGTCTGATGGCTTTGAGATAGAAGCTGTTTTTCAGTCTCTCTGTCCCAGCTTTGATGCACCTGTACTGCCCTCGCCTTCTGGATGATAGTGGGGTGAACAGGCCGTGGCTCGGGTGGTTGATGTCCTTGATTATCTTTTTGGCCTTCCTGTGACAGCGGGTGTTGTAGGTGTCCTGAAGGGCAGAAAGTGTGCCCCCGGCGATGCGTTGAGCAGACCCTACCACCCTCTGGAGAGCCCTGCGGTTGCGGGCGGTGCAGTTGCCATACCAGGTGGTGATACAGCCCGACAGGACGCTCTCAATGGTCCATCTGTAAAAGCTTGTGAGGGTCTTAGGGGCCAAGACAAATTTCTTCTGCCTCCTGAGGTTGAAGAGGCGCTGTTGCGCCTTTTTCACCAAACTGTCTGTGTGGACCATTTCAGATTGTCAGTGATGTGTACACCGAGGAACTTGAAGCTTTTCACCTTCTCCACTATGGCCCCGTAGATGTTGATGGGGGCGTGCTCCCTCTGCTGTCTCCAGAAGTCCACGATCAGCTCCTTCGCTTTGTTGACATTGAGGGAGAGGTTATTTTCTTGGCACCACTCCACCAGGGCCCTCACGTCCTCCCTGTAGGCTGTCTTGTCATTGTTGGTAATCAGGCCTACTACTGTTGTGACTACTGATGATTGAGGTGGAGGCGTACGTGACTACGCAGTCATGGGTGAACAAGGAGTACAGGAGGGGGCTGAGCACGCACCTTTGTGGGGCCCCAGTGTTGAGGATCAGCGAAGTGGAGGTGTTGTTTCCTACCTTCACCACCTGGGGGCGACCCGTCAGGAAGTCCAGGACCCAGTTTCACAGGGTGAGGTTCAGACCCAGGGCCTCAAGCTTAATGATGATCTTTGAGTGTACTATGGTGTTGAAGTCTGAGCTGTAGTAAATTAACAGCATTCTTACATACAGATGAGGTATTCCTCTTGTCCAGATGGGAGAGGGCAATCGTCTGTGGCAGTCAAATGCAAATTTAAGTGGGTAAGGTGGAGGTGAAATGATCCATAACTAGCCTCTCAAAGCAGTTCGTTATGACAGAAGTGAGTGCTACGGGTTCAGTTAGCTTTGCTCTCTTGGGTACAGGAACAATGGTGGACATCTTCAAGCAATTGGGGACAGCAGACTGGGATAGGAAGAGATTGGATATATACGTAAACACTCCAGCCAGCTGGTCTTTGCATGATCTGAGGACGCGGCTAGGGATGGCGTCTGGGACGGCAACCTTGCGAGCCTTCATGCACCTATTCCTGTGTTTCCAAGCTGTAGCCTACATTCATCATCACATATTGTCCCTCTTCACCTCTCTACCTGTGTGTCCCTCCTCTCTTCTAGACAGAACCAGATGATAATGTGGTCTACAGCTCACTAGCCCTACAGCTGGACCCATTTCCTGCCAATGGTGATGATGTGACGTACAGCACTGTTGTCCCCAAGAGGAGGAACCAGTTACATGTACAGACCAAGGTAAGGCTGATATTCTGATCACTATGATGTTAATATATTAAGTTTTATCTGTGTTGTACTGTCAGCTATGTGTCAGACTGGTGGGGTTATAGATGAAGTCACATCAGAATCAGGTTTATTGTCCTACAAGAGGAACATCATGAAACAAACAGTCAGACATAAATAGTACCACCCACCTTCCCATAGGAGGAAGATACATGGAACTGTTTATGGTTGTGATAGTCCCTGGGATGAAACTCCTCCTGAAGCTTGGAGTGAGACATTTAATAGTCAGATATCTCCGACCTGATTGGAGAAGATAATGTGGCGGGCCTTACGCTGGATAGCTCCTTCATTAAGAAGGGAGGGTTTTTGATCGGGTTAGATGCTGTGTTGGTGATTCTTAATAGTTTATTGTGGGGTAATTCAGGAGGGACAGGATGGCTGTTCCGTCAGGAGACTTGAAAAGGAGGGTTTTGTGGCCCGTACTTCGTCAGTCATTGGTGTATGGGGTGTAGAAAATGTGTAAAGTTGTAAACATTTTCTATGACTTTATGTATCTCTTCCCATGTAGCCTACATTCATCATCACATATTGTCCCTCTTCACCTCTCTACCTGTGTGTCCCTCCTCACTTCTAGTCAGAACCAGATGATAATGTGGTCTACAGCTCACTAGCCCTACAGCTGGACCCACTTCCTGCCAATGGTGATGATGTGACGTACAGCACTGTTGTCCCCAAGAGGAGGAACCAGTTACATGTACAGACCAAGGTAAGACTGCTATTCTGATCACTATGACGTTAATATACTGATCAAGAATAGTTCAGGGAAATCAGTCAATTTAAATAAATTATTAGGCCCCAATCTATGTATTTCATAGTACTGGGAATACAGATATGCATCTGTTGGTCACAGATACCTTCGAAATAAAGTTAGGGGCTTGGATCAGAAAACCAGTCAGTATCTGGTGTGACCATCATATGCCTCATGCAGCACAACACATCTCCTTCGCATAGAGTTGATCAGACTGATTGTGTCGTGTGGAATGTTGTCCCACTCCTCTTCAATAATTGATAATGTGGTCTACAGCTCACTAGCCCTACACCACACAGGTCAGTGTTGACTTATCTTCTCTCTCATGTTCGTACACAGATGCTAATCTCTCAAAGAAACAGACAAGACCATATATTACTACTGTATGTGTACAATACATCACTCTTTATCCACACACTATTTATCCTGATCATCTAGAGAAGCTGACTACTTTGTTATCATTAGTTCTATGTTCTATCTAGAACATGCCTGTATTGTGCAGCAAACTACTTTCTCTCCAGCAGAGGGCAGCAACACAGCAGTGACTGACTGAGTGAAGATCTTGGTCTTAAAGAACCCTTATCCAGGAAGGACAGCCACCTCCCCCTCCCGTATCACAACATGAGTCATGACTCTCTATGTGCTTCAATATGCTTCTGCCCACACCTCCTAACCCACCCGTCTCCTTGTTGTGTCCATAACCTACTGAAGACAGTCTGCTGTGCTTGATTTTATTATCACCACATCTGTTATATTATTTACTGTATGAACCTCCCACCTACTCCAATGACCTTTACCTTTGTCACTTTTTACCCACATCACCATCATATTGATCTCATATATCTAGTCAAATGTATATTAAATGAACAAGCTGTGTAACAAAATAAATATCTAATGCTGAATGCAAAATGAATTGAAATTCGTATTTCAAAAGTGGGTTATAACTAGACCATAGAACGTAATAGTTGCTATCTGCCACTGACGGGGGCATATACACTCAAACAGAAGCAGGAAGAGAGTTGAAGACAGTGATGTCTCTATACATTAGGTGGTAGAGTTGTTCTGTTTGGTGCCATTTGAGTGTGATATGGCATACACAGACCTAGACAAAAACATCCACCAACACAAGGCTCCTCATCTCTCAGCCTGGTCACGTAACGTAACATAGTAAAAGTAAATCCGGGACACCCAAATTAGTAAAATATGTTACGTTTGGCATGGTTACATAAGACAGGTTGGTTGGGGTAGGTGTATAGCTCAGACGTCTAGCATTTTATCTAATTAGCAACTTTGCAAGTACGTTTTTAGCTTAACCTAACCTTAACCCTTTAACATTAACCATCACCCTAACCTTGTGTCTCGGATTTACGTACAGAACCATACGAAATGCTCACAAGGCTGCATCTCTCCCTCATCTTCTCCAGACTCTCATAAGGGCTCCATGTTTCTATGATGTAATTCAATCTCATGGTTCACTTCACTGATGATTGAAGTCAGGGTTTGGGTATATGCTGAAACTCTGAATACAGGATTGTTTGTTATAGTGTGTCCTTTTAAATAGTTTTTAAATGTATATTTTGAGCGAGTACTTGCCGTTGGCTTTCTGGTTTTCAAACACATTTGTCCGGTATAAATAAAAAGAACCCATTCCTTAATAGGGGAAAAAACGACTTATGTCGGGTTGCGTCAATTCAAATCTGGTATTGGAACAAAAGGATTACTACGCCGTTTAAATCATCTATGTATTTTATTCTAACAAACCGTTCAATGGTAAATATGAAGTTCGTATATACAGGCTCACTGTGACACCACGCAGGGCAAACAGCAAGTCAGGGCATGGAAAAGAGAGAGAGAGAGAGAGAGAAAGAGAGAGCGCAAGAGAGCGCGAGAGAGAGTCAGCGAGCAGCGCTATAGAAGAGCATAGCCTAGAGAAGAGCGAGTCCTATCCTTTGTTCTTCCTTAAATACTCCGACAGAATAGTTACCGCTCCTTGCTGGCCTGTCGGAGTAGAGGCTGAGTGTGGTTTAAACTTACTCAGCCTATCGTTGGCGTTAGTGATGTGTCATGCGCAAAAGATGCGGCTCTGAGAGCCGATGCTTTGTAGTGAATCAGAAGAGCCGGCTCGCATCGAGTGAGAGCCGGCTCCCAGTTTTTTTCCTTTCGCTGCGTGCTTACAGGCAGAACTTTGTTTTGATTGGTCAGCAATCGCATCGCGGACAATCAGATGTGAGGATATGGGATCATACCATTATGTAAAAACAGAGAGGGGGGTGAAGTGAAGCGGCACTCCACTGCAAGTTAATGAGTCGTAACAACGTTAATAACGACACTGTCTGTCAGATAGCGGTGAGGAGAGTGTGTGAGTCGTAACTATGAGTGACACCCGAAAGAGAAGCAGCATCTGGCTCCAGTTTAAAGACAATGGAAACAACAAAGCAGAGTGCGTTCACTGCAAGATGAAAATTACTTTAAGAGCAGGTTCCACCACAAACCTGCATAGACATATGAGAACTGTCCATCCTACAGTGCAGTTAGAGGAGAGAGGGCAAGCTAGCACCCCATCTACAGATCCTGGTGTGTCTCATCCCCAAAAAACAGCAACTGCAGCAGCATCTACTGGCTTCCCCACACATGCAGGTATAACCTCTCCTACTGCCCAAACAAGAGTGTGCCACCAGGTGGAACTCAACATTTTATATGTTGAAACGAATTCTTGAAACAAAAGATGCCATCATCTCCACCCTGGCCCCCAGTTGATGCTCTATGTCAAGAGGAATGGGAGCTGGTGAAAGAGGTCTGCCTGGCGAAGGTGATGGAAGGGAGACTGTGTATTGTGGCAACATCGGTTCCTTCAGAGAGAATCTTGTCAAAAACAGGGCAGATAATCTCAGAAAGAAGAAATAGGATCAGTCCATCAAAGCTGAGGCATCTGATTTTTTTGAATGCCAATCTTCACTGAGGACATTAATACTGTTTGCTTGAGTTTGGTTCTAGTTCTGTTCTAGTTCAATTCTGTTTATTTGCTGTTTTTTTGTTAATTTGTGCAAAAAAATGTTTGATTAAAATGATTAAAAACAAAAGAATGCTTTTGTAACAAAATAAATGCATAAAAACACTGCACATGAAAGGGTTTTCAACACACAAACCATTTTTTTTTTTTAAAGTTAGGGTAAAATAAAGGCCTACAAAAAAATCCTAAATTAAGAGCCGTTCAGGAGTCGAAAGAGCTGGCTCTTCTTTGGGAGCTGAGCCAAAAGAGCCGGCTCTCGGAAAAGAGCCGAACTTCCCATCACTATGGTGTTGGCCATTTGGTGGGATCTTTCACATCCTCCTCACCTTGTCCGTGTACCGGTAGTAGCGACGCTACAAGTTCAGCCGGTCTCTGGTGGTAGGGGAGGCGCGTCATCACTAGCCGGGCAGCTATCAACAGCGGTAGACCTGTTCACGCTCTGGAAGGGCCAGCATCCTCCTTTTTACTCCCACTTGGTCCGGGATCAATATATTTCAAAAAATAATTTTGTTTTTGGAGCGCTTGCTCCTTTGCTAATTTTTCTTTTTTTGTACTGACAACCCGACAGTTTGGGTCGTTTAGACATGGTTTAACAGTGTACTGTTGCGAGCTCGGCCAGATGAAGGTGGCATGAGACAGATTGATTTGACAGAGAGTTCCTGTGCCCCATACACCGCACAACTCCAGGAACGTCACACTTTATTGTACTCCTTCAGCTTTTGACAACGACCCTAACCTCCGGCTATGCAAAGCTCGGTTACAGTAAGGCCTCTAACATTCCCCCTCCCCCATAACCTGAACTCAGACAACTTAAGCTGATTTTGATTGACAGACACACATTCCTCACCAATGGACTACAAGAGGCGGCAAAACGAGCGCCAAGTGTACGGTGTACAGTCAGAAAGCAGTTACACAAGCGGCCCCGGTGGCAATAAATGAATAAACCCAAAAGCTAACCTTAACGTGGAAGAGTTGTCGCCTCTGGTCCTTACTAGACAGTGACGCGCCTGGTTCTTTTGGATTCCCAAAACAACAGACAAAAACCAGTACAATTAAATAACTTTATTGTGAATTCATAGGAACATGATAAGGGCACGAATAGGCATGCTGCTGTTGCTTTTTCGTGGACCCACAGAATCTGACGAGTTTCACAGAGTAGCAGCTACAGTAGTCGTCCCACAGCCACCGACACATAAAATATCAGTTAACAATAGATTCACTCCAACCAATAATTATGGACACAATAATCACTGCATGTCAAAGAGCACACAAACTGCACAAATGAGTACACTAAGTCACACCACACTATTATGTTTAAACCCACAAAGTATCATTAGGCTAGCGTTTAAAACGTGCAGACCACTACACCAGATCCCCGTTCACGATTACCCCATAGTCCCTTAATTCCGGATACAGCAACTTCCTAAACTCACCCCTACATAGAAATAAAAAAATTTATAAACGGTTTCGGTCCTACCTGACCACACTAATTATTACCACGGCAATATTACGACAAACTCACGATATTACATCCCAATAACCCCTATAAAAACTCCCTCCCAATAATGTATCTCTCCTGTTTCCAACCGTAGAATTGTCCAGTCTAAAATCCATCAGTTGGTGACCAGTTTAACTGGTCACCTCAATGTGGGAATAATATCTACCGCTAGTATCAGGAAACGACCGTTCCTTTTAAGTATACTAGTGTAAGGGCTGATATATGTTTAGCTAATGAATATGTTAATCTACAACAAGAGTTATTAAGTGAATGTATTGTGTGATCATAGATCTTTAGAACTGCTGTAGGTTTGGGTAGGGGGGAGCTATGTGGAAGGAATGTGCTAGCTGGGGGTTTTACGATAGAACTGTGTCTTGTTGTAATATGAAGCTTGGACATCTACTAAGAGGATCACTACTTCCGTCAACTGGATTGCACGCCAACGATAGGCTGAGTAAGTTTAAACCACACTCAGCCTCTACTCCGACAGGTCAGCAAGGAGCGGGAACGATTCTGTCGGAGTATTTAAGGAAGAACAAAGGATATGACTAGCTCTCTTCTCTAGGCTATGCGCTTCTCTAGGCGCTCTTCTATAGCGCTGCTCGCTGACTCTCTCTCGCGCTCTCTCTCTCTCTCTCTCTCGCTTCTCATGCGCTGCTTGCTGTTTGCCCTGCGTGGTGTCACAGTGAGCCTGTATATACGAACTTCATGTTTACCATTTAAGGGTTTGCTAGAATAAAATACATAGATGATTTAAACGGCGTAGTAATCCTTTTGTTCCAATACCAGATTTGAATTGACGCAACCTATCACTAGCGAGCATAGTTTATCCCCAAGGCACCAACAGCCAGGCCAGACCAGACCAGACCAGAAAATACTCCAAGCACTCTCCGCAGCCGTCGTGTTTCAGTCTTCTTCCCCTGCCGTCCTCCGGATAGGTCGACTTTCATCCCATCCTCTGGCCTTAATTGCTTCACCTCCCCATGTTGCCAATCACGCTAATCAGCCATGGCCACCTGCAAAACATAAACTCCAAACAACTTCCCCCTCCTACTCCCAATACTAACAGTCCCTCCGTGACAGAGTTCCAGTGTTGGATAGCAATAGCCATCTAGCTCTGTGTTTGAGTCGGGTGTTTGAGTAGGCTAAACTAGCTAGCTGCATTTGCTAAGTAAAAAATGTACAAACAAAAATATACAACCAAATATAGCTAGCTCTCTCCCTCTTTCTCTCTCACTGTCTTGCTTCTCCTTAATTTGGAAAAAATGTATTGTTCAAAACTGTTCAACTATTGTCTTTCTCTCTCTTTGAGACATCTACTCACAACATTTTATGCACTACAGTAATAGCTAGCTGTAGCTTATGCTTTCAGTACTAGATTCATTCTCTGATCATTTGATTAGGGGGAAAACATGTCACATCATGCTGCAAGAGCTCTGATAGGTTGAAGGACTGGAAGTTGTCATAATTACTGTGTGGAAGGGGAGGGAATCATGAGCCTCATAGGTTTAGTATTGAACTTAATTCACCTAGAAGAGGTCAGAATCTAGCTGTCCTCCTGCTACACCATGGTGCTACCCTACAAAGTGCTGCTGAGGCTACCGTAGACCTTCATTGCAAAAACAGTGTGTTTTAATAAATTATTTGGTGACGTCAATATATTTAGTATAGTTTTATCTAAAAAGGATCACTGTTTTAATGTTTCACTATGTGTATTTTTAATAAATTCACTGAGGAGGATTGTCCTCCCCTTCTTCCTGTGAGGAGCCTCCACTGATGTAACATTAGTGACATTAGGGGCGGCAGGTAGCCTAGCGGTTAGAGCGTTGGAACAGTAACCGAAAGGTCGCTGGTTAGAATACTGAGCCAACAAGGTGAAACACCTGCCGATGTATCCTTGAGCAAGGCATTTAACCCTAATCTGCTCCAGGGGCTAACCCTGTAGGTAGGCTGCCATTGTAAATAAGAATTTGTTCTTAACTGACTTGCCTAGTTAAATAAAAAATTAATAAAAGTGACCCTACAGCAGACCACTGACACCACCAAAGGAAAAGTCTTAACGGTAACTATGAGTGGTCTGAAGATGGAGAACACTGGCTGGTACAGGTACTTTCTTGTGGAGTGGGAGACCTTATGATGTCTGCAAGGAGAAGGACACCATGAGGTTATTATCACTACTTCAGCTGTATGTCACACTTACTCTTCCAAATGGATGACAATATAAATATTTAGTTTATGTTTACTGTTAGAATTGAGTTCACAGAAACGTTAAACGTTTTCACTCAGAGTATAGGCCAAGGCACTGTTGTCATAGAGACATTTACCCCCATAGAGACTTACCACTTCCTCCTACCTCTGTGGTTTGTTGAAGTAGCAGCATTCTATTCTTGTATGGCCAAGTTTCACCCATAAAAGCTGTGAAGAGCTAAACAAATATTTCGTTTAGGTCATAGCAGCACAAAAAGGATCATACATTTTTTTTAATATCTTAGATGTTTTATGAACAATATTTTACAGTCAACATACTCTTTCACCATCAGTTCCATAGATTTTAAAGTCCTACTGATTCCTTTGGGCATGGTGGTGGTGGTGATATCTGGTGTCCTAGTCACATGAAGCAGGGGACACATCAATTCAGTCTACAAGTGTAGACCTAATGACAATCACAGACTGTCAGTACAATACACGTAGGGATTTTGTAACCGATGTCTCTTTCCATTAATCTAATTGCAGGTGCACAGTGCACTGTTTGGATGCTGGACTCATTTTGTGATTGGAGGAGCGTTCGCGGGTAGCCTACAGGAGAACCTTTTTGAAGTTCTATCAGATGAAAACATCATGACTGGTTGTATTTCTGCCACATTAAAAGGTAATGCATGTTAAAAGTGATATGACACATCTTTACTATTCCTGGGCTACTAGGCCCACAGAGATCATACAGTACATGACTATACTAGAGATTGTATATGTAAGTCTATGATTACATCTAGGCTTAAAAAATATAATAAGCTACTTTCATCCCTGCTGAAAATACATAATTATTATTATTATTATTGTATAAATTCCTAGCGTAGAAGGCCCTCATTGTTCCCCACTGTGTTTGGGTTAGTAATAATTTATAGTAGCTCTAATTGCTCTCAACATGCATTGTTTCACCATTCTGAATGTCTAAAGAATCCATATGTTCTTCTGAAATATGGACACAGAAATACTGGACATCATTTACTTCGGTTTGCGCCGGTCTTGGTCTTGAATTGGTCTCGCTTTAAGTGGTCTCGAACACAACACTGCTGGTATCACTATTATTGTTCAAGTTGACATGAGGAATGTTGTCTTATATCTACTTTCTGTTCTCTATCCATCATATCATAATTATCATATTTGTGGTCAGTTGTTACAACAAACACTTGATCAATCAGGACCTTCTTTGGTGTCTGTACCTCTGTGTTCAGGTACTCCAGAACTCTATGGACCAACAGGAGGTGACTGGAGTTGAAGGAAGGAGTGTCATTGTAAATTGTTACTATTGTGACATTGGACATATTGAGTGGTCCAGGATTGGTGGCAGTATCTGGGAATATAGACGGAACATCTGTGATATTACAACAGACCACTGATGCCAACAGAAGAAAAGTCTAAATATTGACTAATAGTGGTCTGAAGATGAACATCAATGTTTTTCACATTAGAGTTCAGGGCACAAAAACACCCTCCTTAATCGTTTTCACACAGTTTATAAGCCAACACCCTTCCTCATTCTCTGTTATAGAGACATTCACCATCATAGAGAATAACACGTTTACCACTTCCTCATAGATCTGTGGTTGTAGAAGTAGCAGCATTCTGTTCTTGGATGGTCACTTTAAAGGTGTGAAGAGATTAACAAATATTTCCATTTTGTCATAGCAGCAGGGAAATATCATTTATAAATATGTATTTATCTGTGATATTTTATGGACTGTATTTTACAATAAACAGACTTTCACCATCAGTTCCATAGATCTACAAGTCCTACTGATTCCTCTGGGCATGTTGGTGGTGGTGATATCTGGTGTCCTAGTCACATGGAAGATGCCTACACTACCACCTTCAATGATCCACACTCATTAAATACCTTTAGCGGTCAAAATCCTCACTGCCGCTGCAAACGGTTAAATATACAGTACACTACCTATAGAAATAGGAAGTCTTACCTTTACAATGTTGTGAAGTTCGGGGCAAACTGACTCCAAGGTGAAACTAAAGATGAGTGGAAACCAGACAGGTCTCTCTGGTGAGACCAAGGGACAGATTTACTTCTTGCACCTGCTATTACAGGATAAAACACACAAAATAAGAAACTGTTCATTTATGGTACATTTGATTTGAGGTTATATATTGCTATTGGCTAGCTAAGTGTACTCTTTTTGCAAGGTAATTATTTTTCATAATATTTGTCATCTGTATATTTTTGTAAATATAACCTCTGGATCCAGTCTTCATCACACTATAAACTGTTTATTTATGATATTTTTTTTGCACTTGAACCTCTGACTCAACCTCTGAATATCAATTGTTGTTGCTCAACACCAATTAAATAGTCTGCTGGTTCCTCCATCTTTATTAACACAATACGTGATTGTATTTGATGTAAGATATACAAATGTGCTAATTAAATAAAATAACCAGTTGTAGTGCCT
Organism: Thymallus thymallus; assembly: GCA_023634145.1. Classification (NCBI taxonomy): domain Eukaryota; kingdom Metazoa; phylum Chordata; class Actinopteri; order Salmoniformes; family Salmonidae; genus Thymallus; species Thymallus thymallus. The sequence continues at coordinate 6,783,984 of CM042403.1, read as the reverse complement.
TACAGCCTTATGTTACAACTACACCATAGAATGTAAGAGTTTCTATCTGCCACTGAGGGGGGAATATACACTCAAACAGAAGCAGGAAGAGATTTAAAGACAGATATGGCTGTTCGGAAGCGCAGTCATTCTCTTTAGTGCCTTGGTCCTTGACACACACATACGGAGACACAAATGGCTTCTCATCTCTCCCTCCTCCTCCTCATCTTCTCCAGACTCTCGGGTAAGGGTAACACGTTTTTTAGTAGGGAAATTACGTTAGGGTTGTGGACACAGTTTGTTCCATAATTTAATCCTAAAATTGAGGAATAGCTGATAACTGTAAAACAAACATTCCGGATAATATAGAGAACCTTCAACTATTTATTGATCAACACTTTGAAATGCTCAAACCAGAATCGTACACTACATTTGATTATTTTATTGTATTAGCACATTTGAATATCATATATCAAATTTAATCACATATAGTGTTAATAATAGTTGGAATAAGAGGTTCAAGTGCACATTTAGTTTAAGTCAAGGATCAAGAACTAGATTCAGCTGCGGGACACTCATTTCTCAAGCGGATGGTCAGGGGGGCGGAATATAATTACAAATCATTTATAGACTGCAAGAAGTCCAAACAGATGACTAAAACATAATCACTTCTAACTTTTATTACATTTATACACAATTACAAATATCTTTATATTATGCATGGTAACACTATGCAGCAGACTTCCTAAAAGTAAAAGTCTACAAGTATTTTATTTTAAATATAATATACTTAAGTATCAAAAGTCAAAGTATAAATCACTTCAAAATTCTTATATTAAGCAAGTCAGATACCACCATTTTCTTGTTATTTTAATGTATGGATAGCCAGGGGCTCGCTATCCCTGATGCAGTAAAACATGTAAAACATTGAATAATGAAGCTTTATGCAACATATTTTTGAGTGCGAACCCATTACCTCTTTGTTAGTCTCCACACCAACACTCAGACATAATTTATAAATGAAGCATGTGTGTTTAGTGAGTCTGAGAGATCAGATGCAGTAGGGATGACCAGGGATGTTATTTTGATATATGCGTGAATTGGACAATGTTTCTGTCCTGCTAAGCATTCAAAATATAACCAGTACTTTTGGGTGTCAGGAAAATGTATGGAGTTAAAAATACATGTATTTTATATATTTAATTTAAAAAATATATATACATAAAGTAAAGTACAGATATCTCCAAAAACTACTTAAGTAGTACTTAAAAGTATTTTTGACTTAAGTACTTTACACCACTGGGCACTGTCCGATAGTAGCTAGGCTTGCTCACTACAAAATTAAGATTGCCTTATTACAACGGGGTAGGGATCTGAATACGAATAACACACCGTTCTCTATTAATGAGCGATTTCCCCATGAAATAGTGGATAGTGCCCTGTATCCCACTTTCAAAATGCTCCAAACAGAGAAGCAGAATGTTCTTCTGGTAGTTGATAAATTGTATGTAAACAACTCATTGTTCAAGCATTCGAAGATTACAATTTGGCTGTGAGTGATACCTCGTGCTGAAGTAGTCCCCGATACACATTGCACCGCAGACATTACAATCCTATATTATTATTGTATTGTTTTAATCCATGACGGACTCATCCTTTTTTACTCATTCAATTCAGAACTTTGGACTATGTGGATTTAAAATTAGGTTTAGATTAATGGGAAAGCGAAATTGGCTGACTTTATTGACTGCTCTGTGGGTCTAATATAGGATAAAGGATTGATAGAGGAGGAGGGTTAATAACCTGTCTAGGTTCTCTACTGCAGTAGGACGATACAATAATATAACAATTGGTGTCACTGTCTTTTTAACACCATGTAAACGATACATCTCAATCTCAAACATGCAAATATGATTGTTCCGATACACAACAGCAAATGGGTTGGGTGTTGTCAACAGGGTCTGTTAACGCTACTAGCGCGCGGCTGGCTGGTTAACACTGGGTTAAACCGAGTATAGCTAGTGATGGAGCAACTATCAATGTGTGTGTGTGTGTGTGTGGAGAGAAGGTTAGTGTACAGGGTTACTTCCTCTAGATTGTCAGAACTGCATGTGCTTTATTGATTTCTTGCCCTGGCTTTGTCAGGGTCGACTATACTTTAAACAAATATCTACTCCCAGTCATTAGCGGCTGTTAAAATGTATTCCTTCTTTCTTGAAATATGTCTCTTTGCCGATAGGTAGCATGCCTGTAATTGACATTAAGAACTGTTCTAGCGATATTATATATTAGTACCCTTCTCTTTTAAAATAATTTTCATTTTATGAACATTCGGATCCAATGAACTGAACAGATTGTAATATGAACATGAATCTATAATATTGTGCTGTTATTATTATTATTATTATTATTATTAATGATATTATTAGGCTATATATTGTAGCGATCTGGCCGGCATACGCTAGCCACACGTTGAGTGATAACTGTAGGGAGCAAGGGGATTGTGGGTAGCTCATGTTTTGGTTTTAAAATGGTTGTGTTATGTCTTTACGTTTTAGTAGTTAAGCTAATGTTATGTGTTTATGTTTCTTTAAGTTGTCTTAGTTCAGGTTATGGGGGTAGGGGGAATGTTAAAATGCCTACCGTGACCGAGCCTTGCATGGCCGGAGGATGTGTTCATTGTTGATAGTTGAAGGAGGTAAGAAAATAAAGGGTGACGTTCCTGGAGTCGTGCGGTGTATGGGGCACGGGAACTCTCCGGTAAAATCAATCTCTGTCTCTTGCCATCTTCTTCTGGCTGAGCTCGCCACAATATTGTTTGATTATATTTTCTCTTTTGACCTGTTCTATAGCTAGTTCTGATTTACGAAGCACATTCATAGACATGCAATATTTCTATTTGTCACCGCGAGTGGAGGACAGAATCCAGGGCGCTGAACAGTTGTAGTTCGACATACTTTATTTAGCGAACTCAACAAAACAATATACAGCCGCAACGTACAGTTGAAGTCGGAAGTTTACATACACCTTAGCCAAATACATTTAAAGTCAGTTTTTCACAATTCCTGACATTTAATCCTAGTACAAATTCCCTGTTTTAGGTCAGTTAGGATCACCACTTTATTTTAAGAATGTGAAATGGTAATTTTTTCAGCTTTCATTTCTTTCATCACATTCCCAGTGGGTCAGAAGTTTACATACACTCAATTAGTATTTGGTAGCATTGCCTTTAAATTGTTTAACTTGGGTCAAACATTTTGGGTAGCCTTCCACAAGCTTCCCACAAAAAGTTGGGTGAATTTTGTGCCATTCCTCCTGACAGAACTGGTGTAACTGATTTGTAGGCCTCCTTGCTCACACAGCTTTTTCAGTTCAGCCCACAATAGGATTGAGGTCAGGGCTTTGTGATGACCACTCCAGTACCTTGACTTTGTTGTCCTTAAGCCATTTTGCCACAACTTTGGAAGTATGCTTGGGGTCATTGTCCATTTGGAAGACCCATTTGCTACCAAGCTTTAACTTCCTGACGGATGTCTTGAGATGTTGCTTCAATATATCCACATCTTTCCTTCCTCATAATGCCATCTATTTTGTGGAGTGCACCAGCCCCTTCTGCAGAAAAGCACCCCAACAACATGATGCTGTCACCCCCGTGCTTCACGGTTGGAATGGTGTTCTTCGGCTTGCAAGCCTCACCATTTTTCCTCCAAACATAACGATGGTCATCATGGCCAAACAGTTCTATTTTCGTTTCATCAGACCAGAGGACATTTCTTTAAAAAGTATGGTTTTTATGGTGGTTTTGGAGCAGTGGCTTCTTCCTTGCTGAGCGGCCTTTCAGGTTATGTCGATATAGGATTTGTTTTACTATGGATATAGATACTTTTGTATCTGTTTCCTCCAGCATCTTCACAAGGTCCTTTGCTGTTGTTCTGGGATTGATTTGCACTTTTTGCACCAAAGTATGTTCATCTCTAGGAGACAGAATGCGTCTCCTTCCTGAGCGTTATGAAGGCTGCGTGGTCTCATGGTGTTTATACTTGCTTACTATTGTTTGTACAGATGAACGTGGTACCTTCAGGCATTTGGAAATTGCTCCCAAGGATGAACCAGACTTGTGGAGGTCTACACTTCTTTTTCTGTGGTCTTGGCTGATTTTTTTTTATGTCGAGCAAAGAGGCACTGAGTTTGAAGGTAGGCCTTGAAATACATCCACAGGTACTCCTCCAATTGACTCAAATGATGTCAATTAGCCTTTCTGGAATTATCCAAGCTGTTTAAAGACACAGTCAACTTATTGTATGTAAACTTCTGACCCACTGGAATTGTGATATAGTGAATTATAAGTGAAATAATCTGTCTGTAAACAATTGTTGGAAGAATGACTAGTGTCATGTACAAAGTAGATGTCATACCCGACTTGCCAAAACTATAGTTTGTTAACATGAAATCTGTGGAGTGGTTGAAAAATGAGTTTGAATGACTTCAACCTAAGTGTATGTACATTTCCGAAGTCAACTATACGTGCATACATATGCACACAAACAATGACCCACACATTATGATAAGTGGGGAAATAGAATTACCCACAGTTTAGCAGATTTGTACCTGGCTAAAAGATAAATAATATAATATATATTGTTTACAGGAAACTCACTCTACAACTATAGATGAGGTTTTGTTGAAAAAGGACCTGGAGGGAGAAATATATTTCTGTCATGGGTAAAGAAACTCAAAAGTGGTGATGATATTAATTAATAATCATTTTGATCTGAATGTGCAAACTGTCAAAAAAGATCCTCAATGAAGATGGATTCTTTAAAATACGCTATTGGACTATAAATAGATTTGGCTAATGAATCTATATGGTCCAAATAATGATGATCTTGGTGCAATTGAAGCCTTTAGGCTAATAAAAAACTCCTGGGCTGGATTGCATACCAGTTGAGATACAGTATATCAACCCTTTTTCGATGTACTCAAAGTTCCACTATTAGTATGTTTTGACCACTAATATAAAAATGGTAAACTACCAGGTACTAAACAAGAACTTAAGGGTAAGTTAGTGTAAGGGCCTGACTGAGGCCAGGTCTCTGACTCCCACTAGAGGGAGTGGGATGGCCACAGTCAGGTCCTGACAATCACAGGGTGGGTGTGGGGTTTTGGTTGATCCCCAATTAGAGGCAGCTGTCTTGTGTTGTCTCTAATTGGGGATTCTATTTATTTCCACTGTGTGTCACCTGGGTGTGGATTCTTGTGTGTGTCAATTTGTTGTATTATTCACACCAGTTCACTGTTGCTACCTCGCCTTTGTTTTCGGTTGTTGTGTATGAAATACTGTTAAATAAAAGGAATGTCGCTCCACCACACCTCTGCGCCTCGTCCCGTCTTTACGCATTGTGACAGTTAGTTTTATCCTCCAAGGAGGGGGTGGGGGGTGATGGATGGGCCAATAATAAATAAAAAGGGTAACAAGTGCTGAAGTTGAGGTCAGGGACTTGGACTGGACACATGCTGAACCTCTGAAGACAGGAGCAGTAGCTTGTCTTATCAATAACACTTCCTGTATTATGTGTGTTGAAGTCCAGATGGTATGTCATTTTTCTGCTGTGAGAATTTGCTTGAATTCCAATCTAATGTGTTTTCTGTTGTTGTGTCTACAGGTGCTTATCGTGTGTCTGTGAAGACAGGAGGCTCCATCACCATCCCATGTAGTTATGATCTGAAATACAAAACCCATGTGAAATACTGGTGTAAAGTAGATTATTTGAAAAGATGCTCCTCTGATGTACACAATGACCCTTTTAAGAGCAAAGATAAGGCCTCAATCTCTGATGACATCAACCAGCAAACCTTCACTGTGACCATGACTGATCTGGGGACTCAGTACTCTGGACGTTACGGGTGTGCTGTGGAGATCAATAGTGAACCAGATGTCATAATAGAAAGATTCCACCTATCTGTCACTCCAGGTAAGATCCCTGCAACTCTTCCATATGATTACATGACTGGTGTTCTGGTTTCATTTACTGGTATCACTATTATTGTTCAAGTTGAATGAGGAATGTTGGTATATGTCTACTTTCTGTTCTCTATCCATCATATCATTATTATCAGATTTGTGGTCAGTTGTTACATAAAAACTCTTGCTCACTCAGGACCTTCTTTGGTGTCTGTACCTCTGTGTTCAGGTACTCCAGAACTCTATGTGGACCAACAGGAGGTGACTGGAGTTGAAGGAGGGAGTGTCATTGTAAATTGTTACTATAGTGACACTGGAAAAATGAAGTGGTGTTGCAGGATTGGTGGCAAAGATTCATGTTTGGTGGGGAATTCTGGGACTTTAGATGGAACATCAGTGACATTACAGCAGACCACTGATGTCACCAGAAGAACTGTCTTAACGGTGACTATGAGTGGACTGAAGATGGAGAACACTGGCTGGTACAGGTGTAGAGTGGGAGAACTTATGATGCCTGTTCACATCACTGTCAGACGACAAACCACCACACAAAGTATCACCACTATGACCAGTGAGTAGAGAACAATCAGAATGTAACCTGATTCAAAGCTTTTGTGAATAGTTATTGGTTTGAACTCAACAGTGCTAATACTAGGTTAAAATGCACATGTTGGGGTAAATGAAATATACTGAACAAGAAGGTCATATCTTAGCCACAATGTCTTGTTACAGTTCAGTGTACCCTGTGTCTCTCTGGTACACCAGTCATAATACCATTGTTGTTTTTACCTCACAGCAACTCAAGCTCCAACCACTGAACAATCCTCTTTCTCTCCAACTGCTGAGCCTGTTCAGACTGATTACACAGTCCAAGGACCTGAGGGTGGCAAGGAGAAGGACACCATGAGGTAATTATCACTCATTCAGATGTATTTCACACTTACTCTTCCAAATAGATGACAGTAGAAATATGAAGAGGTTTTTCATGTTAGAGTTCAGGGCACAAATAGACCCTCCTTAAACATTTCCACACTGTGTTTTTGACCAAGACACTGTTATAGAGACATTTACCATCATAGAGACAGAAACATTTACCACTTCCTCATATCTCTGTGGTTTGTAGAAGTAGCAGCACTCTATTCTTGGATGGTCAAGTTCATCACATGAAAGGTGTGAAGAGATGAACAAATGTTTCCATTTTGTCATAGCAGAAGAAAAATCATCAATCTATATATCTGTGATGTTTTATGGACTGTATTTTACAATAAACATAATCTCTCACCTTCAGTTCCATAGATCTAAAAGTCCTATTGATTCCTCTGGGCATGTTGGTGGTGGTGATATCTGGTGTCCTAGTCACATGGAAGATGTGGAGAAAGCATAGTAAGTATTAATTCTATAACGACTATACTGAAAAAGTGATCCGTTTGATTTTGGAGATATTTTCAGGAGACAAATATTTTCCTTGAAGACAACTGTATTAGCATATGTTATAACCAATGTATCTTGACATAAGAGGAGGAAACTCAACAGTATAACTCTTCTATGATGAATGTATTCAGTATTATTCTAGTGTATCTCAGAGGTCTCTAATACTGCATCTCTCTTTCTTTATTCCAGAGGACAATAAGGCCATGGACCAGACAACAAACACCTCAGTGGTAGGCTACAGTCATGTTCCTCTCATCTGACTCAAGGCCTTGTGGGTAAGCCACTGTCTGTGAAAAATGAAGGACGTGGCCATGGACAGGATACGGACATCAGATGGACTTAAATCACACATTAGCTCTTCATCTATAGCTTCATATCCATTGTAACTGTATAATTTATACATTTTATTTCTAAAATATATTCTGAGTAAAATTGTGTTTTTTTTGTCTGTTTTTTTTTTTGCGAAATTCCAGCAATGTTTCTGGAAAGAATAGAAAAGCATTTGAGGACAAAAGAGAAATGTACAAAGGTATCTCATACATGTAGACTGATGATGAGTTTTATCATCAACACCCATTGTGTGTCTCTACCAGCTGGACCCATTTCCTGCCAATGGTGATTGCCAACTACTTTCTATCCAGCAGAGGGCAGCAACACAGCAGTGACTGACAGGACAGCCCACTCCCTTTTCCGTATCACAACATGAGTCATGACTCTCTATGTGCCTCCAATATGCTTCTGCCCTCACCTCCTAACCCACCCCTGTCTCCTTGTTGTGTCCATAAACAGCTGAAGACAGTCTGCTGTGCTTGATTTGATTATGACCACATATCTGTTATATAAGAGAGTTAAAGACACATATAGCTATTAGGAAATTCAGTCATTCTGTTTGCTGTCTTGGTCCTCGACACACATTGCGCATTGGTACCACAAGAGTATTTCTGTCTGTAATAAAGTCCTTTTGTGGGGAAAAACTATTTCTGATCCCCAGTGGGTCGGCCTGGCTCCCAAGTGTGTGGGGCTATTCACTCCCAGGGTCACCCATGGCTGCACCCCTGCTCAGTCATATGAAATCCATAGATTAAGGCCTAATCATTTATTTTAATTGACTGATTTCCTTATATGAACGGTAACTCAGTAAAATCTTTCAAATTGTTGCATGTTGCATATATATTCTTGTTCAGTATAAATAGGCTGCCATTATCAACACTATATGTGATTTTATTTAAAAAGATCCAAATACGTGCTAATAAAATACTAATATCAATTGTAGAGCCTTATGTTACAACTGAACTGAATTGAATGTAAAGAATGTATCTGCCAATGATGAGGTCATATACACTCAAACAGAAGCAGGAAGAGAGTTAGACAGCTATAGCTACTAGGAAGTTCAGTCATTCTCTTTGACACACACATTGTTTATTGATATCTGTACAAAACAGTTAATCTGATAATACTTAGCAAATGCAACTTATTTCTATGTGAAAACTCAAATGGTCTGTTCATTCCTTTTACTACACTCTCATCCAGAGGAACCCACAGTAGTGAGTGCATACTGTACATGTTCATAATTATTTTTACTAGTTCCCCATGGGAATTGAACCCACAACCCTAGCGTTGCATGCACCACGGTCTAATGAGCCACATCATATAATCTCAAACCACATCATGTCTCAATATACTCCATTACTGTGTTGTGCATTGTTTTTCTTCATGGTGATGGATAGTCTACAGGTAGAAACTTAGATGACAGCCTACGTACATTTACAAGTGGTTTGTAAGGATGGTCAATTAATACTGCACAAAAGTGGTTGTTTTCCATGTTATTTGATGAGGAAAATGTTTAATTTGATGTGGGTGTTTTGGGTCTTTGCCCATTTACACCTTTTGATGTAAATGTTTGAGGACAGGAGTTTGTTCTTTCTGGATTCCATTAGAATGACTATCACAGAGAAAGAGACAGGGCAACAACTCTTACAATTCCAACTTTTGAATCCTCCAAGATACTGTTCTTAATTATACAACTATGTTTTTGGCCAAAGCGGAGATGCTGATTTGTTTTGTTGTTGTCCGCTAGATACATCAGTATCGGTCCGCTAATGCAGGACTAGTAAAGGCCTAGTGCACTACTTTTGTAAAAAAATATGAATCCACTTTTTTTTGGGGTGGGTGTTGCAGCACCCTCAGTACCCCTACTTCCTGCGGCTATCCGTCACTCTGAACATGACTGATCCGGAGCCAGAGGACTTTTGCCAGAGATACTATTGTGCTGTGGTGATCAATGGTGGACCAGATGTTAGGATATAATGGATCTACCTATCTGTCACTGCAGGCAAGATCCCTGCAACTCATATGATTACATGACTGGTGTTCTGATTTCATTTACTGGTATCACTATTATTGTTCAAGTTGAATGAGGAATGTTGGTATATGTCTACTTTCTGTTCTCTATCCATCATATCATAATTATCAGATTTGTGGTCAGTCATTACAAAAAAACACTTGATCACTCAGGACCTTCTTTGGTGTCTGTACCTCTGTGTTCAGGTACTCCAGAACTCTATGTGGACCAACAGGAGGTGACTGGAGTTGAAGGAGGGAGTGTCATTGTAAATTGTTACTATAGTAACATTGGAAATAGGAAGTGATGGTGTAGGATGTTTGTCAGTATGTCCTGTGTGGAGGAGAATTCTGGGACTACAGATGTAACACAGTGGTGGTCGGTGCGTTTAATAGCATGGCCTTATTTCTGTTACAGCATATTGCATGACTGTCGTTCATATTCCATTCACACAGTTAAATGTAACATTGATAGGTTTAGGCTACTACATGATACTCAAATGTTCAACCTAGCCTATGAATGAATGTTTACAAACTAGGTGCACACAAGTTGAGAGAAACATTTGAGGTGACAGACAGTGACACATGTACAGACAGTGACACATACAATACCTCCTTGCACACTCTTGCCTGCATCTAGCTGATCTAGGGCATAATCATCAGTCTAATAGTTGCAAACGAGAGTTTCTATTGGACAAATTAAAGTATGTTTATTCCTGTTGTGTTCTGTTTGCTTCCTTTTAAGAAACCTTTTTCAATAGAATTGGTGGAATGAATACACCCCTGATCACACGTAAACACGGTTCACTTTAATAGCAGCCACATGCAAACAGCTTGTTGTGTTCCTTCTCTCTTGTAAGAAGTTTAGCTATTACATCGGCGGGCCCCAGTGGCAATAAATTATACCTTTACTTAGAAGAGTTCCAGTGTTGGATAGTCATAGCCAGCTAGCTAACATCTCTGTTTGAGACAGGTTTTTGAGTAGGCTAAACTAGCTAGCTGCATTCACTAGCTAAGTAAGTGACGATACATAGCTATCTCTCTCTCTCTCTCCTTAATTTGTTAGAAACTGTTCAACTACTGTTCAACTATTGTTTTTCTCTTTGAGTCAACTACTCACCACGTGTTATGCACTGCAATGCTAGCTAGCTGTAGCTTATGCTTTCAATACTAGATTAATTCTCTTATCCTTTGATTGGGTGGACACCATGTAGGTTCTTGCGGCAAGAGTTCTGAAGTTGTCATAATTACAGTGTAAGTCTATGCAAGGGGGTGAGAACCATGAGCCTCCTAGGTTTTTTATTCAAGTCAATGTATCCAGAGGAGGACAGAAGCTAACTGTCCTCCGGCTGCACCATGGTAATAACCTACAGAGTTGAGGCTACTGTAGACCTTCATTGCAAAATAGTGTGTTATAATCAATGATTTGGTGACGTGAATATATTTAGTATAGTTTTATTTAAAAAGTAACTTTTTAAATGTTTTAACAGGTGATTGAGTCCAGGTGAGTCCATATAATCGCTGATGCGCGTGATGAGGGGAGCAGGTGTGAGTAATGATGGTGGTAGGAGTGCATAGTGCAGGGCAGCAGGAGCAGGCATGACAGTAACCCCCCCACCTGGGCGTGCCTGACGGGCCGGCCGAGGCACGGGTGCTAGACAAGCCGGCTGGGTGCAAAATCCTGACATACCGTCAGAGGCATGGGAGCCTGACGAGCCGGCTGAGGCATAGGAGCCTGATGATCTGGCTGAGGCGTGAATGCCTGTAGATACCGCTGAGAAGTGGAAGCCCAACGAGCCGGCTGAGGTGTAGAAGCCTGATGAGCCGGCTAAGGCGGAAAACCCTGGCGATCTGGCTGAGGACACAGACATGGAACAAGACAGGAACAGCGTCAGAACAGGGTGAAAATAACGACATACGACAATTAATGCTCAAGCAGGGAACAGAGCTGGGGAACAGACAGATATAGGGGAGGAAATAACAAGTGATTGAGTCCATGTGAGTCCAAATAATCGCTGATTCGCGTAACGAGGGAAGCAGGTGTGCGTAATGATGGTGGCAGGAGTGACAAAAGTGTTAATACTAAGTTAAAATCCACATGTTGGGGTAAATTAAATAAGTTGGACAAGAAGGTTATATCTTAGCACCAATGTCTTGTTCCAGTTCAGTCTACCCTGTGTCTCTCTGGTACACCAGTCATAATTCCATTGTTGTTTTTACCTCACAGCAACCCAAGCTCCAACCACTGAACAATCCTCTTTCTCTCCAACTGCTGAGCCTGTTCAGACTGACAACACAGTCCAAGGACCTGAGGGTGGCAAGGAGAAGGACACCATGAGGTAATTATCACTCATTCAGCTGTATTTCACACTTACTCTTCCAAATAGATGACAGTAGAAATATGAAGAGAGGTTTTTCATGTTAGAGTTTAGGGCACAAAAACACCCTCCTTAAACATTTCCACACAAAGTAAAGGCCAAGACATCATTATAGAGACATTTACCACTTCCTCATATCTCTGTGGTTTGTCGAAGTAGCAGCATTCTATTCTTGTATGGCCAAGTTTCACACATGAAAGGTGTGAAGAGCTGAACAAATAATTCCATGTCGTCATAGCAGCACAAACATGTCTATTTATCTATGATGTTTCATGGACTTTATTTTACAATAAACATAGTCTCTCAATTTCAGTTCCATAGATCTAAAAGTCCTACTGATTCCGCTGGGCATGTTGGTGGTGGTGATAGTTGGAGTCCTAGTCACCACCTTCAATGATCCCACACTGTGCCGTCAAAATCATCACTGCCGCTGCAAACAGTCAAATATACACTGCCTTTAGAATTTCCTTTTAAAGAATGTTCCTTGTATTGCAGAAATTTACAGAAGAACATGTTCTAAATCTTTTAATTCTTCTACAGATGGGAGAGAACATTCTTATACCTGACAGAAATCGGAAATGCAGGGCTCTTCCTCCTGTGCTTTATCATTGATGTTGTGAAGTTCAGGGAAAACTGACTCCAAGGTGAAACAAAAGATGAGTAGAAACCAGACAGGTCTCTCTGGTGAGACCAAGGGACAGATTTACTTCTTGCACCTGCTATTACAGGATAAAACACACAACATAAGAAACTGTTCAGTTATGGTACATTTGAACCATGTCTTTGACCTCATTTGACTTTTAGTCCATATGTTGAAGCTCACATATGATTTGTTTCATAGTTGATCTAATTTACTGAATCATAGTCTTACTGTACTATTGTGTCTGTTTATATTAGGATCTATTAGGATATTTTTTGAAAGTTGTGTCTCTGCCCAAATATGTTGTTTCTGAGTTGTGAGTGCTTGCAAGCACCATTTATGCTTGAACTGTTAATGATTAAGCATAAATGAAGTAAATGTATTACAAATATTTGTATTACCTATTCAATACCCAAAATGTGGAAATCAGCATATGTTCACCCACTACTAAAGGGTGGAGACCCTTCAGATGTAAATAACTAGTGCCCTATTTCCAAGCTCCATATGCTGGTTAAAGTCTTTGAAACTCTAGTGAACTCTCAGCTAAATACATTCCTACTTGAAACAACATCCTCTGTGGGTTCAGTTGACCACAAACTGTTGCTAGCCAGACTCAATAACGTTGGTCTCATTGAAGGGGCTGTCAACTGGTTTAGAAAACTATCTTGCAGACAGAACACAATGTGTCTATGCTGAGAATCCCAAGGCCAGCTTCCTTTTAGATTACTAGAGGTGTACCCCAGGGATCCATTAAATAAAGGCCTCATCCTACAAATAACTAGGTATTTGGTTGAACAAGAAACTGTACTACAAAATACATGTGGATAATCTTGTGATGAAGCTTAAACTGAAGTTGGGTTTAAATTTTTTCGCAAACAAGGCTTGTTCAAGCTACTTTTCTTTCATTAATTATAGTGACTTAATGTACATGCATTAAGCCTCCACTGTGCTACAGAGACTGGACTCAGTCTATCATGAATCCTCGTGGTTTGTTACAAATGCCAAGTCACTCAACCATCATTGCACCTTGTATGAAATGGTGGGCTGGACCTCATTTTACATGGGCAGACAGCTACATTGATATGTGTTCATGTACAAAGCCCTTCTGGGTAAACTCCCCCACTTCCTCTGTAGCCTGTTCTCCTTCACCACCTGCAGTTACCAGGCACAGTCTACTAGATGGTTGCTTCTTAAAGTCCCCAGGCTTGGAATAGTCTGCAAAGTAAGGGAAAGGGGGATACTAGTCAGTTGTACAACTGAATGCATTCAACTGAAACGTGTCTTCCACATTTAACCCAACCCCTCTGAATCAGAGAGGTGCGGGGGGCTGCCTTAATCACATCCACGTCCTCAGCGCCTAGGGAACAGTGAGTTAACTGCATTGTTCAGGGGCAGAAAGACTGATTTTTACCTTGTCAGCTCAGGGATTCAATCCAGCAACCTTCCGGTTACCAACCCAACGCTCCTACCCTCCAGGCCACCTGCCGCCCCAAAGTACAGTATGCTTCACTTAGACGTGCTAGAGCCCTTCAGTGAGTTTACAACTCTGGTGCTAAAAGTGTACATTTCTCCTTCAGGCCGTTTCTCCTTAGTCCTCAATTTGAGGTAATATATTGCTATTGGCAAGGTAAGTGTAGTTTTGACAGATAATAATTTATCAATCAGTTGTAGTGTCTTACAACTAGTTCATAGAATGTAATGGTTTCTATTTGCCACTGAGGGGGCCATATACACTCAAACAGAAGCAGGAAGAGAGTTAAAGACAGATATACTGTAGCTATTAGGAAGTGCAGTCATTCTCTTTGGTGCCTTGGTCCTTGACACACACATTGTGCATTGGTATCATAACATACGGAGACACATACCCAGAAATGGCTTCGCATCTCTCCCTTCTCCTCCTCATCTTCTCCAGACTCTCAGGTAAGGACAACAAGTAATTTAGGGGAGAAATGACATGGCAGCGTGGTGGATACAGCTTGTCCCATGAATTAATCGTAAAATGGAGAATTTGCTGAAGACAAACATTCTGGATAATATAGAGAACCTTCAACTATTTATTGATCAACACTTTGAAATGCTCAAACCAGAATCAAACACTACATGTGATTATTTCTCAAGCGGATGGTCAGGGGGGCGGAATATAATTACAAATAATTTATAGACTGCAAGAAGTCCAAACAGATGACTAAAACATAATCACTTCTAACTTTTATTACATTTATACACAATTACATATATCTTTATATTATGCATGGTAATACTATGCAACAGACTTCCAAAATGTAAATCACTTGGAGCAGGGGGGGTGGAATATTTTTTTGGGATCTGAGTTGGTCTTTTTACAGTATTTTATGTCCAACAATTGAACAAATATACAAATATTTTTAGGCTCATGAATATTGTGGAGCCAAATAAATCACCCTCAGACCAAATTCGGGCCGCAGGCCGCCAGTTGAAGAACCCTGAACTACTGAGAGGCTACAGTATGATAATAACACAATAAAAACATAATTACTTGGTCTGAAGTGTAGAAGTATGAATTGTCATAATGTGAATAAAGGAGGTTGAAAACTAAAACTACCAGTAAACTGATGATAAAGTCAAGGTTTTCATGAAACATAATCTCAAGATGACGGAGGAACAGGTGGATAGAATGTATTTCCAAAGGGTTCAGTGTTTTGGTGTTAGAGGGGAGGGAAGGCACTGTCAGTGGTGGAAAAACTACCAGATTGTGATACTTGA
This sequence comes from Thymallus thymallus, assembly GCA_023634145.1. Lineage (NCBI taxonomy): Eukaryota > Metazoa > Chordata > Actinopteri > Salmoniformes > Salmonidae > Thymallus > Thymallus thymallus. The sequence goes on along the minus strand of CM042403.1, from coordinate 6,768,512 downwards.
GTAAAAGTAAAGATACCTTAATAGAACAATACTCAAGTAAAAGTGAAAGTTACCTAGTAAAATAATGTACTACTTCAGTAAAAGTCTAAAAGTATTTTATTTTTTATATACTTAAGTATAAAAAAAATAATATGTTTAGCCTGTCCGGAAGCAAGACGTCGGTCTCGGCAACATGATGGTTTTTCCTTTCATAATCATAATGCATAAAGTCCAGTGAAGTTATTTGAGGGCTGTTGTGATATCGGCTTGATGGGGGATATAAACGGCCGTGGCAATGACGGAGGAGAATTACCTTGGGAGATAATACGGTCGGCATTTGATTGAGGTATTCTAGATCAGGTGAACAAAAGGACTTGAGTTCCTGTATGTTACTGCAATTACACCATGATAGTAGTATTCCTGGTCGTAATGCTGGTAGTTCTGGTGAGTTGCCGCCGCTCTAATATCCAATAGTACTTCCCGGCAGTATGTAATAACACAAAACATTTCCTGATCTAATTGGATTTTGAGTTTTATCTGATGCTTTTTATGTTTTATTTAACTAGGCAAGTCAGTTAAGAACAAATTCTTATTTACAATGACGGCCTACCTACAGGGTCAGCCCCTGGAGCAAATTAGGGTTAAGTGCCTTGCTCAAGGACACATAAACAGGTTTTTCACCTTGGGTACTCAAACCAGCGACCTTTCAGTTACTGGCCCAACACTCTAACCGCTAGGCTAACTGCCTCCCCAAATACAAGCTAATTGTAGAGATTGTGGTATATTATGGATTGAATGTTGTTATACTGTGTTCCGCTTTTGACAGATGTGAATCAGAATGAATAGAATTTAATATAAACAAACATTGACAGATCAAATGTGGGTCTATAGTATAGGATAAAGGATTGATAGAGGAGGAGGGTTAATAACCTGTCTAGGTTCTCAACTGCAGTAGGACGATACATTTCTATAACAATTGGTGTCACTATCTTTTTAACACCATTTAATCAATAAATCTCAATCTAAAAAATGCAAAGGACATATTATTATTCCGATTCACACCAGAAAATGGGTTGGGTGTTGTCAACAGGGTCTGTTAACTCTGCTAGCACACGACTGGCTGGTTAACACTGGATTAAAACAATTGTAGCCAATTAATCAGTAGAGCCAACACAATAGCTGGTTTATGGAAGCCCTTCTCTAAGCGAGAAGTATATTATATTATATATCTCTATGTATATGTGACTTATGCGCTACCCTTATCTTTCTTCCCCAATGCTACAGGCCTCTGTGTAAAACAGCTGAAGTGATAGAGCAACTATAAATGTGTGTCTGTGGAGAGAAGGTTGGTTTACAGGTTTACTGCTCTAGATTGTCAGTTTACTGCTCTAGATTGTCAGTTTACTGCTCTAGATTGTCAGTTTACTCGCTCTAGATTGTCAGTTTACTGCTCTAGATTGTCAGTTTACTGCTCTAGATTGTCAGTTTACTGCTCTAGATTGTCAGTTTACTGCTCTAGATTGTCAGTTTACTGCTCTAGATTGTCAGTTTACTCGCTCTAGATTGTCAGTTTACTGCTCTAGATTGTCAGTTTACTGCTCTAGATTGTCAGTTTACTGCTCTAGATTGTCAGTTTACTGCTCTAGATTGTCAGTTTACTGCTCTAGATTGTCAGAACTGCATGTGCGTTATTGCTATCTTGCCCTGGCTGTGTCAGGGTCGACTATAAGTTAAACATATGTATCCCTTCATGGGTGATGCGGAAGACAAATATTTACTCAGTCATTAGAATGTATTTTCTTCTTTATCATGAATATAATAAGGACTAAATGAAATATGTCTCTCTGCTGAAAGGAATATAACATAAAATAATAAGGACTACATGAAATATGACTCTCTGCTAATAAGAATATAACAAGAAATAATAAGAACTACATGAAATATGTCTCTCTGCTGAAAGGAATATAACAGGATATAATAAGGACTAAATGAAATATGTCTCTCTGCTAATATGAATATAACAGAAAATAATAAGGACTACATGAAATATGACTCTCTGCTAATAAGAATATAACAAGAAATAATAAGAACTGCATGAAATATGTCTCTCTGCTGATAGGAATGTAACAGGACATAATAAGGACTACATGAAATACAGCTCTGGAAAAAATGTATAATTAATAATAAACCAGATTTTCAATCACAGCTTTCATGCGTCTTGGCATGCTCTCCACAAGTCTTTCACAATGATGTTGGGTGACATTGTGCCACTCCTGGTGTAAAAATTCAAGCAGCTCGGCTATGTTTGATGGCTTGTGACCATCCATCTTCCTCTTGGTCACATTCCAGAAGTTTTCAATGGGGTTCAGGTCTGGAGATTGGGCTGGCCATGACAGGGTCTTGATCTGGTGGTCCTCCATCCACACCTTGATTGACCTGGCTGTGTGGTATGGAGCATTGTCCTGCTGGAAAAACAATCCTCAGAGTTGGGGAACATAGCAGAAGGAAGCAAGTTTTCTTCCAGGACAACCTTGTATGTGGCTTGATTCATGCGTCCTTCACAAAGACAAATCTGCCCGATTCCAGCCTTGCTGAAGAACCACCAGATCATCACCAATCCTCCACCACATTTCAGTGGGTAAGAGACACTGTGGCTTGTAGGCCTCTCCAGGTCTCCATCTAACCATTAGACGGCCAGGTGTTGGGCAAAGCTACGGTTGTTGAGTGACATTCCAATGAGTTGGCGGTCATCCTGGTCACTGGAGAGTCGTTTTCGCCATCTGCTGGTCTGTAGCTTTGTTTTCCCCAATGTCTTCTGCTTGACCTTGTTCCTATGATCCGCCGTCTTTGACATTTTAAGGATGGAAGCAACCTGACGCTCACTGTATCCCTCGGTGTCAGTAAAGCCAGAATTGAACCCTGCTTTTCCTCACTCAAAATTGTCCTTTTCAACACTTTGTCGTGGTCAATTGATTCCAATTACATTTGAGGTACTACTAGCACTGGGAGGGAGAAATATATTTCTGTCATGGGTAAAGAAACTCACAAGGGTTGATGATATTAATTAATAGCAATTAGTTAAAACAATCCAGTCCACCTAAAAAACTGGAGGCCCCTTACACTTTAGTGTTGTGATGTAAAATGCATAGCGTTGTCACGAGTGGGTGTAGAGAGAGACCAAGGAGCAGCGCAGCGATAGTTCGACATCGTTTATTAAATGATAAACAAATAATGTCACAAACTATATAAACAAAACAATGAAGCAATCATAACAAAAGGAAACACACTTACTTTACTGTGACTTGAAAATAATGACCCACACACAGGTAGATGTGTAGGGTGCCTAAATACAATCCCCAATCAGAGACAACCCTGTACAGCTGTCTCTGATTGAGGATGATTACCTCCCCTAGTTAGGGTGTGAGGGCTCGACTGTGGTTCTACCACTCCCCTTATTGGGAGTAAGGTCTAACCACAGCCAAACCCTCACAAGCGCATATAATTGAAAGAGCGTATCACTGTTGAGAGATTTGGAATATAATATAACAATATAATAATACTCTTAGTTAAAATATTAATCTTTAATATACAATCTGTAGAAACTATGCGATTAGACAGGTTCAGATGGATGGGCCAATAAAAAAAGAAAAGAAAAGAAAGGGTAACATGTTTCTATGAAGTGCTGAAGTTGAGGTCAGGGACTTGGACTGGACACATGCTGAACCTCTGAAGACAGGAGCAGTAGCTTGTCTTATCAATAACACTTCCTGTATTATGTGTGTTATAGTTTAGATGGAATGTCATTTTTCGGCTGTGAGAATTTACTTCTGAATTCCAATCTAATGTGTTTTCTGTTGTTGTGTCTACAGGTGCTGATCATGTGTCTGTGAAGACAGGAGGCTCCATCACCATCCCATGTAGTTATGATCTGAAATACAAAACCCATGTGAAATACTGGTGTAAAGTAGGTTCTTTAAATAGTTGCTCCCATGTTGTACGCACTGATCCTTCTAAGAACACAGATAAGGCCTCAATCTCTGATGACAACAACCAGGGAAGATTCACTGTGACCATGACTGATCTGAAGCCAGAGGACTCTGGACGTTACTGGTGTGTTGTAAAGATCAATGGTGAACCAGATGTCTGGACAGACTGGTTCAACATATCTCTCACTTCAGGTAAGATCCCTGCAACTCTTCCATATGATTACATGACTGGTGTTCTGGTTTCATTTACTGGTATCACTATTATTGTTCAAGTTGAATGAGGAATGTTGGTATATGTCTACTTTCTGTTCTCTATCCATCATATCATAATTATCAGATTTGTGGTCAGTTGTTACAAAAAAAACACTTTGTAACAACTCAGGACCTTCTTTGGTGTGTGTACCTCTGTGTTCAGGTACTCCAGAACTCTATGTGGACCAACAGGAGGTGACTGGAGTTGAAGGAGGGAGTGTCATTGTAAATTGTTACTATAGTGACACTGGAAATAAGAAGTGGTGTTGCAGGATTGGTGGCAAAGATTCATGTTTGGTGGGGAATTCTGGGACTCTAGATGGAACATCAGTGACATTACAGCAGACCACTGATGTCACCAAAACAAACGTCTTAACGGTGACTATGAGTGGACTGAAGATGGAGAACACTGCCTGGTACAGGTGTGAAGTTGGAGACTTTATGATGCCTGTTCACATCACTGTCAGACGACAAACCACCACACAAAGTATCACCACTATGACCAGTGAGTAGAGAACAATCAGATACTGTTCAATTAAGTATTAACTAAAATAAATAAATAAAGTTAAAATTAAAATTGGGGTTAAATTAAATAAACTGGACAAGAAAGTAATATCTTAGACACAATGTGTTGTTACAGTTCAGTCTACCCTGTGCCTCTCTGGTACACCAGTCATAATACCATTGTTGTTTTTACCTCAAAGCAACCCAAGCTCCAACCACTGAACAATCCTCTTTCTCTCCAACTGCTGAGCCTGTTCAGACTGACAACACAGTCCAAGGACCTGAGGGTGGCAAGGAGAAGGACACCATGAGGTAATTATCACTCATTCAGCTGTATTTCACACTTACTCTTCCAAATGGATGACAGTAGAAATATGAAGAGGTTTTTCATGCTAGAGTTCAGGGCACAAACACACCCTCCTTAAACGTTTCCACACTGTGTTTTTGGCCAAGACTGTTATAGAGACATTTACCATCAGAGACAGAAACATTTACCACTTCCTCATATCTCTGTGGTTTGTAGAAGTAGCAGCACTCTATTCTTGGATGGTCAAGTTCATCACATGAAAGGTGTGAAGAGATGAACAAATGTTTCCATTTTGTCATAGCAGAAGAAAAGACATCAATCTATATATCTGTGATGTTTTATGGACTGTATTTTACAATAAACATAGTCTCTCACCTTCAGTTCCATAGATCTAAAAGTCCTACTGATTCCTCTGGGCATGTTGGTGGTGGTGATATCTGGTGTCCTAGTCACATGGAAGATGTGGAGAAAGCATAGTAAGTATTCATTCTATAATGACTATAATGAAAAAGTGATCCGTTTGATTTTGGAGATATTTTCAGGAGACAAATATTTTCCTTGAAGACAACTGTATTAGTATATGTTATAACCAATGTATCTTGACATAAGAGGAGGAAACTCAAAAGTATAACTCTTCTATGATGAATGTATTCAGTATTATTCTAGTGTATCTCAGAGGTCTCTAATACTGCATCTCTCTTTCTTTATTCCAGAGGACAATAAGGCCATGGACCAGACAACAAACACCTCAGTGGTAGGCTACACTCATGTTCCTCTCATCTGACTCAAGGCCTTGTGGGTAAGACACTGTCTGTGAATAATGAAGGACATGGACATGGACAGGATACGGACATCAGATGGACTTAAATCACACATTAGCTCTTCATCTATAGCTTCATCTCCATTGTAACTGTACATTTTATTTCTAAAATATATTCTGAGTAAAATAGTGTTTTTTTGTGCGTTTTGGTCTTTTTTTTTTGCGAAATTCCAGCAATGTTTCTGGAAAGAATAGAAAAGCATTTGAGGACAAAAGAGAAATGTACAAAGGTATCTCATACATGTAGACTGATGATGAGTTTTATCATCAACACCCATTGTGTGTCTCTACCAGCTGGACCCATTTCCTGCCAATGGTGATTGCCAACTACTTTCTATCCAGCAGAGGGCAGCAACACAGCAGTGACTGACAGGACAGCCCACTCCCTTTTCCGTATCACAACATGAGTCATGACTCTCTATGTGCCTCCAATATGCTTCTGCCCTCACCTCCTAACCCACCCCTGTCTCCTTGTTGTGTCCATAAACAGCTGAAGACAGTCTGCTGTGCTTGATTTGATTATCACCACATATCTGTTATATAAGAGCGTTAAAGACAGCTATAGCTATTCGGAAATTCAGTCATTCTCTTTGGTGTCTTGGTCCTCGACACACATTGTGCATTGGTACCACAAGAGTATTTCTGTCTGGAATAAAGTCCTTTTGTGGGGAAAAACTATTTCTGATCCCCAGTGGGTCGGCCTGGCTCCCAAGTGTGTGGGGCTATTCACTCCCAGGGTCACCCATGGCTGCACCCCTGCTCAGTCACATGAAATCCATAGATTAAGGCCTGATCATTTATTTTAATTGGCTGATTTCCTTATATGAACGGTAACTCAGTAAAATCTTTCAAATTGTTGCATGTTGCATATATATTCTTGTTCAGTAGGCTGCCTTTATCAACACTATATGTGGTTTTATTTAATATAAGATCTAAAAATGTGGTAATAAAATGCTAATATCAATTGTAGAGCCTTATGTTACAATTGAATTGAATTGAATGTAAAGAAGGTATCTGACAATGATGAGGTCATATACACTCAAACAGAAGCAGGAAGAGAGTTAAAGACAGCTATAGCTACTAGGAAGTTCAGTCATTCTCTTTGGTGCCTTGGTACTTGACACACATTGTTTATCGGTACCAGGGGGGGTCTGATAATTATCTGTACAAAACAGTTAATCTGATAATACTTAGCAAATTCAACTTATTTCTATGTGAAACTCAAATGGTCTGTTCATTCCTTTTACTACACACTCTCATCCAGAGGAACTCACAGTAGTGAGTGCGTACTGTACATGTTCATAATTATTTGTACTAGTTCCCCATGGGAATTGAACCCACAACCCTAGCGTTGCATGCACCACGGTCTAATGAGCCACATCATATAATCTCAAACCACATGATGTCTCAATATACTCCATTACTGTGTTGTGCATTGTTTTTCTTCATGGTGATGGATAGTCTACAGGTAGAAACTTAGATGACAGCCTACGTACATTTACAAGTGGTTTGTAAGGATGGTCAATTAATACTGCACAAAAGTGGTTGTTTTCCTTGTTATTTGATGAGGAAAATATTTTATTTGATGTTTTGAGTCTTTTCCCATTTACACCTTTTGATGTAAATGTTTGAGGACAGGGGTTTGTTCTTTCTGGATTCCATTAGAATGACATCACAGAGAAAGAGACAGGGCAACAACTCTTACAATTCCAACTTTTGAATCCTCCAAGATACTGTTCTTAATTATACAACTATGTTTTTGGTCAAAGTGGAGATGCTGATTTGTTTTGTTGTTGTCCGCTAATACAGAGATAGATAGATAGATAGATAGATAGATAGATAGATAGATAGATAGATAGATAGATAGATAGATAGATAGATAGATAGATAGATAGATAGATACTTAATTGATCCCAGAGGGGAAATTTCTTTGTCAAGCTCCAACCACTGAACAATCCTCATTATCTCCAACTGCTGAGCCTGTTCAGACTGACAACACAGTCCAAGGACCTGAGGGTGGCAAGGAGAAGGACACCATGAGGTAATTATCACTAATTCAGCTGTATTTCACACTTAGTCTTCCAAATAGACAACAATAGAAATATGAAGAGAGGTTTTTCATGCTAGAGTTCAGGGCACAAACACACCCTCCTTAAACATTTCCACACTGTGTTTTTGGCCAAGACACTGTTTGAGAGACATTTACCATTTCCTCATATGTCTGTTGTTGTCAAAGTAGCAGCATTCTATTCTTGGAGGGTCAATTTTCACACATAAAAGCTGTGAAGAGCTGTTCAAATGTTTCCATTTTGTCAAAGCAGCACACAAAGCCTCATTCAAAAATAATAATAATCTATTTATCTGTGATGTTCTATGGACTGTATTTTACAATATACATAGTCTCTCACCTTCAGTTCCATAGATCTAAAAGTCCTACTGATTCCTCTGGGCATGTTGGTGATGGTGATATCTGGTGTCCTAGTCACATAGAAGATGTGGAGAAAGCATAGTAAGTATTCATTCTATAACGACTATGATGGAAAAGCTATAAGTTTGAATGTGGAGATATTTTCAGGAGACAAATATTTTCCTTGACTACTCTATTAGCATATGTTATAACCAATGTATCTTGACATAAGAGAAGTATAACTCTTCTATGAAGAATGTATTCAGTATTATTCTAGTGTATCTCAGAGGTCTCTAATACTGCATCTCTCTTTCTTTATTCCAGAGGACAATAAGGTCATGGACCAGACAACAAACACCTCAGTGGTAGGCTACACTCATGTTCCTCTCATCTACGTAGAATAGAATAGTATATATACACTCAAGACGGCTCCTATTAATAGCTGAGTGGAGTCACACATCTTTAGCGTAGACCCGGCCCTCCTTTCATCCGTTTCAACAGGGTCCTGTTCATTAGGGAGCACAATAGCAAAACGTTTTTGGAACAGAAAACAAAAATAAGCATTTCTGATTGGACAAGTCCAGGTAATGCCTCCCTGTTTGTCTGTTTTCTTCTGTTTGGTGCCAAATGAACACAACCCAGCTTTCTCTTTCCTCTCAACTGTAGGTTCTCTGCTGAACAGGAGGAAACTCACAGTGCCTCCATAACCACATGTTTATTCTAATTCTCTTTCATTTTCTGTGAAACACGTTTCTATGTTTCTACGTTTACGGCGGTACTGCCCTCATGGTTGGGTTAGGGTTAGGTTACTGCCCTCATGGTTGGGTTAGGGTTAGGGTACTGTCCTCATGGTTGGGTTAGGGTTAGGGTACTGCCCTCATGGTTGCCTAAGGGGTCTGGCAATGACTGGGGGAAATATGAGAGAGAAAAGGTTTACTTTCACTGGCAAACCCTTTATTAGAAATGCACTGTATATACTCAGAACTTAGTCTCAGAGAAAGAGGCCTCCTTTTAGCAGTGTGGACTGACAGAGTGAGAGTTGAGAGAGGGACAATCTTACTAGTAAGACAGGCAGCAGTACTAGTAAGACAGGCAGCAGTACTAGTAAGACAGGCAGCAGTACTAGTAAGACAGGCAGCAGTACTAGTAAGCCAGAACAAAGACAAATGAACAGCAAGCGGTCAGTAAATCAGTAGTAATCAAGCGGTCAGTAAATCAGTAGTAATCAAGCGGTCAGTAAATCAGTAGTAATCAAGCGGTCAGTAAATCAGTAGTAATCAAGCGGTCAGTAAATCAGTAGTAATCAAGCGGTCAGTAAATCAGTAGTAATCAAGCAGTCAGTAAATCAGTAGTAATCAAGCGGTCAGTAACTCAGTAGTAATCAAGCGGTCAGTAAATCAGTAGTAATCAAGCGGTCAGTAATCAGTAGTAATCTTTCATTAAGGTCCTTGACTCATTGGCCTTAAAGGATCACTGGCTCTCGTACATTAAGTCTAGTTGTATTTACATTCCAATATGCTGTGTGTTATTCCATCCAATGAGATGTTCTTGTTTGCCAGCAAAATATGTAGCAAAGTAGACAGCCAGAGAGTTACGTTGGCACCTATGTGTAATACAGTTATGTAATGAAAACGAAACACCAGTGATATTACAGTGCAAAAACTAAGTAAAAACTATGTTCAGCAGTGTGTCTAGATCCAGGTCCTGGTACGGGCAGAAACTACCAACCATCTATCCAACCATCTATCCAACAATCTATCCAACCATCTATCCAACCATCTATCCAACCATCTATCCCGCTATCTATACAACTAGGTATCCAACTATCGATCTAACTATCGATCCAACTATCTATCCAACTAGGTATCTAACTAACTAGGTATCTAACTAACTAGGTATCTAACTAACTAGGTATCTAACTATCCAACTAGGTATCCAACTAGGTATCCAACTAGGTATCCAACTAGGTATCCAACTAGGTATCCAACTAGGCATCCAACTATGTATCCAACTAGGCATCCAACTAAGCATCCAACTATGTATCCAAATATGTATCCAACTAGGTATCCAATATAATACCAGACACTTGTAGAATCTATGCCAAGGTGCATTGAAGCTGTTCTGGCTCATGGTGGCCCAACGCCCTGTTAAGACACTTTATGTTGGTGTTTCCTGTAGCTTCATCAGGTTCATTTCGACACTTGTTTTGGATTCCTCCCACCGGGCACACACTAGTTGAATCAACGTTGTTTGAACCAACATGGAATAGACTTTGAATTGACGTCTGTGCCCAGTGGGCTGTAACATTAAGCTTACAGCTATAAAGAATCAGAAATCATTAACTACATCAAAATGTATATAAAGCCATCATCATTGTAGTCTTTACAGCACAAGTCCCACTCCCAGACTGAACCAAAATGAACCATGCTGCTTCGGGGCCCTCATTGCTTCTTGACGTCTTTACACACGACGTCAGAAACTATAGTGTGGTTGAAGACACATAAACAGTGGAGACCTTCCCTTTGCCATGTGTGGTGTGGTATTAGATTGAGGCCGACCTCACCGGCCACACGAGTTACGGCTGCCCTGATTAAAGCATGAAGAGGTCTGATGAGAGGACGCGAGTGCGCCAGGGGAAAGCACCTGTGGTGCTAGCCTATTTGCACTAATGTAACAGTACAGCAATTTACAAAAGTATTTTGAATGTCAGTAAACTTCTGTTAATATCGAAGCTGTCCGTTTCATTACGTTATATTCATGTAATAAAAATGTAAATGGTCAAATAAATTGTAATCTGCATGAGGAAAAAAATTGTTATAGCGATCATCCCTAGCGATCAAATTGACCCGGACGGACGTGATCACAATAAGCAGACTCTTCTCATACTTTATGTGCAGAAATAGCAACTTAGGTATCCATTAGAAACCCATTTAAAATTAACCATTGGAGTAACTATTTATGCCATCCTAAAAATAAGAATTGACCACTAATACAACACAACACATAACCCTACATTTTTCTATAATATTTTCTAGCTAGCTAGTCCCTATTGACATTTAGCTTTACATTGTATCTACACTACTGGGCAATTTAGATAGCTAGCTATGTTGGCTACCTATTGCTAGCTAGCTGAAGTTAGCTAGCAGCTAGCTAATTAGCCTAACTTACCTCAATGTGGAGGATTAATTTTTAAAAGTCGAGATTTCCGCGTTTTTGTTGAGGCAAAGGCAACATTTCATGATGATATTATTGCCTCTTTTACTTTTGAAAATAAAAATGTCCTGCAATTGTGGCCAAGGATTGTCACGATTTGCCACATCTTGATCCTCTACTGGGCTGTTCATGCTTGACTGATGATGAGTAGAGTAGTAGTGAGAATGGGTTTCATTTGTCATTCTACATGATGAGCGCGAATTGGCTTACAAAAATACCTGTAGATAACCTTTAACGATTTTTTTACCGTTACAAATGTAAGTAGCTGAGTAAAGAGTACTTTACTTGCTGAAAAAAATACTTACTCCAAATGCGTACTCTTTTACTTGTAACACCTTACTACCCACCCCTGTATATACAGCAATATTTGAATAGGATGTCATTAACTAGAACACAGTATATACATATGAAATGAGTAAAACAGTATGTAAACATTATTAAAGGGACCAGTGTTCCATTATTAAAGGGACCAGTGACTCCATGTCTATGTACATTGGGGAGCAGCCTCTAAGGGGCAGGGTTGAGTAACCGGGTGGTAGCCGGCTAGTGACAGTGACAAAGTTCAGGGCAAGGTAACGGGTGGAGTTCGGCTAGTAATGGCTATTTAACAGTCTGATGGCTTTGAGATAGAAGCTGTTTTTCAGTCTCTCTGTCCCAGCTTTGATGCACCTGTACTGACCTCGCCTTCTGGATGATAGTGGGGTGAACAGGCCGTGGCTCGGGGGGTTGATGTCCTTGATGATCTATTTGGCCTTCCTGTGACATTGGGTGCTGTTAGTATCCTGGTTGGAAGGCAGTGTGCCCCCGGTAATGCGTTGGGCAGACTGCACCACCCTCTAAAGAGCCCTGCGGTTGCGGTTGAGGTGAAACTGAAGATGAGTAGAAACCAGACAGGTCTCTCTGGTGAGACCAAGGGACAGATTTACTTCTTGCACCTGCTATTACAGGATAAAACACACAAAATAAGAAACTGTTCATTTATGGTACATTTGAACCATGTCTTTGACCTCATTTGACTTTTTAGTCCATATGTTGAAGCTCACATATGATTTGTTTCATAGTTCATCTTATTTACTGAATCATAGTTTTACTGTACTAACTATTGCCCTATTGCCAAGCTCCATATCATGGTAAAAGTATTTGTATCAGGCTCTGGTCATAGAGAGGCCTATTTGCTTCTCTATGTAGCTATGGTCAGAGTCTGACAGTGTCTTTCTTTTCTGTTTCTGTGTGGGTTTTGGGTTGGATCCCTAATTAGAGGCAGCTGCACCGCATTGTCTCTAATTAGGGATCCTATATATGTTAGTCTGTCCTTCACTCTGGTGTGGGTCGTTGTCGATATATGTAGCAAGTCACGGTGAAAGTAAGTGTACTCCTGTTGTTACGTCCGTTCATTATTCGTGTTTGATTTTGTACGTTTGACGTTTGTTCGATCGTGTCTGTTTTTGTATAGTTCGTTCATTTGGCGTTTAATTACTTAGTATAATAAAACACAATGTCGAACTACTATCCCTGCGCTGCGTCTTGGTCATTCCCACACCCACATCGTGACAATTTGAAACTCTAGTGAACTCTCAGCTAAATAAATTCCTACTTGAAACAACATCCTCTGTGGGTTCAGTTGACCACAAACTGTTGCTAGCCAGACTCAATAACGTTGGTCTCATTGAAGGGGCTGTCAACTGGTTTAGAAAACTATCTCGCAGACAGAACACAATGTGTCTATGCTGAGAATCCCAAGGCCAGCTTCCTTTTAGATTACTAGAGGTGTACCCCAGGGATCCATTTTAGCTACATTAAAATCCTACAAATAACTAGGTATATGGTTGAAAGAGAAACTACTACAACGTTTATATGGATAATCTTGTGATGAAGCTTAAACTGAAATTGGGTTTTTATGTTTTCGCAAACAAGGCTTGTTCAGTGTACTTTTCTTTCAGTAATTGATTATAGTGAATTACTGTACATGCATTAAGCCTCCACTGTGCTACAGAGACTGGACTCAGTCTATCATGCATCCTTGTGGTTTGTTACAAATGCCAAGTCACTCACCCACCATTGCACCTTGTATGAAATGGTGGGCTGGACCTCATTTTACATGGGCAGACAGCTACATTGGTATGTGTTCATGTACAAAGCCCTTCTGGGTAAACTCCCCCACTTCCTCTGTAGCCTGTTCTCCTTCACCACTTGCAGTTACCAGGCACAGTCTACTAGATGGTTGCTTCTTAAAGTCCCCAGGCTTGGAATAGTCTGCAAAGTAAGGGAAAGGGGGATACTAGTCAGTTGTACAACTGAATGCATTCAACTGAAACGTGTCTTCCACATTTAACCCAACCCCTCTGAATTAGAGAGGTGCGGGGGGCTGCCTTAATCACATCCACGTCCTCGGCGCCCGGGGAACAGTGAGTTAACTGCATTGTTCAGGGGCATAACGCCATATTTTTACCTTGTCAGCTCAGGGATTCAATCCAGCAACCTTTCGGTTACCAACCCAACGCTCCAGGCCAGGATTATATATTGTATATATATTGCTATTGCTATTGGCAAGGTAAGTGTAGTTTTGACAGATAATAATTTATCAATCAGTTGTAGTGTCTTACAACTAGTTCATAGAATGTTCTAGTTTCTATCTGCCGCTGAGGTGGGCATATACACTCAAACAGAAGCAGGAAGAGAGTTAAAGACAGATATACTGTAGCTATTAGGAAGTGCAGTCATTCTCTTTGGTGCCTTGGTCCTTGACACACACATTGTGCATTGGTATCATATAACATACGGAGACACATACCCAGAAATGGCTTCGCATCTCTCCCTTCTCCTCCTCATCTTCTCCAGACTCTCAGGTAAGGGCAACAATTTATTTAGGGGGGATATGACGTGGCAGAGTGGTAGACACAGCTTGTCCCATGAATTAATCGTAAAATTGTGAATTTGCTGAAAATTTAATTTCTGGATAATATAGAGAACCTTCAACTATTTATTGATCAACACTTTGAAATGCTCAAACCAGAATCATACACTACAATTGATTATTTTAATTTATTATCACATTTGAATATCATATATCAAATAAAATAACGTATTTAGTTAATAAAGATGGAGGAACCGGCAGACTATTTAGTTGGTGTTGAGCAGCAACAGTTGAGATGGAGTCAGAGGTTCAAGTGCACATTTAGTTTAAGTCAAGGATCAAGAATTAGATTCAGCTGCGGGACAATCATTTCTCAAGCGGATGGTCAGGGGGGCGGAATATAATTACAAATCATTTATAGACCGCAAGAACTCCAAACAGATGACTAAAACATAATCACAAAAGTCGGAAAAAATTGGGGAGCCAAATAAATCACCCTCAGACCAAATTCGGGCCGCAGGCCGCCATTTGAAGAACCCTGAACTTCTGAGAGGCTACAGTATGATAATAACACAATAAAAACATTATTACTTGGTCTGAAGTGTAGAAGTATGAATAATAATATTGCCATAATGTGAATAAAGGAGGATGAAAACTAAAACTATCAGGAAACCTTGACTTTATCCTCAGTTTTCATGAAACATAATCTCAAGATGACAGAGGAACAGGTGGATAGAATTTATTTCCAAAGGGCTCAGTGTTTTGGTGTTAGAGGGGAGGGAAGGCACTGTCAGTGGTGGAAAAACTACCCGATTGTGATACTTGAGTAAAAGTAAAGACACCTTAATTTAACAATACCCAGTAAAATAAAATACTGTACTAATTGAGTAAAAGTTAAATTTCATTTTAAATAAACTTAAGTATCAACAGTAAATTTCAAATTCCTTATATAAAGCAAATCATATGGCACTATGTTCTTGTTATTTTAATGCATGGATAGCCAGGGGCTCGCTATCCCTGATGCAGTAAAACATGTAAAACATTGAATAATGAGGAATCTAGTGAAGTAAAAGTGAAATAGTAAAGTACAGACACCCCCAAAAACTACTTAAGTAGTACTTCAAAGTATTTTTACATAAGTACTTTACACCAGTGGGTACTGTCCGATAGTAGCTAGGCTAACTCACTACAGAATTAAGATGATCTTGCTACAACAGGGTAGTGAGCGATTTCCCCAATAAATAGTGGAGAGACGAAGTGCCCTGTACCCCACTTTCAAAAGGTTTCAAACAGAGAAGCAGAATGTTCTTCTGGCCGGCGATCAGTTGTATGTAAACAAGTCAAATCACATTTTTATTGGTCACTTACACGTTTAGCAGATGTTAATGCGGGTGTAGCGAAATGCTTGTGCTTCTGGTTCCAACAGTGCAGTAATATCTAACAAGTAATGTCTAACAATTACACAACATATACCCAATACAAACAAATCCAAGTAAGGAATGAATTAGGCCTATATACATATGGACGAGCGGCATGGACTAAGATCCAATAGAATTGTATAGAATACAGTATATACATATGAGATGAGTGATGCCAGATATGTAAACATTATTAAAGTCACTAGTGTTCCGTACCTTAAAGTTTCTAATCTGTGCCTTTAGGCAGCAGCCTCTAATGTGCTAGTGACGGCTGTTTAGCTGTCTGATTGCCTTGAGATAGAAGCTGATTCTGTCTGTTGGTCCCAGCTTTGATGCACCTGTACTGACCTCACCTTCTGGATGACAGCGGGGTGAACAGGCAGTGGCTCGGGTGGTTGATGTCCTTGATGATTTTTTTAGCCTTCCTGTGACATCGGGTGCTGTAGGTGTCCTGGAGGGCGGGTAGTTTGCCCCCGGTAATGCGTTGGGCAGAGCGCTCCCCCCTCTGGAGAGCCCTGCGGTTGTGGGCGGTGCAGTTGCCGTACCAGGCGGTGATACAGCCGGACAGGATGCTCTCAATTGTGCATCTGTTAAAGTTTGTGAGGGTTTTAAGTGTTAAGCTAAATTTCTTTAGCCTTCTGAGGTTGAAGAGGCTCTGGTGCGCCTTCTTCACCACACCGTCTGTGTGTGTGGACCATTTCAGTTTATCAGTGATGTGTAGGCCAAGGAATTTGAAGTTTTCCACCTTCTCCGCTGCGGTCCTGTCGATGTGAATAGGGGGGTGCACCGTCTGCTGTTTCCTGAAGTCCATGATCATGTGTCGTCTGCAACCTTGATGATTGAGTTGGAGGCGTGCTTGGAACTACATGAAATATGTCTCTCTGCTGATATGAATATAACAGGATATAAGAACTACATAAAATATGTCTCTATGCTGATAGGAATATAACAGGACATAACAACTATAGATGAGGTTGTGTGGAAAAAGGACTGGGGGTGATGGATGAGCCCCAAAAATTAAAAAGGGTAACATGTTTCTATGAAGTGCTGAAGTTGAGGTCAGGGACTTGGACTGGACACATGCTGAACCTCTGAAGACAGGAGCAGTAGCTTGTTTTATCAATAACACTTCCTGTATTATGTGTGTTCTAGTCCAGATGGAATGTCATTTTGCTGCTGTGAGAATTTGCTTGAATTCCAATCTAATGTGTTTTCTGTTGTTGTTGTGTCTACAGGTGCTAATCGTGTGTCTGTGAAGAAAGGAGGCTCCATCACCATCCCATGTCTCTATAGTCAGCATTACATCAAACCTTTGAAATACTTATGTAAAGGAGATAATTTTGAAGGTTGCACCCCTGTTGTACGCGCGGAACCTCCTAAGAGCACAGCTAAGGCCTCAATCTCTGATGACATCAATCAGCAAACCATCACGGTGACAATGACTGCTCTGGAGCCAGAGGACTCTGAACGTTACTATTGTGCTGTGGAGATCAATGATGGACCAGATGTCAGGATACTATGGTTCCAGCTATCTGTCATGCCAGGTAAGATTCCTGCAACTCTTTCATGTGATTACATGACTGGTGTTCTGGTTTCATTTACTGGTATCACTATTTTTGTTCTGTATCCATCATTTCATAATTATGTTATTTGCAGTCAGTTGTTATAAAAAAAAAACTCTTAAATCAGGACCTTCTTTGGTGTCTGTACCTCTGTGTTCAGGTACTCCAGAACTATATGTGGACCAACAGGAGGTGACTGGAGTTGAAGGAGGGAGTGTCATTGTAAATTGTTACTATAGTGTCACTGGAAATAAGAAGTGGTGGTGCAGGATTGGTGTCAGTGGTTCCTGTTTGGGGGGGAAATCTGGGACTGATGCCACTGATGCCACCAGAAGAAACATCTTAAAGTTGACTATGAGTGGACTTAAGATGGAGAACACTGGCTGGTACAGGTGTGAAGTTGGAGGCTTTATGATGCCTGTTCACATCACTGTCAGACGACAAACCACCACACAAAGTATCACCCCTATGACCAGTGAGTAGAGAGCAATCAGATCCTGTAGAATAAAGTATTAACCTTGTTTTATCCAGTCTTGCTTGCTTAAAGAAAGTGGATTATAATTCAAATGAAGTTAAAATCCACATTTTGGGGTAAATTAAATAAACTGAACAAGAAGGTCATATCTTAGACACAATGTGTTGTTACAGTTCAGTCTACCCTGTGTCTCTCTGGTACACCAGTCATAATACCATTGTTGTTTTTACCTCACAGCAACTCAAGCTCCAACCACTGAACAATCCTCTTTCTCTCCAACAGCTGAGCCTGTTCAGACTGACAACACAGTCCAAGGACCTGAGGGTGGCAAGGAGAAGGACACCATGAGGTAATTATCACTCATTCAGCTGTATTTCACACTTACTCTTCCAAATAGATGACAGTAGAAATATGAAGAGGTTTTTCATGCTAGAGTTTAGGGCACAAAAACACCCTCCTTAAACGTTTCCACACTGTGTTTTTGGCCAAGACACTGTTATAGAGACATTTACCATCATAGAGACAGAAACATTTACCACTTCCTCATATCTCTGTGGTTTGTAGAAGTAGCAGCACTCTATTCTTGGATGGTCAAGTTCATCACATGAAAGGTGTGAAGAGATAAACAAATGTTTCCATTTTGTCATAGCAGAAGAAAAAACATCAATCTATATATCTGTGATGTTTTATGGACTGTATTTGACAATAAACATAGTCTCTCACCTTCAGTTCCATAGATCTAAAAGTCCTACTGATTCCTCTGGGCATGTTGGTGGTGGTGATATCTGGTGTCCTAGTCACATGGAAGATGTGGAGAAAGCATAGTAAGTATTCATTCTATAACGAAAACGTGATCCGTTTGATTTTGGAGATATTTTCAGGAGACAAATAATATTTTCCTTGAAGACAACTGTATTAGCATATGTTATAACCAATGTATCTTGACATAAGAGGAGGAAACTCAAAAGTATAACTCTTCTATGATGAATGTATTCAGTATTATTCTAGTGTATCTCAGAGGTCTCTAATACTGCATCTCTCTTTCTTTATTCCAGAGGACAATAAGGCCATGGACCAGACAACAAACACCTCAGTGGTAGGCTACACTCATGTTCCTCTCATCTGACTCAAGGCCTTGTGGGTAAGACACTGTCTGTGACAAATGAAGGACATGGCCATGGACAGGATACGGACATCAGATGGACTTAAATCACACATTAGCTCTTCATCTATAGCTTCATGTCCATTTTAACTGTATAATATTCTGAGTAAACAGTGTTTTTTTGTGTGTTTTGGTCTGTATTTTTTGCGAAATTCCAGCGATGTCTCTGGAAAGAATAGAAAAGCATTTGAGGACAAAAGATAAATGTACAAAGGTATCTCATACATGGCGAATTTGCCAATCTTGGTGTTCTCTGGCAAATGCCAAACGTCCTGCACGGTGTTGGGCTGTAAGCACAACCCCCACCTGTGGACGTCGGGCCCTCATACCACCCTCATGGAGTCTGTTTCTGACCGTTTGAGCAGACACATGCACATTTGTGGCCTGCTGGAGGTCATTTTGCAGGGCTCTGGCAGTGCTCCCCCTGCTCCTCCTTGCACAAAGGCGGAGGTAGTGGTCCTGCTGCTGGGTTGTTGCCCTCCTACGGCCTCCTCCACGTCTCCTGATGTACTGGCCTGTCACCTGGTAGCGCCTCCATGCTCTGGACACTACGCTGACAGAAACAGCAAACCTTCTTCCCACAGCTCGCATTGATGTGCCATCCTGGATGAGCTGCACTACCTGAGCCACTTGTGTGGGTTGTAGACTCCCTCTCATGCTACCACTAGAGTGAAAGCACCGCCAGCATTCAAAAGTGACCAAAACATCAGCCAGGAAGCATAGGAACTGAGAAGTGGTCTGTGGTCACCACCTGCAGAACCACTCCTTTATTGGGGGTGTCTTGCTAATTGCCTATAATTTCCACCTGTTGTCTATTCCATTTGCACAACAGCATGTGAAATTTATTGTCAATCAGTGTTGCTTCCTAAGTGGACAGTTTGATTTCACAGAAGTGTGATTGGCTTGGAGTTACAATGTGTTGTTTAAGTGTTCCCTTTATTTTTTTGAGTAGTGTATATCTGTGATGGGATGTATAAACATTATATACATTATGGACAGTATATGGATAGAATATTTAGTATATCTGTAGAATACATAGGATAGAATAGTATATATACAGCAATAGTTGAATAGGATAGCCTTCACTAGAAACAGTATATACATATGAAATGAGTAAAACAGTACGTAAACATTATTAAATATTTAAATAGTGTTCCATTATTAAAGGGACCAGTGACTCCATGTCTATGTACATAGGGGAGCAGCCTCTAAGGGGCAGTGTTGAGTAACCGGGTGTTAGACGGCTAGTGATGGCTATTTAACAGTCTGATGGCTTTGAGATAGAAGCTGTTTTTCAGTCTCTCGGTCCCAGTTTTGATGCACCTGTACTGACCTCGCCTTCTGGATGATAGTGGGGTGAACAGGCAGTGGCTCGAGTGGTTGATGTCCTTGATTATCTTTTTGGCCTTCCTGTGACATCGGGTGTTGTAGGTGTCCTGAAGGGCAGAAAGTGTGCCCCCGGTGATGCGTTGAGCAGACCTTACCATCCTCTGGAGAGCCCTGCGGTTGCGGGCGGTGCAGTTGCCATACCAGGTGGTGATACAGCCCGACAGGACGCTCTCAATGGTGCATCTGTAAATGTTTGTGAGGGTCTTAGGGGCCAAGACAAATTTCTTCAGCCTCCTGAGGTTGAAGAGGCGCTGTTGGGCCTTTTTCACCAAACTGTCTGCGTGGACCATTTCAGATTGTCAGTGATGTGTACACAGAGGAACTTGAAGCTTTCACCTTCTCCACTATGGCCCCGTAGATGTTGATGGGGGCGTGTTCCTTCTGCTGTCTCCAGAAGTCCACGATCAGCTCCTTCGCTTTGTTGACATTGAGGGAGAGGTTATTTTCTTGGCACCACTCCACCAGGGCCCTCACGTCCTCCCTGTAGGCTGTCTTGTCATTGTTGGTAATCAGGCCTACTACTGTTGTGACTACTGATGTTTGAGGTGGAGGCGTACGTGACCACGCAGTCATGGGTGAACAAGGAGTACAGGAGGGGGCTGAGCACGCACCCTTGTGGGGCCCCAGTGTTGAGGATCAGCAAAGTGGAGGTGTTGTTTCCTACCTTCACCACCTGGGGGCGACCCGTCAGGAAGGCCAGGACCCAGTTTCACAGGGTGAGGTTCAGACCCAGGGCCTCAAGCTTAATGATGATCTTTGAGTGTACTATGGTGTTGAAGTCTGAACTGTAGTAAATTACCAGCATTCTTACATACAGATTAGGTATTCCTCTTGTCCAGATGGGAGAGGGCAGTCGTCTGTGGCAGTCGAATGCAAATTGAAGTGGGTGAGGTGGAGGTGAAATGATCCTTAACTAGCCTCTCAAAGCAGTTCGTTATGACAGAAGTGAGTGCTACGGGTTCAGATAGCTTTGCTCTCTTGGGTACAGGAACAATGGTGGACATCTTCAAGCAATTGGGGACAGCAGACTGGGATAGGGAGAGATTGGATATGTACGTAAACACTCCAGCCAGCTGGTCTGCGCATGCTCTGAGGATGCAGCTAGGGATGGCGTCTGGGACGGCAACCTTGCGAGCCTTCATGCACCTATTCCTGTGTTTCCAAGCTGTAGCCTACATTCATCATCACATATTGTCCCTCTTCACCTCTCTACCTGTGTGTCCCTCCTCTCTTCTAGACAGAACCAGATAATAATGTGGTCTACAGCTCACTAGCCCTACAGCTGGACCCATTTCCTGCCAATGGTGATGATGTGACATACAGCACTGTTGTCCCCAAGAGGAGGAACCAGTTACATGTTCAGACCAAGGTAAGACTGATATTCTGATCACTATGATGTCAATAGATTAAGTTGTATCTGTGTTGTACTGTCAGCTATTTGTCAGACTGGTGGGGTTATAGATGAAGTCACATCAGAATCAGGTTTATTGTCCTACAAGAGGAACATCATGAAACAAACTGTCACGTGGGGGTGCAGAGACAGACCAAGACGCAGCGCAGGGATAGTAGTTCGACATTTATTTATTAATACTATGTATAATAAATCTTACAAATGAACGAACTATACAACACAAAAACGATAGACAAACGTCACGTTCACCAAAACACACGAAATGAACGGACGTAAAAAAGGCACACTTACTTCACCGTGACTGCTACATAATACGACAACGACCCACACCAGATTGAAGGACAGACTCAACATATATGGGATCCCTAATTAGAGACAATGCGATGCAGCTGCCTCTAATTAGGGATCCAACCCAAACGCCACACAGAAACAGAAAAGAACGACACTGTCAGACTCTGACCATAACTACATAGAGAAGCCTATTTGCTTCTCTATGGCCAGAGCCTGACAGTACCCCCCCCAAGGCGCGGACTCCCGGAAGCCAAAAGAAAACACACAAAACAAGGGGGGGTTAATGGGAGGGAAGACTAGTCCATTGGGGGCGGCTCTGGCTCCGGCGAAGTGGATAGTTTTCTCCCATGCCCCTTCTTTATAACCGGGCCCGGGCTGGGTACCGGTGGGGCAAACGGCTCCGGCCATGGAGCGGGGAAAACAACCGGGCCTGGACTGGGCACCTGTGGGGCAAACGGCTCCGGTCATGGAGCGGGGAAAACAACCGGGCCTGGACTGGGCACCGGTGGGGCAACCGGCTCTGGCCATGGAGCGGGGAAAACAACCGGGCCTGGACTGGGCACCGGTGGGGCAACCGGCTCCGGCCATGGAGCGGGGCAAACAACCGGGCCTGGACTGGGCACAGGTGGGGAAAACGGCTCCGGCCATGGAGTGGGGCAAACAAACGGGCCTGGACTGGGCACCATTGGGGCAACCGGCTCTGGCCATGGAGCTGGGAAAACAACCGGGCCTGGACTGGGCACCGGTGGAGCGGACTGCTCTTGCACTGGGGCGGAGCAGACGGCTGGACCCGGAATGGGCACCGGTGGAGCGGACTGCTCTGACTCTGGAGCGGAGCAGACGGCTGAACCCGGAATGCGTACCGGTGGAGCAGACTGCTCTGGCACTGGGGCGGAGCAGACGGCTGGACCCGGAATGGGTACCGGTGGAGCGGACTGCTCTGGCACTGGAGCGGAGCAGACGGCTGGACCCGGATTGGGTACCGGTGGAGCGGACTGCTCTGGCACTGGAGCGGAGCAGACGGCTGGACCCGGATTGGGTACCGGTGGAGCGGACTGCTCTGGCACTGAGGCGGAGCAGACGGCTGGTCCCGGAATGGGCACCGGTGGAGCGGAATGCTCTGGCACTGGGGCGGAGCAGACGGCTGGACCCGGAATAGGCACCGGTGGAGCGGAATGCTCTGGCACTGGGGCGGAGCAGACGGCTGGACCCGGAATGGGTACCGGTGGAGCGGATTGCTCTGGCACTGGGGCGGAGCAGACGGCTGAACCTGGAATGGGTACCGGTGGAGGTTCCGGGCGGCGGACCTTCGCTGGAGGTTCCGGGCGGCTGACCTTCGCTGGAGGTTCCGGGCGGCTGACCTTCGCTGGAGGTTCCGGGCGGCTGACCTTCGCTGGAGGTTCAGGGCGGCTGACCTTCGCTGGAGGTTCAGGGCGGCTGACCTTTGCTGGAGGCTGCGGGCTGCGGACCTTCGCTGGAGGTTGCGGGCTGCGGATGGCCGGCACAGGACGTACCGGACTGGGGAGGCGCACCGGATGTCGAGTGCGTGGAGCTGGCACAGGAAGCACCTGGCTAGGTGCACGCACTGGAGGTCGGGTGCGGGGAGCCGGCACGGGTCGTACCGGACTGGGGAGGCGCACCGGAGGTCGGATGCGTAGAGCCGGCACTGGAAGCCCCTTGGCTGGGTGCACGCACCGGAGGTCGGGTGCGGGGAGTAGAGCAGAGGTCCGGACCCGGACTGGACATCGGTGAAGCGGACTGCTCTGGCATGGGAGGTACCGGACTGGGAAGGCGGACCGGAGGTTGGGTGCGTGGAGCCGGCACTGGAAGCACCTGGCTGGGCACACTCATGGGAGGTCAGATGCGGGGAGTAGAGTAGAGGTCCGGACCCAGACAGGGCACCGGTGGAGCGGACTGCTCTGGCATGGGGGTGGAGTAGACGACCGGACCCGGACTGGGCACCGGTGGAGCGGACTGCTCCGGCACGGGAGTGGAGTAGACGACCGGACCCGGATTGGACCACTCCGCCATCTCCCTCTCGACCTCTATCTCTATCTCCCTCAATTCCTCCAGAACTCCTCCATAATACTCCTCTAAATAATCCTCCTGCTCCTTGCTCTGAGCCCCCCATTGGTACCTCGGCCTCTCCATGCTCCACATGGGGGGTGGTATTGGCACCTCCTGCCTATATCCAGACCACCCCCATAGCCCCCCAAAAAATTACCTTGGGGTTGTTTGCGGGCGTTTCCCCGCGTCGCGCATAATGCGGCGGCACCTCCTCTCTCTCCGTCTCTCCCCAGTTACGCTGCTTGGTCTGGTAGTGGTGGGTCGTTCTGTCACGTGGGGGTGCAGAGACAGACCAAGACGCAGCGCAGGGATAGTAGTTCAACATTTATTTATTTATTAATACTATGTATAATAAATCTTGAAAATTAACGAACTATACAACACAAAAACGATAGACAAACGTCACGTTCACCAAAACACACGAAATGAACGGACGTAAAAAAGGAACACTTACTTCACCGTGACTGCGACATAATACGACAACGACCCACACCAGAGTGAAGGACAGATTCAACATATATGGGATCCCTAATTAGAGACAATGCGGTGCAGCTGCCTCTAATTAGAGATCCAACCCAAACCCCACACAGAAAAAGAAAAGAACGACACTGTCAGACTCTGACCGTAACTACATAGAGAAGCCTATTTGCTTCTCTATGGCCAGAGCCTGACACAAACAGTCAGACATAAATAGTACCACCCACCTTCCCATAGGAGGAAGATACATGGAACTGTTTATGGTTGTGATAGTCCCTGGGATGAAACTCCTCCTGAAGCTTGGAGTGAGACATTTAATAGTCAGATATCTCCGACCTGATTGGAGAAGATCATGTGGCGGGCCTTACGCTGGATAGCTCCTTCATTAAAAAGGGAGGGTTTTTGATCGGGTTAGATGCCGTGTTGGTGATTCTTAATAGTTTATTGTGGGGTAATTCAGGAGGGACAGGATGGCTGTTCTGTCAGGAGACTTGAAAAGGAGGGTTTTGTGGCCCGTACTTCGTCAGTCATTGGTGTATGGGGTGTAGAAAATGTGTAAAGTTGTAAACATTTTCTATGACTTTATGTATCTCTTCCCATGTAGCCTACATTCATCATCACATATTGTCCCTCTTCACCTCTCTACCTGTGTGTCCCTCCTCACTTCTAGTCAGAACCAGATGATAATGTGGTCTACAGCTCACTAGCCGTACACCACACAGGTCAGTGTTGACTTATCTTCTCTCTCATGTTCGTACACAGATGATGCTAATCTCTCAACAAAGAAACAGACAAGACCATATATTACTACTGTATGTGTACAATACATCACTCTTTATCCACACACTATTTATCCTGATCATCTAGAGAAGCTGATTACTTTGTTATCATTAGTTCTATGTTCTATCTAGAACATGCCTGTATTGTGCACCAAACTACTTTCTCTCCAGCAGAGGGCAGCAACACAGCAGTGACTGACTGAGTGAAGATCTTGGTCTTAAAGAACCCTTATCCAGGAAGGACAGCCACCTCCCCCTCCCGTATCACAACATGAGTCATGACTCTCTATGTGCTTCAATATGCTTCTGCCCTCACCTCCTAACCCACCCCTGTCTCCTTGTTGTGTCCATAAACAGCTGAAGACAGTCTGCTGTGCTTGATTTGATTATCACCACATATCTGTTATATTAGTTACTGTATGAACCTCCCACCTACTCCAATGACCTTTACCCTTGTCACTTTTTACCCACATCACCATCTTATTGATCTCATATATCTAGTCAAATGTAACTGATCATGATTAAATTTGTAAACTAAATGTACAAGCTGTGTAACAAAATAAATATCTCATGCTGAATGCAAAATGTATTGGAATTGGTATTATTATTTAAAAAGTAGGTTTAAACTAGTCCATAGAATGTTCTAGTTTCTATCTGCCACTGAGGAGGTATATACACTCAAACAGAAGCAGGAAGAGAGTTAAAGACACATATAGCTATTAGGAAGTTCAGTCATTCTCTTTGGTGTCTTGGTCCTCGACACACATTGTGCATTGGTACCACAAGAGTATTTCTGTCTGTAATAAAGTCCTTTTGTGGGGGAAAACTATTTCTGATCCCCAGTGGGTCGGCCTGGCTCCTAAGTGTGTGGGGCTATTCACTCCCAGGGTCACCCATGGCTGCACCCCTGCTCAGTCATATGAAATCCATAGATTAGGGCCTGATCATTTATTTTAATTGGCTGATTTCCTTATATGAACGGTAAGTCAGTAAAATCTTTGAAATTGTTGCATGTTGCATATATATTCTTGTTCAGAAGGCTGCCTTTATCAACACTATATGTGATTTTATTTAATATAAGATCTAAAAATGTGCTAATAAAATGCTAGTATCAATTATAGAGCCTTATGTTACAATTGAATTGAATTGAATGTAAAGAAGGTATCTGACAATGATGAGGTCATATACACTCAAACAGAAGCAGGAAGAGAGTTAAAGACAGCTATAGCTATTAGGAAGTTCAGTCATTCTCTTTGACACACAAATTATTTCTATGTGAAAAATCAAATGGTCTATTCATACCTTATACTACACACTCTCATCCAGAGCATCTCACAGTAGTTTCCTCATATGTCTGTGGTTGTCAAAGTAGCAGCATTCTATTCTTGGAGGGTCACACATAAAAGCTGTGAAGAGCTGTTCAAATGTTTCCATTTTGTCAAAGCAGCACACAAAGCCTCATTCAAAAATAATAATAATCTATTTATCTGTGATGTTTTATGGACTGTATTTTACAATAAACATAGTCTCTCACCTTCAGTTCCATAGATCTAAAAGTCCTACTGATTCCTCTGGGCATGTTAGTGGTGGTGATATCTGGTGTCCTAGTCACATGGAAGATGTGAAGAAAGCATAGTAAGTATTCATTCTATAACAACTATTATGGAAAAGCTATAAGTTTGAATGTGGAGATATTTTCAGGAGACAAATATTTTCCTTGAAGACAACTGTATTAGCATATGTTATAACCAATGTATCTTGACATAAGAGGAAACTCAAAAGTATAACTCTTCTATGATGAATGTATTCAGTATTATTCTAGTGTATCTCAGAGGTCTCTAATACTGCATCTCTCTTTCTTTATTCCAGAGGACAATAAGGCCATGGACCAGACAACAAACACCTCAGTGGTAGGCTACACTCATGTTCCTCTCATCTGTCTCAAGGCCTTGTGGGTAAGACACTGTCTGTGGGTAAGACACTGTCTGTGAATAATGCAGGACATGGATATCAGATGGACTTAAATCATACATTATCTCTTCAGTTACAGCTTCATGTCCATTGTAACTGTATAATTTATACAACTCTATATTTACAGTGAATGTTACATACCCAGGACTGTTGAGACAGTGTTATTTCAGTTTCTCAAAGTGGATTGCTTTGTTGAACTAAAATTCGTATCTGTAGTGAAGTCAGTGGTTAAGGTGTTGTGATTTCCTGTTCAGCTTTGCAGACACAGTAGTCCTATGTTGCTTCTCTGTCCTGTTCCTGTTTGACCTGACTGACACTGTGCTGTTTGAGAGGAACAAGCTCATATCTCAATGTTGTTAAAACAAATACATGCCTTATATTGTGGATTATGTAAATGTACAAAGGTATCTCATACATGTAGACTGATGATGAGTTTTATCATCCACCCCCTTGTGTGTCTCTACCAGCTGGACACACTTCCTGTCAATGGTGATGATGTGACGAACAGCACTGTTGTCCCCAAGAGGAGGAACCAGTTAAATGTACAGACCAAGGTAAGACTGCTATTCTGATCACTATGATGTTAATAGATTAAGTTGTAGCTTTGTTGATCTGTCGGCTATGTGGCAGACTGGTGCATAGGGTTATAGATGAAGTCACAACAGTTTGGGGAAGGCCCTTTCCTGTTTCAGCATGACAATGCCCCTGTACACAAAGAGAGGTCAATACAGAAATAGTTTGTTGAGATCGGTGTGGAAGAACTTGACTGGCCTGTACAGAGCCCTGACCTCAACCCCAAGGCCTTGTCGCAGGGATTCAAGTACTCCGGCCTGGTGCTGGATTTCCGGGGTATGACTATTTTTTAGAAAA
This sequence comes from Thymallus thymallus, assembly GCA_023634145.1. Lineage (NCBI taxonomy): Eukaryota > Metazoa > Chordata > Actinopteri > Salmoniformes > Salmonidae > Thymallus > Thymallus thymallus. The sequence continues at coordinate 6,740,318 of CM042403.1, read as the reverse complement.
ATCAAAAATAGGCAGTTCCGCCTACCAATGGTATGAGGCCGACAAATGAGTTATAGCCAATCAGATGCAAAGTAAGGCGGGTCTTTGGTCTGAGTGCGGTGTGGTAACCCAGCAAAAAAATGGAGGCAAAGTTGATTAAACCTGGCGAAAATACAGCTTTATTCGAGAAAGGGGTTAAAAACAAATTGCGCTGGGCCTGGATAGAGGAAAACGTTGGAGATGGAAAGCCGTTCAGCACTTGGTGCCACAAGCTGAGGGAGCCGGGTGCTTGCTTCTGCAGCGTGTGTTCAAAACATATTCTGTACGGCGCAGCGGTAAGAAATTGCTTGCTCGTCATGACTTAGATGCTGGTCACAAAGCTTTGGTCCGTGCACTCTGTCATACGAGTACGTTACCGGGAATGACGGCTAACGCTGCCACTGCCCCTTCAATGACCGACCGTGTTTGTGACCAAAAAATAAGTGTGCACGTTCATAGCGGAACACGATTTGTCTTTCACGATGGCCCAGCCACTGGTCGATCTTTGCAAAAAGCTTTATGAAGACACAACTGCGCTGACAAAGCTGTCTGTTTCAAATCAGCATGCCAGTTATTTAAACACACATGGCATCGCCCCAGGGTTTAGACCGTCTATCTGAAAAGCCGAAAAAAATGCAAAGTTTTCAATGAATATAGACGAAGCAACAAATCTCAACATGGACAAAATCAAGATATCTATATCTGTGGATTTTGTTCTTGTTTGCAGTCTTAATTTGTGGCTGAACCAATGTCATTTAAAGAGTTAGTGTTAATATGCAGTTGTTTTTTCCCCCCACAATGATTCATTGTAAGATATTATTATGGCAATACGTAATCTACATTGACTACCTTAATTAAAAATGTGGTTGAAGAAGTAACAATGTATCCAAAACAAACAGTTTTGCCAGTCAAATTCACTTTAATGAATGCATATTGATATACTGTGTAATTTAATTACTTGATCCCCTCCAATTTGTGAGGGTCTTTGTCTTTCACACTAGAGTTTAGGCACAAACACCTTCCTTAAACATTTTCACACAGAATATAGGCCAGAGACATTTACCCCTCATATATCTGTAGTTGTTGAAGTAGCAGCTTTCTATTCTTGTATGGCCAAGTTTCACACATGAAAGGTGTGAAGAGCTGAACAAATAATTATATTTCGTCATAGCAGCACAAACATGTCTATTTATCTATGATGTTTCATGGACTTTATTTTACAATAAACAGACTTTCACCATCAGTTCCATAGATCTACAAGTCCTACTGATTCCTCTGGGCATGTTGGTGGTGGTGATATCTGGTGTCCTAGTCACATGGAAGATGCCTACACTACCACCTTCAATGATCCACACTCATTAAATACCTTTAGCGGTCAAAATCATCACTGCTGCTGCAAACGGTTAAATATACAGTACACTACCTCTAGAAATAGGAAGTCTTCCCTTTACAATGTTGTGAAGTTCAGGACAAACTGACTCCAAGGTGAAACTAAAGATGAGTAGAAACCAGACAGGTCTCTCTGGTGAGACCAAGGGACAGATTTACTTCTTGCACCTGCTATTACAGGATAAAACACACAAAATAAGAAACTGTTCATTTATGGTACATTTGAACCATGTCTTTGACCTCATTTGACTTTTTAGTCCATATGTTGAAGCTCACATATGATTTGTTTCATAGTTCATCTTATTTACTGAATCATAGTTTTACTGTACTATTCTGTCTTCTTTATAAGTTAAAGTGTGCTTTTTAATAAACTTAAAAATCTATTAAGATATTCTTAGAAAATGGTGTCTTTCTGAGTTGTGTTTGCTTGCAAGCACCATATATGCGTGAATTGTTCATGATTAAGTATAAATGAAATAAATGCATTTTTATTACCTATTCAATACTTAAAATATGGAAATCAGCATATGTTCACCCCCTACTAAAGGGTGGAGACCCTTCAGATGTAAATAACTATTGCCCTATTTTCAACTGGTTTAGAAAACTATCTCGCAGACAGAACACAATGTGTCTATGCTGAGAATCCCAAGGCCAGCTTCCTTTTAGATTACTAGAGGTGTACCCCAGGGATCCATTTTAGCTCCATTAAAAAAAGGTGTCATCCTACAAATAACTAGGTATTTGGTTGAACAAGAAACTGTACTAAAAAATTCATGTTGGGTTTTTGTTTTCGCAAACAAGGCTTGTTCAAGCTACTTTTCTTTCAGTAATTGATTATAGTGACTTAATGTACATGCATTAAGCCTCCACTGTGCTACAGAGACTGGACTCAGTCTATCATGCATCCTTGTGGTTTGTTACAAATGCCAAGTCACTCACCCACCATTGCACCTTGTATGAAATGGTGGGCTGGACCTCATTTTACATGGGCAGACAGCTACATTGGTATGTGTTCATGTACAAAGCCCTTCTGGGTAAACTCCCCCACTTCCTCTGTAGCCTGTTCTCCTTCACCACCTGCAGTTACCAGGCACAGTCTACTAGATGGTTGCTTCTTAAAGTCCCCAGGCTTGGAATAGTCTGCAAAGTAAGGGAAAGGGGGATACTAGTCAGTTGTACAACTGAATGCATTCAACTGAAACGTGTCTTCCACATTTAACCCAACCCCTCTGAATCAGAGAGGTGCGGGGGGCTGCCTTAATCACATCCACGTCCTCGGTGCCCGGGGAACAGTGAGTTAACTGCATTGTTCAGGGCCAGAACGACAGATTTTTACCTTGTCAGCTCAGGGATTCAATCCAGCAACCTTTCGGTTACCAACCCAACGCTCCAGGCCACCTGCCGCCCCAAAGTACAGTATGCTTCACTTAGACGTGCTAGAGCCCTTCAGTGAGTTTACAACTCTGGTGCTAAAAGTGTACATTTCTCCTTCAGGCCGTTTCTCCTTAGTCCTCAATTTGAGGTTATATATTGCTATTGGCAAGGTAAGTGTAGTTTTGCCAGATAATAATTTATCAATCAGTTGTAGTTCATAGAATGTAATGATTTCTATTTGCCGCTGAGGGGCCCATATACACTCAAACAGAAGCAGGAAGAGAGTTAAAGACAGATATACTGTAGCTATTAGGAAGTGCAGTCATTCTCTTTGGTGCCTTGGTCCTCGACACACACATTGTGCATTGGTATCATATAACATACGGAGACACATACCCAGAAATGGCTTCGCATCTCTCCCTCCTCCTCCTCCTCATCTTCTCCAGACTCTCAGGTAAGGACAACAAGTAATTTAGGGGAGAAATGACGTGGCAGAGTGTTGGACACAGCTTGTCCCATGAATTAATTGTAAAATGCAGAATTTGCTGAAAACAAACATTCTGGATAATATAGAGAACCTTCAACTATTTATTGATCAACATTCAAATGCTCAAATCAGAATCATACACTACATTTGATTATTTTTATTTTATTAGCACATTTGAATATCATACATAAAATAAAATAACGTATTTAGTTAATAAAGATGGAGGACCCGGCAGACTATTTAGTTGGTGTTGAGCAGCAACAGTTGAGATGGAGTCAGAGGTTCAAGTGCACATTTAGTTTAAGTCAAGGATCAAGAACTAGATTCAGCTGCGGGACAATCATTTCTCAAGCGGATGGTCAGGGGGGCGGAATATAATTACAAATCATTTATAGACTGCAAGAAGTCCAAACAGATGACTAAAACATAATCACTTCAAACCTTGATGACATTTATACACAATTACATATATCTTTATATTATACATGGTAACACTATGCAACAGACTTCCAAAATGTAAATCACTTGGAGCAGGAGGGTGGAATATTTTTTGGGATCTGATTTGATGGTCTTTTTACAGTATTTTATGTCCAACAATTGAATAAATATAAAAACATTTTAAGGCTCATGAAAATTGTGGAGCCAAATCAATCACCCTCAGGCAAACTTTGGGACGCAGGCCGCCAGTTGAAGAACCCTGAACTTCTGAGAGGCTACAGTATGATAATAACACAATAAAAACATAATTACTTGGTCTGAAGTGTAGAAGTATGAAGAATAATATTGTCATAATGTGAATAAAGGAGGATGAAAACTAAAACCACCAGGAAACTGAGGATAAAGTCAAGGTTTTCATGAAACATAATCTCAAGATGACGGAGGAACAGGTGGATAGAATTTATTTCCAAAGGGTTCAGTGTTTTGGAGATAGAGGGGAGGGAAGGCACTGTCAGTGGTGGAAAAACTACCAGATTGTGATACTTGGATAAAAGTAAAGATACCTTAATAGAACAATACTAAAGTAAAAGTGAAAGTTACCCAGTAAAATATGGTACTACTTCAGTAAAAGTCTAAAAGTATTTTATTTAAAATATATTTAAGTATCAAAAGTACATGTTTTTAATTGCTAAAATATAATTAAATATCAAAAGTAAAACTATAAATAATTTCAAATTCCTTATATTAAGCAAAAAAATGTAAACTTAATAATGAAGTAAACATTATGCAAAATATTTTTTAGTGCGAACCCATTACACCTCTTTGTTTGTCTCCACACCAACATTCAGACATCATTTACAAATGAAGCATGTGTGTTTAGTGAGTCTGACAGATCAGAGGCAGTAGGAATGACCAGGGATGTTCTCTTGATATATGTGAGTGAATTGTACAATTTTCCTGTCTTGCTAAGCATTCAAAATGTACTTTTGGGTGTCAGGGAAAATGGATACAGTAAAAAATACATTATTGTCTTGAGGAATCTAGTGAAGTAAAAGTTAAATAATAAAGTACAGATACCCCCAAAAACTACTTAAGTAGTACTTCAAAGTATTTTTTACTTAAGCATTTAACACGAGTGGGCACTGTCCGATAGTAGCTAGGCTAACTCACTACAGAATTAAGATGATCTTGCTACAACAGAGTAGTGAGCGATTTCCCCAATAAATAGTGGAGAGACGAAGTGCCCTGGAGCCAATTGTATGTAAACAAGTCAAATCACATCTCATTTTTATTGGTCACTTACACATGTTTAGCAGATGTTAATGCAGTTGTAGCGAAATGCTTGTGCTTCTAGTTCCAACAGTGCAGTAATATCTAACAAGTAATGTCTAACAATTACACAACATATACCCAATACACACAAATCCAAGTAAGGATTGAATTAGGCCTATATACATATGGACGAGCGGCATGGACTAAGATCCAGTAGAATAGTATAGAATACAGTATATACATATGAGATGAGTGATGCCAGATATGTAAACATTATTAAAGTCACTAGTGTTCCGTACCTTCAAGTGTCCAGTGATTTCTAATCTGTGCCTTTAGGCCGCAGCCTCTAATGTTCTAGTGACGGCTGTTTAGCTGTCTTATGGCCTTGAGATTGAAGCTGTTTCTGTCTGTCGGTCCCAGCTTTGATGCACCTGTACTGACCTCGCCTTCTGGATGACAGCGGGGTGAACAGGCAGTGGCTCGGGTGGTTGATGTCCTTGATGATCTTTTTAGCCTTCCTGTGACATCGGGTGCTGTAGGTGTCCTGGAGGGCGGGTAGTTTGCCCCCGGTAATGCGTTGGGCAGAGCGCTCCCCCCTCTGGAGAGCCCTGCGGTTGTGGGCGGTGCAGTTGCCGTACCAGGCGGTGATACAGCCCGACAGGATGCTCTCAATTGTGCATCTGTTAAAGTTTGTGAGGGTTTTACGTGTTAAGCCAAATTTCTTTAGCCTCCTGAGGTTGAAGAGGCTCTGGTGCGCCTTCTTCACCACACTGTCTGTGTGTGTGGACCATTTCAGTTTATCAGTGATGTGTAGGCCAAGGAACTTGAAGTTTTCCACCTTCTCCGCTGCGGTCCTTGTCGATGTGAATAGGGGGGTGCACCTTCTGCTGTTTCCTGAAGTCCACGATCATGTGTCGTCTGCAACCTTGATGATTGAGTTGGAGGCGTGCTCGGAACTACATGAAATATGTCTCTCTGTTGATAGGAATATAACAGGATATAATAAGGACTACATTAAATATTTTATTTTATTTAACCTTCATTTAACTAGGCAGTTAAGAACAAATTCTTATTTACAATGACGGCCTACCTACAGGGTCAGCCCCTGGCGCAAATTAGGGTTAAGTGCCTTCTCTCTGCTGATAGGAATATAACAGGATATAATAAGAACTATATAAAATATGTCTCTATGCTGATAGGAATATAACAGGACATAACAACTATAGATGAGGTTGTGTGGAAAAAGGACTGGGAGGGAGAAATATATTTCTTCAATGGGTAAAGAAACTCTGAAGGGGCGATGTTATTAATTAATGCCAATGAATTAAAATAATCCAGTAGTAGTAAAGACGCATCGTTAAAACATTCGTAACAACTGCTTGCAGTTCTGAACCAACCTGGACATTAAGGAGATCCTGAGGGAAATCAAAGAGTAACAACAGCTTTGTGCTACGGAGGAACAACATACTCCATCGTGGAAAGATCCGAATACATCATAAAATAACTCTAACCCGACAAAAAAAATAAAGACACATTAATCTACAGACACGGACGATTTACTTACTGTTGAAAGATAGTGCTCTTGCTGGAATCCATGCAACACTTGAAAAGTTGTGTGAGGAGGCGGCAGGGCTGAGGGGGAGTTTGGAGTTTAGTCAGAGTGAGCGCACAAGGCACTCACACCCAAGGAAAAAACCCTTGATTTCAACATGGGTTGTATACTCAGGGAAAACAGGATGACGAGGGAGTAGCTACTAGACATGCAAACCCGAAGCATGCAGGAAAACGTAGTATTCAGAGGATGCGATCAGAGACATTTGCCTGAAACTAACCCTACAGGTAGCACTGTTGGGAGATTTTGAATATAATATTACTCTGGATGGGCCCCCAAAATTAAAAAGGGTAACATGTTTCTATGAAGTGCTGAAGTTGAGGTCAGGGACTTGGACTGGACACATGCTGAACCTCTGAAGACAGGAGCAGTAGCTTGTCTTATCAATAACACTTCCTGTATTATGTGTGTTCTAGTCCAGATGGAATGTCATTTTTCTGCTGTGAGAATTTGCTTGAATTCCAGTCTAATGTGTTTTCTATTGTGTCTACAGGTGCTGATCGTGTGTCTGTGAAGAAAGGAGGCTCCATCACCTTCCCATGTAGTTATGATCTGAAATACAAAACCCATGTGAAATACTGGTGTAAAGGAGGATATTTTTATAGTTGTTCCCATGTTGTACAAACTGTTCCTTCTAAGAACACAGATAAGTTCTCAATCTCTGATGACATCAACCAGGGAAGATTCACTGTGACCATGACTGATCTGGAGCCAAATGACTCTGGATATTACTGGTGTGTTGTGAAGACCAATGGTGGATCAGATGTCTGGACAGAGTGGTTTTCCCTATCTGTCACTCCAGGTAAGATCCCTGCAACTCTTCCATATGATTACATGACTGGTGTTCTGGTTTCATTTACTGGTATCACTATTATTGTTCAAGTTGAATGAGGAATGTTGGTATATGTCTACTTTCTGTTCTCTATCCATCATATCATAATTATCAGATTTGTGGTCAGTTGTTACAAAAAAACACTTGATCACTCAGGACCTTCTTTGGTGTCTGTACATCTGTGTTCAGGTACTCCAGGACTATATGTGGACCAACAGAAGGTGACTGGAGTTGAAGGAGGGAGTGTCATTGTAAATTGTTACTATAGTGACACTGGAAATATGAAGTGGTGGTGCAGGATTGGTGACAGTGGCTCGTGTGTGGTGGAGAATTCTGGGACTTTAGATGGAACATCAGTGACCCTACAGCAGACCACTGATGTCACCAGAATAAACGTCTTAACGGTGACTATGAGTGGACTGAAGATGGAGAACACTGGCTGGTACAGGTGTAGAGTGGGAGAACTTATAATGCCTGTTCACATCACTGTCAGACGACAAACCACCACACAAAGTATCACCACTATGACCAGTGAGTAGAGAGCAATCAGATACTGTTCAATTAAATATGAACCTGGTTTTATCCAGTCTTGTTTGCTAATCATCTGAAACAAATTGGAATGTAACCTGATTCAAAGCTTTTGTGAATATTTACAGGTCCTACCATTGGTTTGAACTCAACAGTGCTAATACTAAGTATAGTCACAATACCATTGTTGTTTTTAACCTCACAGCAACTCAAGCTCCAACCACTGAACAATCCTCTTTCTCTCCAACTGCTGAGCCTGTTCAGACTGACAAGGAGAAGGACACCATGAGGTAATTATCACTCATTCAGCTGTATTTCACACTTACTCTTCCAAATGGATGACAGTAGAAATATGAAGAGGTTTTTCATGCTAGAGTTTAGGGCACAAAAACACCCTCCTTAAACATTTCCACAATGTGTTTTTGGCCAAGACACTGTTATAGAGACATTTACCATCATAGAGACAGAAACATTTACCACTTCCTCATATCTCTGTGGTTTGTAGAAGTAGCAGCACTCTATTCTTGGATGGTCAAGTTCATCACATGAAAGGTGTGAAGAGATGAACAAATGTTTCCATTTTGTCATAGCAGAAGAAAAATCATCAATCTATATATCTGTGATGTTTTATGGACTGTATTTTACAATAAACATAGTCTCTCACCTTCAGTTCCATAGATCTAAAAGTCATACTGATTCCTCTGGGCATGCCGGTGGTGGTGATATCTGGTGTCCTAGTCACATGGAAGATGTGGAGAAATCATAGTAAGTATTCATTCTATAACTACTATAGTGAAAAAGTGATCTGTTTGATTTTGGAGATATTTTCAGGAGACAAATATTTTCCTTGAAGACAACTGTATTAGCATATGTTATAACCAATGTATCTTGACATAAGAGGAGGAAACTCAAAAGTATAACTCTTCTATGATGAATGTATTCAGTATTATTCTAGTGTATCTCAGAGGTCTCTAATACTGCATCTCTCTTTCTTTATTCCAGAGGACAATAAGGTCATGGACCAGACAACAAACACCTCAGTGGTAGGCTACACTCATGTTCCTCTCATCTGCCTCGAGGCCTTGTGGGTAAGACACTGTCTGTGGATAATGCAGGACATGGCCATGGACAGGACATGGATATCAGATGGACTTAAATCATACATTATCTCTTCAGCTACAGCTTCATGTCCATTGTAACTGTATAATTTATACAACTCTATATTTACAGTAAATGTTACATAACCAGGACTGTTGAGACAGTGTGATTTCAGTTTCTCAAAGTGGATTACAGTGTAGAGCTAAAAATTGTATCTGTAGTGAAGTCAGTGGTTAAGGTGTTGTGATTTCCTGTTCAGCTTTTGCAGACACAGTAGTCCTATGTTGCTTCTCTGTACTGTTCCTGTTTGACCTGACTGACACTGTGCTGTTTGAGCATGTGATGTGTCATGCGCAAAAGATGCGGCTCTGAGAGCCGATGCTTTGTAGTGAATCAGAAGAGCCGGCTCGCATCGAGTGAGAGCCGGCTCCCAGTTTTTTTCCTTTCGCTGCGTGCTTACAGGCAGAACTTTGTTTTGATTGGTCAGCAATCGCATCGCGGCCAATCAGATGTGAGGATATGGGATCATACCATTATGTAAAAACAGAGAGGGGGGTGAAGTGAAGCGGCACTCCACTGCAAGTTAATGAGTCGTAACAACGTTAATAACGACACTGTCTGTCAGATAGCGGTGAGGAGAGTGTGTGAGTCGTAACTATGAGTGACACCCGAAAGGGAAGCAGCATCTGGCTCCAGTTTAAAGACAATGGAAACAACAAAGCAGAGTGCGTTCACTGCAAGATGAAAATTACTTTAAGAGCAGGTTCCACCACAAACCTGCATAGACATATGAGAACTGTCCATCCTACAGTGCAGTTAGAGGAGAGAGGGCAAGCTAGCACCCCATCTACAGATCCTGGTGTGTCTCATCCCCAAAAAACAGCAACTGCAGCAGCATCTACTGGCTTCCCCACACATGCAGGTATAACCTCTCCTACTGCAGCTCAAAGCAAAATAAGCCAGTTTATACCCAAAGTGATGACCCCATCCAAACAGCACAGCATTGATGTAGAGCTAGCTAAAATGATAGCTACTGATTTCCAACACTTTTCAATTGTGGAGGACAGAGGTTTTAAAAGTTTTGTCAAAACTTTAAATCCCACATACACTCTTCCCAGTAGAAAAACATTGTCCCAAACAACAATACCTAAACTATATGACACAGAACGGGCATTATGGCAAGTAAGGGTGAAACAAGCTCCATCAGTTTGCCTGACAACTGACTGCTGGACCTCCAGAACAACCTGCTCTTTCATGGCTGTCACTTGCCATTTCATTGAAAATTACAAGATGACATCTTGCCTTTTGGACTGCTTTGAGTTCACAGAGAGACACACTGCAGAAAACCTAGCAGATGAGCTAGTAAGAGTGGCAAAAGAGTGGCAAGTAGAGGACAAAGTAGTGTGCTGTGTGAGTGACAATGCAGCAAACATCACCAAAGCCATAAAAATTCTTAAGTGGACCCATCACCCATGTCTGGCACATACACTAAACCTCATGATTAGAGATGCCCTAAAGGTGGTCAAACCAACCGTGGATAAGGTGAAGGCTGTTGTGGAGTTTTTCCACAAAAGCACAGTTGCAACACAGAGGCTAAAGTCCACACAGTGCCAGATGGGGATGCCTGAACTGAGGCCCAAACAAGAGTGTGCCACCAGGTGGAACTCAACATTTTATATGTTGAAACGAATTCTTGAAACAAAAGATGCCATCATCTCCACCCTGGCCCTCATCAACGCACCAGTTGATGCTCTATGTCAAGAGGAATGGGAGCTGGTGAAAGAGGTCTGCACCGTCCTGCAACCATTTGAGGAGGTGACTGTGGAAATAAGTGCAGACAGGTACCTTGGACCATTTTTTTTCACTACTACCATTCAGTCACTATTATACATTGCAGAAACAATACAGTATAATGTGCCACATATAATATGCCACATACTTTAAAAAAAGCTTCATTTTAAAAGTTGCTGTTTCTCTCCCTCAGCTATGTTTCTGCCTCAAAAATGCTCCTGCTATGCAAAGGTTTGCAGCGTGTGACAGCCCAACAGACTGTAACCATGCAGAAAGGGAAAGAATTGGTTGCAGCTCTTTGTTCAGCCATGGACCGGAAATTTCTGCGTATGGAGTACAACACTGTCCACTCAGAAACCACATTATTGGATCCTAGGTTTAAAAAACTTGCATTCAATGACAACAGAGCTGTTGATGAGGCACTTCAGAGAATTAGTGCAGCAGCAGCAAGATGCACCCCTAGCAGCCAGCCAGCTCCGCCATTAGAAGGCCAAGTGTATGAGGAACCACAAACCTCTGTTGTTTGGAGGCTTTTTGATGAAAGAGCTACAGGAGATGCTACAAGAAGAAATCCTACAGCTGATGCTATACTGGAGGTGAGGTCTTATCTTGAGGAGCCCATCATCCAACGAGCAGAAGACCCACTGAGCTGGTGGCAGGCCAAGGCCTCAGTCTTTCCACGCCTGGCGAAGGTGATGGAAGGGAGACTGTGTATTGTGGCAACATCGGTTCCTTCAGAGAGAATCTTCTCAAAAACAGGGCAGATAATCTCAGAAAGAAGAAATAGGATCAGTCCATCAAAGCTGAGGCATCTGATTTTTTTGAATGCCAATCTTCACTGAGGACATTAATACTGTTTGCTTGAGTTTGGTTCTAGTTCTGTTCTAGTTCAATTCTGTTTATTTGCTGTTTTTTTGTTGTTAATTTGTGCAAAAAAATGTTTGATTAAAATGATTAAAAACAAAAGAATGCTTTTGTAACAAAATAAATGCATAAAAACACTGCACATGAAAGGGTTTTCAACACACAAACCATTTTTTTTTTTTAAAAGTTAGGGTAAAATAAAGGCCTACAAAAACATCCTAAATTAAGAGCCGTTCAGGAGTCGAAAGAGCCGGCTCTTCTTTGGGAGCTGAGCCAAAAGAGCCGGCTCTCGGAAAAGAGCCGAACTTCCCATCACTACCTCATGGTTGGGTTAGGGTTAGGGTACTGTCCTCATGGTTGGGTTAGGTTACTGCCCTCATGGTTGGGTTAGGGTTAGGGTACTGTCCTCATGGTTGGGTTAGGGTTAGGGTACTGCCCTCATGGTTGGGTTAGGGTACTGTCCTCATGGTTGGGTTAGGGTTAGGGTACTGCCCTCATGGTTGGGTTAGGGTTAGGGTACTGTCCTCATGGTTGGGTTAGGGTTAGGTTACTGCCCTCATGGTTGGGTTAGGGTTAGGGTACTGACCTCATGGTTGCCTAAGGGGTCTGGCAATGACTGGGGGAAATATGAGAGGTCAAAGGTTTACTTTCACTGGCAAACCCTTCATTAGAAATGCACTGTATATACTCAGAGCTTAGTCTCAGAGAAAGAGGCCTCCTTTTAGCAGTGTGGACTGACAGAGTGAGAGTTGAGAGAGGGACAATCTTACTAGTAAGACAGGCAGCAGTACTAGTAAGACAGGCAGCAGTACTAGTAAGACAGGCAGCAGTACTTGTAAGACAGGCAGCAGTACTAGTAAGCCAGGCAGCAGTACTAGTAAGCCAGGCAGCAGTACTAGTAAGGCAGATCAAAGACAAATGAACAGCAAGTGGTCAGTAAATCAGTAGTAATCAAGCGGTCAGTAACTCAGTAGTAATCAAGCGGTCAGTAACTCAGTAGTAATCAAGCGGTCAGTAAATCAGTAGTAATCAAGCGGTCAGTAAATCAGTAGTAATCAAGCGGTCAGTAATCAGTAGTAATCAAGCGGTCAGTAATCAGTAGTGATCAAGTGGTCAGTAAATCAGTAGTAATCAAGCGGTCAGTAATCAGTAGTAATCAAGCGGTCAGTAATCAGTAGTGATCAAGTGGTCATTAACTCAGTAGTAATCAAGCGGTCAGTAATCAGTAGTAATCAAGCGGTCAGTAAATCAGTAGTAATCAAGCGGTCAGTAATCAGTAGTAATCAAGCGGTCAGTAATCAGTAGTAATCAAGCGGTCAGTAATCAGTAGTAATCAAGCGGTCAGTAATCAGTAGTAATCTTTCATTAAGGTCCTCGACTCATTGGCCTTAAAGGATCACTGGCTCTCGTACATTAAGTCTAGTTGTATTTACATTCCAATATGCTGTGTGTAATTCCATCCAATGAGATGTTCTTGTTTGCCACCAAAATATGTAGCAAAGTAGACAGCCAGAGAGTTACGTTGGCACCTATGTGTAATACAGTTATGTAATGAAAACGAAACACCAGTGATATTACAGTGCAAAAACTAAGTAAAAACTCAGCAGTGTTCAGCAGTGCGTCTAGATCCAGGTCCTGGTACGGACAGAAACGACCAACTATCTATCCAACAATCTATCCAACTATCTATCTAATCATCTATCCAACTATCTATCTAACTATCTATCCTACTATCTATCCAACTATCTATCCAACTATCTATCCAACCATCTATCCAAACATCTATCCAACCATCTATCCAACTATCTATCCCGCTATCTATACAACTATCTTTCTAACTAGGTATCTAACTAACTAGGTATCTAACTAACTAGGTATCTAACTAACTAGGTATCTAACTATCTATCCAACTAAGCATCCAACTAGGTATGCAACAAAGTATCCAACTAGGTATCTAGCTATCCAACTAAGTATCCAACTAAGCATCTAACTAAGTATCCAACTAACCATCCAACTAGGTATCCAACTAGGTATCCAACTAGGTATCCAACTAGGTATCCAACTAAGCATCTAACAAAGTATCCGACTATGTATCCAACCAAGCATCGAACTATGTATCCAACTAAGCATCCAACTAAGCATCCAACTAGGTATCCAACTAGGTATCCAACTAGGTATCCAACTAGGTATCCAACTAGGTATCCAACTAGGTATCCAACTATGTATCCAACTATGTATCCAACTAGGTATTCAACTATGTATCAAACTAGGTATCCAACTAGGTATCCAACTAGGTATCCAACTAGGTATCCAACTAGGTATCCAACTATGTATCCAACTAGGTATCCAATAGAATACCAGACACTTGTAGAATCTATGCCAAGGTGCATTGAAGCTGTTCTGGCTCATTGTTGCCCAACGCCCTGTTAAGACACTTTATGTTGGTGTTTCCTGTAGCTTCATCAGGTTCAATTCGACACTTGTTTTGGATACCTCCCACCGGGCACACACTGGTTGAATCAACGTTGTTTGAACCAACATGGAATAGACGTTGAATTGATGTCTGTGCCCAGTGGGCTGTAACATTAAGCTTACAGCTATAAAGAATCAGAAATCATTAACTACATCACAATGTATATAAAGCCATCATCATTGTAGTCTTTACAGCACAAGTCCCACTCCCAGACTGAACCAAAATGAACCCTGCTGCTTCGGGGCCCTCATTGCTTCTTGACGTCTTTACCCACGACGTCAGAAACTATAGTGTGGTTGAAGACACAAACAGTGGAGACCTTCCCTTTGCCATGTGTGGTGTGGTATTAGATTGAGGCCGACCTCACCGGCCGCACGTGTTACGGCTGCCCTGATTAAAGCATGAAGAGGTCTGATGAGAGGACACGAGTGGAAGTTTCACGCCTTAAAACGGGCCGTAAAATGTATTGTGTTTGGGTGAATGACAACGTCGTTGATTGGGTGTGTGTGTGGAGGTTGAAGGGTGTGTGTGTGTGTGATGGTGTCATCAATGGGTGAGTTGTGCTCACACCCCTACCCTCTTTTCATGAGGAAAGTCCCCATAGTCATAGTATAACCATAGAATTAGAATTTATTAATTATAGTATGACCCAAAAATGTGTATAAGTCGGCGAAACCTCTTCAATCAGCTCTTCTTCACAGTTCTTTTCGCCCACCCTATCCCTCCTGGGTTACATTACACAGTTACATGGTTACATAAGCCGGACTGACCCTATAAAACCAACCAGCTGTTTATCTCAAGCTATTTCCAGAGCAGTAAAAAACACTAGCTCCCCGTTAATACAGATCTCTTAACATCGAATGTTTCACAAATACTTTATATGAAGTATGCACTGTCAAAGTCAAACAAGCCTTCGACAGCTATCGGACCTAAAATGCGTCACTGACTGAAATTCAGCTTATCATTGTTGGAGTTCTGGGTCTTCTGTAGATGATCCTTTACAACCTGTAACTGCCGGAGAGGATCGAAAATGTCCTATCCAGAGTTCCAGACACACATCTGGCCAAACATTGAGTGGTCTGACTGTAATAGTAATCCATACACCATACTGAGTCAACTGGAGACCAGTCATATTGCTCAACAGTAACTAGAAGGTTAGCTTGATACCGACCATGATTGAAAACTGCTCAAGGTAGAAGTTACAAGTAAATTCAGACCTAGAATCCTGCTGTATCCTACCCTTTCCCATAAAAAGGAAAAACTACACACTGCCCTGAAATCAGCACTTACAGGGAAAGTTCACCCAAATTGCTAAATTACTTACTTTACCAAGCCATTGCCACCAACCACTAACTTTTAAGCATTTTATAACCAAAACCAATGGAAGTCAATGTACTGAATCATATAGTACCAGTCAAAAGCCTGGACTCAACTATTCATTCAAGGGTTTTTCTTTATTTTTACTATTTTCTACATTGTAGAATAATAGTGAAGACATCAAAACTATGAAATAACACATATGGAATCATGTAGTAACCAAAAAAGTGTTAAACAAATCAAAATATATTTTATATTTGAGATTCTTCAAAGTAGCCACCCTTTGCCTTGATAACAGCTTTGCACACTCTTGGCATTCACCAGGAATGCTTTCCAACAGTCTTGAAGGAGTTCCCACATATGCTGAGCACTTCCCAATTGAGATGGTTTGGGATGAACTCATGAACTCATTAAATTTGGACTCATCAGACCAAAGGACAGATTTCCACCGGTCTAATGTCCATTACTTGTGTTTCTTGGCCCAAGCAAGTCTCGTCATCTTATTGGTGTCCTTTAAAAGTGGTTGCTTTGCAGCAATTCGACCATGAAGGCCTGATTCACGCAGTCTCCTCTGAACAGTCTCCTCTGAAGTATTTATTTGGGCTGCAATTTCTGAGGCTGGTAACTCTAATGAACTTATCCTTTGCAGCAAAGGTAACTCTTGGCCTTCCTTTCCTGTGGCGGCCCTCATAAGAGCCAGTTTCATCATAGTACTTGATGGTTTTTGCGACTGCACTTTCAAAGTTCTTGAAATTCTCCGGATTGACTGACCTTCATGTTTTTATAAGTAATGATGGACTGTCGTTTCTCTTTGCTTATTTGAACTGTTCATGCCATAATATGGACTTGGTCCTTTGCCAAAATCTTCTGTATACCACCCCTACCTTGTCACAACATAACTGATTGGCTCAAATGCATTAATACGTTTTAACTAGGCACACCTGTTAATTGAAACGCATTCCAGGTGACAACCTCATGAAGCTGGTTGAGAGAATGCCATGAGCAGGGGTGGGTAGAGTACTGAACAAATGTACTCCAGTAAGAGTACAACTACTACGGTAAAATTTTACTCAAGTAGGAATAAAGTTACCACCTAAGAAAACTACTCAAGTAAGAGTAAATGAGTACTCAATCAAAAAAGTACTTGAGTACATTTACATTTTTATAGTTTTGTTACTTTGAGTACATTTACATTTTTATAGTTTTGTTTAATAAACCAAATACTAACATTGTAAAACTGTAACAAATTGTTATGTTGTTAGCGTATTGTAGAGGATATAACAGGGCTTGGATAACAGAAATAATAATATATTTATCTTTAAACATTTCTTGAAAAAAAATGATACAGCACAATCGAGCCCAGTCTACTTTGTGTATTTTTTGTTCAGGTTCAGAAGAAGCTGGTTTTCAAAGTTTTTGCAGCCTAGTCTAGCTCTTTTACTTGTAAGAATCAGTCCGGCACAACTGAACAGTCTTTCACATGCAGCAGATGCAGGCAGTGGAGTGTTGATCCTAACAGATAGATTCTTTAGCTCAGGGAAAGAGTGCAGCAACTCCATAAAAACGAGTTACGGTCATGGCTAGTAGTGACGGAGACAGAAAGAAATGCGCCAGGGGAAAGCACCTGTGGTGCTAGCCTATTTGCACTAATGTAACAGTACAGCAATTTACAAAAGTATTTTGAATGTCAGTAAACTTCTGTTAATATCGAAGCTGTCCGTTTCATTACGTTTTATTCATGTAATAAAAATGTAAATGGTAAAATAAATGGTAATCTGCATGAGAAAAAAAATTGTTATAGCGATCATCCCTAGCGATCAAATTGAATTGCGTTTTTGTTGAGGCAAAGGCAACATTTCATGATGATATTATTGCCTCTTTTACTTTTGAAAATAAAAATGTCCTGCAATTGTGGCCAAGGATTGTCACAATTTGCCACATCTTGATCCTCTACTGGGCTGTTCATGCTTGACTGATGATGAGTAGAGTAGTAGTGAGAATGGGTTTCATTTGTCATTCTACATGATGAGCGAGAATTGGCTTACAAAAATACCTGTAGATAACCTTTAACGATTTTTTTACAGTTACAAATGAAATGTAGCTGAGTAAAGAGTACTTTACTTGCTGAAAAAAATACTTACTCCAAATGCGTACTCTTTTACTCATTTGCGTTACTTGTAACACCTTACTACCCACCCCTGTATATACAGCAATATTTGAATAGGATGTCATTAACTAGAACACAGTATATACATATGAAATGAGTAAAACAGTATGTAAACATTATTAAAGGGACCAGTGTTCCATTATTAAAGAGACCAGTGACTCCATGTCTATGTACATTGGGGAGCAGCCTCTAAGGGGCAGGGTTGAGTAACCGGGTGTTAGTCGGCTAGTGACAGTGACTAAGTTCAGGGCAAGGTAACGGGTGGAGGTTGGCTAGTAATGGCTATTTCACAGTCTGATGGCTTTGAGATAGAAGGTGTTTTACAGTCTCTCGGTCCCAGTTTTGATGCACCTGTACTGACCTCGCCTTCTGGATGATAGTGGGGTGAACAGGCCGTGGCTGTAACATGTCCTTGATTATCTTTTTGGCCTTCCTGTGACATCGGGTGTTGTAGGTGTCCTGAAGGGCAGAAAGTGTGTCCTCGGCGATGCATTGAGCAGACCCTACCATTCTCTGGAGAGCCCTGCGGTTGCGGGCGGTGCAGTTGCCATACCAGGTGGTGATACAGCCCGACAGGACGCTCTCAATGGTCCATCTGTAAAAGCTTGTGAGGGTCTTAGGGGCCAAGACAAATTTCTTCAGCCTCCTGAGGTTGAAGAGGCGCTGTTGCACCTTTTTCACCAAACTGTCTGTGTGGACCATTTCAGATTGTCAGTGATGTGTACACAGAGGAACTTGAAGCTTTTCACCTTCTCCACTATGGCCCCGTAGATGTTGATGGGGGCGTGCTCCCTCTGCTGTCTCCAGAAGTCCACGATCAGCTCCTTCGCTTTGTTGACATTGAGGGAGAGGTTATTTTCTTGGCACCACTCCACCAGGGCCCTCACTTCCTCCCTGTAGGCTGTCTTGTCATTGTTGGTAATCAGGCCTACTACTGTTGTGACTACTGATGATTGAGGTGGAGGCGTACGTGACCACGCAGTCATGGGTGAACAAGGAGTACAAGAGGGGGCTGAGCACGCACCCTTGTGGGGCCCCAGTGCTGAGGATCAGCGAAGTGGAGGTGTTGTTTCCTACCTTCACCACCTGGGGGCGACCAGTCAGGAAGTCCAGGACCCAGTTTCACAGGGTGAGGTTCAGACCCAGGGCCTCAAGCTTAATGATGATCTTTGAGTGTACTATGGTGTTGAAGTCTGAGCTGTAGTAAATTACCAGCATTCTTACACAGAGATTAGGTATTCCTCTTGTCCAGATGGGCGAGGGCAGTCGTCTGTGGCAGTCAAATGCAAATTTAAGTGGGTGAGGTGGAGGTGAAATTATCCATTACTAGCCTCTCAAAGCAGTTCGTTATGACAGAAGTGAGTGCTACGGGTTCAGATAGCTTTGCTCTCTTGGGTACAGGAACAATGGTGGACATCTTCAATCAATTGGGGACAGCAGACTGGGATAGGGAGAGATTGGAAATGTACGTAAACACTCCAGCCAGCTGGTCTGCGCATGCTCTGAGGATGCAGCTAGGGATGGCGTCTGGGACGGCAACCTTGCGAGCCTTCATGCACCTATTCCTGTGTTTCCAAGCTGTAGCCTACATTCATCATCACATATTGTCCATCTTCACCTCTCTACCTGTGTCCCTCCTCTCTTCTAGACAGAACCAGATGATAATGTGGTCTACAGCTCACTAGCCCTACAGCTGGACCCATTTCCTGCCAATGGTGATGATGTGACATACAGCACTGTTGTCCCCAAGAGGAGGAACCAGTTACATGTTCAGACCAAGGTAAGACTGATATTCTGATCACTATGATGTCAATAGATTAAGTTTTATCTGTGTTGTACTGTCAGCTATGTGTCAGACTGGTGGGGTTATAGATGAAGTCACATCAGAATCAGGTTTATTGTCCTACAAGAGGAACATCATGAAACAAACAGTCAGACATAAATAGTACCATCCACCTTCCCATAGGAGGAAGATACATGGAACTGTTTATGGTTGTGATAGTCCCTGGGATGAAACTCCTCCTGAAGCTTGGAGTGAGACATTTAATAGTCAGATATCTCCGACCTGATTGGAGAAGATCATGTGGCGGGCCTTACGCTGGATAGCTCCTTCATTAAGAAGGGAGGATTTTTGATCGGGTTAGATGCCGTGTTGGTGATTCTTAATAGTTTATTGTGGGGTAATTCAGGAGGGACAGGATGGCTGTTCATTCAGGAGACTTGAAAAGGAGGGTTTTGTGGCCCGTACTTCATCAGTCATTGGTGTATGGGGTGTAGAAAATGTGTAAAGTTGTAAACATTCATGACTTTATGTATCTCTTCCCATGTAGCCTGCATTCATCATCACATATTGTCCCTCTTCACCTCTCTACCTGTGTGTCCCTCCTCACTTCTAGACAGAACCAGATGATAATGTGGTCTACAGCTCACTAGCCCTACAGCTGGACCCACTTCCTGCCAATGGTGATGATGTGACGTACAGCACTGTTGTCCCCAAGAGGAGGAACCAGTTACATGTACAGACCAAGTTAAGACTGCTATTCTGATCACTATGACGTTAATATACTGATCAAGAATAGTTCATAAGGAAATCAGTCAATTTAAATAAATTATTAGGCCCCAATCTATGTATTTCATAGTACTGGGAATACAGATATGAATCTGTTGTTCATAGATACCTTTGAAATAAAGTTAGGGGCTTGGATCAGAAAACCAGTCAGTATCTGGTGTGACCATCATATGCCTCATGCAGCACAACACATCTCCTTCGCATAGAGTTGATCAGACTGTTGATTGTGTCGTGTGGAATGTTGTCCCACTCCTCTTCAATAATTGATCATGTGGTCTACAGCTCACTAGCCCTACACCACACAGGTCAGTGTTGACTTATCTTCTCTCTCATGTTCGTACACAGATGCTAATCTCTCAAAGAAACAGACAAGACCATATATTACTACTGTATGTGTACAATACATCACTCTTTATCCACACACTATTTATCCTGATCATCTAGAGAAGCTGACTACTTTGTTATCATTAGTTCTATGTTCTATCTAGAACATGCCTGTATTGTGCACCAAACTACTTTCTCTCCAGCAGAGGGCAGCAACACAGCAGTGACTGACTGAGTGAAGATCTTGGACCTAAAGAGCCCTTATCCAGGAAGGACAGCCACCTCCCCCTCCCGTATCACAACATGAGTCATGACTATCTATGTGCCTCCAATATGCTTCTGCCCTCACCTCCTAACCCACCCCTGTCTCCTTGTTGTGTCCATAAACTACTGAAGACAGTCTGCTGTGCTTGATTTGATTATCACCACATATCTGCTATATTAGTTACTGTATGAACCTCCCACCTACTCCAATGACCTTTACCCTTGTCACTTTTTACCCACATCACCATCTTATTGATCTCATATATCTAGTCAAATGTATATTAAATGAACAAGCTGTGTAACTGTCAGGCTCTGGCCATAGAGAAGCCTATTTGCTTCTCTATGTAGCTATGCTCAGAGTCTGACAGTGTCGTTCTTTTCTGTTTCTGTGTGGGGTTTGGGTTGGATCCCTAATTAGAGGCAGCTGCAACGCATTGTCTCTAATTAGGGATCCCATATATGTTGTCTGTCCTTCACTCGGTGGTGGGTCGTTATCGATGTATGTCGCAGTCACGGTTGAAGTAAGTGTGTTTTTTTACGTCCGTTCATTGGTGTGTTTTTTTTAACGTGACGTTAGTCTATTCGTGTTTTGTGTTGTTCTGTAGTTCGTATTTCGTTGTACTTTATACATTGTATCTTTATTATACTATGTAAGAAATTAAATACTATGTCGAACTACTATCCCTGCGCTGCGCCTTGGTCATTCCTGCACCCACAGCGTGACAGAACGACCCACCAGAGCCAGACCAAGCAGCGTAACTGGGGAGAGGGAGAGAGAGGAGGTGCCTCCGCGTTATGCGCGACGTGCAAGACGAGGCAACGCCCGCAAACAACCCCAAGGTAATCTTGGGGGATGGGGGGGGGGGGCTATGGGGCTGGTCAGGTGTGGAAGAGGAGGCACCAGTCCCACTTTCCAGATGGCATTCCCCAGAAACGGAGTACGTGGGGGAATACCGACAGAGGGAGGAGTATGAGATGATAATGGAGCTATGTTGACTAAATATGGAGGAGTGTGAGAGCGAGAGGAGGGAGCTGGCTCTAAAGGTGCCCAAGAGGAGCATCCCCAGTCCAGGTCCGGTCGTGTACTCCACCCCCATGCCAGAGCAGTCCGCTCCACCGGTACCCAGTCCGGGTCCGGTAATCTACTCCTCCTCCCTACCAGAGCAATCCGCTCCTCCAGTGCCCAGTCTGGGTCCGATCGTCTACTCCACCTCCATGCCAGAGCAATCCGCTTCTCCGATGTCCAGTCCGGGTCTGGACCTCTGCTCTACTCTCCGCACCCGACCTCCTGTGTGTGTGCCTAGCCAGGTGCTTTCTGTGCCTGCTCCGCGCACCCGACATCCAGTGCGCCTCCCCAGTCTGGTACGACTCGTGCCGGGTCCCCGCACCCGACCTCCAGTGCGTGTGCCTAGCCAGGTGCTTTCTGTGACTGCTCCACGCACCCGACATCCGGTGCACCTCCCCAGTCCGGTACATCCCATGCCGGCTCCCCGCACCATACCTCCAGTGCGTGCGTCTAGCCAGGTGCGTCCCGTACCAGCTCCACGCATCCGACCTCCGGTGCGCCTCCCCAGTCCAGTACGACCCGTGCCGGCTCCCCGCACGCAACCTCCAGCGAAGGTCCGCAGCCCTGAGCCTCCAGCGAAGGCCAGCAGCCCTGAGCCTCCAGCGAAGGTCAGCAGCCCTGAGCCGTCATCCACGGCCCGTAGCCCGGAACCTCCAGCCGTCTGCTCCGCCTCAGTGCCAGAGCAGTCCGCTCCACCGGTACCCAATCCGGGTCCAGCCGTCTGCTCCGCTCCAAAGTCAGAGCAGTCCGCTCCACCGGTGCCCATTCCGGGTTCGGCCGTCTACTCCACCCCAGTGCCAGAACATTCCGCTACACCAGTACCCAATCCGGGTCCGGCCGTCTGCTCCGCCTCAGTGCCAGAGCAGTCCGCTCCACCGGTACCGATTCCGGGTCCAGCCGTCTGCTCCGCTCCACCGGTACCCAGTCCGGGTTCAGCCGTCTGTTCCGCTCCTGAGCCAGAGCAGTCCGCTCCACCGGTGCCTAATCCGGGTTCAGCCGTCTGCTCCGCTCCAGTGCCAGAGCAGTCTGCTCCACCGGTCCCCAATACGGGTCCGGCCGTATGCTCCGCCTCAGTGCCAGAGCAGTCCGCTCCACCGGTCCCCAATCCGGGTCCGGCCGTATGCTCCGCCTCAGTGCCAGAGCAGTCCGCTCCACCGGTACCCAATCCGGGTCCAGCCGTCTGCTCCGCCTCAGTGCCAGAGCAGTCCGCTCCACCGGTACCCATTCCGGGTCCAGCCGTCTGCTCCGCTCCACCGGTACCCAGTCCGGGTTCAGCCGTCTGTTCCGCTCCTGAGCCAGAGCAGTCCGCTCCACCGGTGCCCAATCCGGGTTCAGCCGTCTGCTCCGCTCCAGTGCCAGAGCAGTCCGCTCCACCGGTACCCAATCCGGGTCCAGCCGTCTGCTCCGCTCCAGTGCCAGAGCAGTCCGCCCCACCGGTGCCCAGTCCTGGCCCGGTTGTTTTCCCCGCTCCATGGCCATAGCCGGTTGCCCCACCGGTGCCCAGTCCAGGCCCGGTTATAAGGAAGGGGCATGGGACAAAACTGTCCACTTCGCCTGAGCCAGAGCCGCCCCCGAGGGACTAGTCTTCCCTCCCATTAACCCCCCCTGTTTTGTGTGTTTGTTGTGTTTTTTTGGCGTCCGGGAGTCCGCGCCTTGGGGGGGGGGGGGGGGGACTGTAAGGCTCTGGCCATAGAGAAGCCTATTTGCTTCTCTATGTAGCTATGGTCAGAGTCTGACAGTGTCGTTCTTTTGTGGGGTTTGGGTTGGATCCCTAATTAGAGGCAGCTGCAACGCATTGTCTCTAATTAGGGATCCCATATATGTTGTCTGTCCTTCACTCGGGGGTGGGTCGTTATCGATGTATGTCGCAGTCACGGTTGAAGTAAGTGTGTTTTTTTACGTCCGTTCATTGGTGTGTTTTTTTTTAAACGTGACGTTAGTCTATTCGTGTTTTGTGTTGTTCTGTAGTTCGTATTTCGTTGTACTTTATACATTATCTTTATTATACTATGTAAGAAATTAAATACTATGTCGAACTACTATCCCTGCGCTGCGCCTTGGTCATTCCTACACCCACAGCAACAAAATAAATATCTAATGCTGAATGCAAAATGAATTGAAATTCGTATTGGTATTTCAAAAGTGGGTTAAAACTAGACCATAGAACGTAATAGTTGCTATCTGCCACTGACGGGGGCATATACACTCAAACAGAAGCAGGAAGAGAGTTGAAGACAGTGATGTCTCTATACATTAGGTGGTAGAGTTGTTCTGTTTGGTGCCATTTGAGTGTGATATGGCATACACAGACCTAGACAAAAACATCCACCAACACAAGGCTCCTCATCTCTCAGCCTGGTCACGTCACGTAACATAGTAAAAGTAAATCCGGGACACCCAAATTAGTAAGATATGTTACGTTGGGTATGGTTATATAAGACAGGTTGGTTGGGGTGGGTGTATTGGTGGGCGTAAAGCTCAGACGTCTAGCATTTTATCTAATTAGCAACTTTGCAAGTACGTTTTTAGCTTAACCTAACCTTAACCCTTTAACATTAACCATCACCCTAACCATCACCCTAACCTTGTGTCTCGGATTTACATACAGAACCATACGAAATGCTCACAAGGCTGCATCTCTCCCTCATCTTCTCCAGACTCTCATAAGGGCTCCATGTTTCTATGATGGAATTCAATCTCATGGTTCACTTCACTGATGATTGAAGTCAGGGTTTAGGTATATGCTGAAACTCTGAATACAGGATTGTTTGTTATAGTGTGTCCTTTTAAATTGTTTTTAAATGTATATTTTGAGCGAGGACTTGCCGTTGGCTTTCTGGTTTTCAAACACATTTGTCCTGTATAAATAAAAAAGTAGCCCTTCCTGAATAGGGGAAAAAAAACGACTTAGCTATTAGGAAGTGCAGTCATTCTCTTTGGTATAGTCCAGATGTAATTTTTATGCTGTATGAATATGGTTGAATTCCAATATAATTACTACTTTTGTGAAATAATGTTTTTACACCAAACACTATTTTATGAACATATAATTTTTATTCTGATTTTTCAGGGGTTCCTGCAGCCAGGGCTGGTGCGTGCTCTAGGCGATGCAATTGTGCCGCCCCTCTAACGTACAATACACCAACAACATGCAGCCAATACAAGCCATAAGCAAAAAACAGCAACAACACAACCGCCAATCTATACACATCATGCAAATAGACAAGTGCAACGCACAAAGTGTCAACAAGTAGATGCATGACAGCTATGCCTATCCAACACCAGGTCTGCAGCATCATAAATCAAATAGGTTCCAAACCAATTTACAGCAGATTCATGACAGCACAGCTATTTTGTAAATAATCGAATTTCAACTCATCTAAATAGTGACTGTAATAATATTGAAAATATTTATATACAAAACCTTGTGCGTAAAACACACAGACGCACAGCAAGGCGCATATCAGCAGCAGATTCACAGCTTAAAACCACTAGAGACAAAAACGCTTATCTTACCTTTCAGAAGTGTACACAGGCTTTCATGGCTGCAAAGGTCTTCACTGCATCCTCCATTTTGATAATCTGTGCCAGCTCATGTTCAATAGAGATTGTTGCCAGTCCATTCAGTCTCTCTTGTTTCATTGTACTCCGAAGGTAGTTTTTAGTTTCAACTTTGAGAAACTCCGTTCTCCTGAAGCAACTGAAACAGGGAGGGTAAGAAGCACCCGTAAAGCTATGAAAGCATTAGGGAAAACTGATTCCATCTTATTGTCACAGATACATTTGAGTGCATCAAGTGGTTTAGTTCCAGCTGCTACGCGTCTGCTCAAAGACGTTAAATCCGCAAAAAGTTCTTGCCCATCGACATCTGATGTTGTGTGTCAGGGCCTTTTCCAGTGCTGTGCATTTTTGCAGAACACCAAAAGCGTTTCTCTTTGATGGATGCAATGTCATACAACACCACAAATATGTCCCCGTGCTCCTGCAGCTGAGAAAACCGCTCCTCCACAGCATTGATAGCGCAGTCCAGCATTGTGTTGAAGATAAACATCCCTGGGGAAATCAATTCCTTTTACCTGATATGGTCCTCTCTATCAACACGTCTAATAGTTCTTGCTTGATTGGTGTAGGCCATTTGGTGGGATCTTTCATATCCTCCTCACCTTGTCCGTGTACCGGTAGTAGCGACGCTACATGTTCAGCCGGTCTCTGGTGGTAGGGGAGGCGCGTCATCATCGCTAGCCGGGCAGCTATCAACAGCGGTAGACCTGTTCACGCTCTGGAAGGGCCAGCATCCTCCTTTTTACTCCCACTTGGTCCGGGATCAATATATTTCAAAAAATATTTATTTTGTTTTTGGAGCGCTTGCTCCTTTGCTAATTTCTCTTTTTTTGTACTGACAACCCGACAGTTTGGGTCGTTTAGACATGGTTTAACAGTGTACTGTTGCGAGCTCGGCCAGATGATGATGGCATGAGACAGAGATTGATTTGACAGAGAGTTCCTGTGCCCCATACACCGCACAACTCCAGGAACGTCACACTTTATTGTACTCCTTCAGCTTTTGACAACGACCCTAACCTCCGGCTATGCAAAGCTCGGTTACGGAAAGGCCTCTAACATTCCCCCTCCCCCATAACCTGAACTCAGACAACTTAAGATGATTTTGATTGACAGACACACATTCCTCACCAATGGACTACAAGAGGCGGCAAAACGAGCGCCAAGTGTACGGTGTACAGTCAGAAAGCAGTTACACAAGCGGCCCCGGTGGCAATAAATGAATAAAACCAAAAGCTAACCTTAACGTGGAAGAGTTGTCGCCTCTGGTCCTTACTAGACAGTGACGCGCCTGGTTCTTTTGGATTCCCAAAACAACAGACAAAAACCAGTACAATTAAATAACTTTATTGTGAATTCATAGGAACATGATAAGGGCACGAATAGGCATGCTGCTGTTGCTTTTTCGTGGACCCACAGAATCTGACGAGTTTCACAGAGTAGCAGCTACAGTAGTCGTCCCACAGCCACCGACACATAAAATATCAGTTAACAATAGATTCACTCCAACCAATAATTATGGACACAATAATCACTGCATGTCAAGGAGCACACAAACTGCACAAATGAGTACACTAAGTCACACCACACTATTATGTTTAAAACCACAAAATATCATTAGGCTAGCGTTTAAAACGTGCAGACCACTACAACAGATCCCCGTTCACGATTACCCCATAGTCCCTTAATTCCGGCTACAGCAACTTCCTAAACTCACCCCTACATAGAAATAAACATTTTTATAAACGGTTTCGGTCCTATCTGACCACACTAATTATTACCACGGCAATATTACAACAAACTCACGATATTACATCCCAATAACCCCTATAAAAACTCCCTCCCAATAATGTATCTCTCCTGTTTCCAACCGTAGAATTGTCCAGTCTAAAATCCATCAGATGTCCAATTATTCTCGGTTTCCCTGGACCGAATCTTCCTTCTTCCAATGGTTTGATCGGAGTCTTCCTACCGAGAAAAAGTCTGCAGTCCAATTACGTCACTCCTCCCACGTCTCCAACAGCAACAGTCTGGTCCCGTTATGCAGCATGGAATGGAAACGGTACAATGTGATCAGTTTAACTGGTCACCTCAATGTGGGAATAATATCTACCGCTAGTATCAGGAAACGACCGTTCCTTTTAAGTATACTAGCGAGCATAGTTTATCCCCAAGGCACCAACAGCCAGGCCAGACCATAATTACTGTGTGGAAGGGGAGGGAATCATGAGCCTCATAGGTTTAGTATTGAACTTAATTCACCTAGAAGAGGACAGAATCTAGCTGTCCTCCTGCTACACCATGGTGCTACCCTACAAAGTGCTGCTGAGGCTAAAACAGTGTGTTTTAATAAATTATTTGGTGACGTCAATATATTTAGTATAGTTTTATCTAAAAAGGATAACTTTTTTAATGTTTCACTATGTGTATTTTTAATAAATTCACTGAGGAGGATTGTCCTCCCCTTCTTCCTGTGAGCAGCCTCCACCTTCCTGTGAGGAGCCTCCACTGATGTAACATTAGTGACATTAGGGGCGGCAGGTAGCCTAGCGGTTAGAGCGTTGGAACAATAACCGAAAGGTCGCTGGTTAGAATACTGAGCCAACAAGGTGAAACACCTGCCGATGTGTCCTTGAGCAAGGCATTTAACCCTAATTTGCTCCAGGGGCTAACCCTATAGGTAGGCTGCCATTGTAAATAAGAATTTGTTCTTAACTGACTTGCCTAGTTAAATAAAAAATAAATAAAAGTTACCCTACAGCAGACCACTGACACCACCAAAGGAAAAGTCTTAACGGTAACTATGAGTGGTCTAAAGATGGAGAACACTGGCTGGTACAGGTACTTTCTTGTGGAGTGGGAGACCTTATGATGTCTGCAAGGAGAAGGACACCATGAGGTTATTATCACTACTTCAGCTGTATGTCACACTTACTCTTCCAAATGGATGACAATATAAATATTTAGTTTATGTTTACTGTTAGAATTGAGTTCACAGAAACGTTAAACGTTTTCACTCAGAGTATAGGCCAAGGCACTGTTGTCATAGAGACATTTACCCCCATAGAGACTTACCACTTCCTCGTACCTCTGTGGTTTGTTGAAGTAGCAGCATTCTATTCTTGTATGGCCAAGTTTCACACATAAAAGCTGTGAAGAGCTAAACAAATATTTCCGTTAGGTCATAGCAGCACAAAAAGGATCATAAAAAAATTGTAATATCTTAGATGTTTTATGAACAATATTTTACAGTCAACATACTCTTTCACCATCAGTTCCATAGATTTTAAAGTCCTACTGATTCCTCTGGGCATGGTGGTGGTGGTGATATCTGGTGTCCTAGTCACATGAAGCAGGGGACCCATCAATTCAGTCTACAAGTGTAGACCTAATGACAATCACAGACTGTCAGTACAATACACGTAGGGATTTTGTAACCGATGTCTCTTTCCATTAATCTAATTGCAGGTGCAAGGTGCACTGTTTGGATGCTGGACTCATTTTGTGATTGGAGGAGCGTTCGCGGGTAGCCTACAGGAGAACCTTTTTGAAGTTCTATCAGATGAAAACATCATGACTGGTTGTATTTCTGCCAAAGTGATATGACACATCTTTACTATTCCTGGGCTACTAGGCCCACAGAGATCATACAGTATATGACTATACTAGAGATTGTATATGTAAGTCTATGATTACATCTAGGCTTAAAAAAGATAATAAGCTACTTTCATCCCTGCTGAAAATACATAATTATTATTATTATTATTGTATAAATTCCTAGCGTAGAAGGCCCTCATTGTTCCCCACTGTGTTTGGGTTAGTAATAATTTATAGTAGCTCTAATTTCTCTCAACATGCATTGTTTCACCATTCTGAATGTCTAAAGAATCCATATGTTCTTCTAAAATATGGACACAGAAATACTGGACATCATTTACTTCGGTTTGCGCCGGACTTAGTCTTGAATTGGTCTCGAACACAACACTGCTGGTATCACTATTATTGTTCAAGTTGACATGAGGAATGTTGTCTTTTATCTACTTTCTGTTCTCTATCCATCATATCATAATTATCATATTTGTGGTCAGTTGTTACAAAAAATCACTCAGGACCTTCTTTGGTGTCTGTACCTCTGTGTTCAGGTACTCCAGAACTCTATGGACCAACAGGAGGTGACTGGAGTTGAAGGAGGGAGTGTCATTGTAAATTGTTACTATTGTGACATTGGACATATTGAGTGGTCCAGGATTGGTGGCAGTATCTGGGAATATAGACAGAACATCTGTGATATTACAACAGACCACTGATGCCAACAGAAGAAAAGTCTAAATATTGACTAATAGTGGTCTGAAGATGAACATCAATGTTTTTCACATTAGAGTTCAGGGCACAAAAACACCCTCCTTAAACTAGAGGTGTACCCCAGGGATCCATTAAATAAAGGTGTCATCCTACAAATAACTAGGTATTTGGTTGAACAAGAAACTGCACTAAAACATTCATGTTGGGTTTTTGTTTTCGCAAACAAGGCTTGTTCAAGCTACTTTTCTTTCAGTAATTATAGTGACTTAATGTACATGCATTAAGCCTCCTCTGTACTACAGAGACTGGACTCAGTCTATCATCCATCCTTGTGGTTTGTTACAAGTCACTCACCAATCATTGCACCTTCTATCAAATGGTGGGCTGGACCTCATTTTACATGGGCAGACAGCTACATTGGTATGTGTTCATGTACAAAGCCCTTCTGGGTAAACTCCCCCACTTCCTCTGTAGCCTGTTCTCCTTCACCACCTGCAGTTACCAGGCACAGTCTACTAGATGGTTGCTTCTTAAAGTCCCCAGGCTTGGAATAGTCTGCAAAGTAAGGGAAAGGGGGATACTAGTCAGTTGTACAACTGAATGCATTCAACTGAAACGTGTCTTCCACATTTAACCCAACCCCTCTGAATCAGAGAGGTGCAGGGGGCTGCCTTAATCACATCCACGTCCTCGGCGCCCGGGGAACAGTGAGTTAACTGCATTGTTCAGGGGCATAACGCCATATTTTTACCTTGTCAGCTCAGGGATTCAATCCAGCAACCTTTCGGTTACCAACCCAAAACTCCTACCCTCCAGGCCACCTGCTGCCCCAAAGTACAGTATGCTTCACTTAGACGTGCTAGAGCCCTTCAGTGAGTTTACAACTCTGGTGCTAAAAGTGTACATTTCTCCTTCAGGCCGTTTCTCCTTAGTCCTCAATTTGAGGTTATATATTGCTATTGACAATGTAAGTGTAGTTTCTCCTGATAATAATTTATCAATCAGTTGTAGTGTCTTACAACTAGTTCATAGAATGTTCTAGTTGCTATCTGCCGCTGAGGGGGCCATATACACTCAAACAGAAGCAGGAAGAGAGTTAAAGACAGCTATAGCTACTAGGAAGTGCAGTCATTCTCTTTGGTGCCTTGGTCCTCGACACACACATTGTGCATTGGTATCATATAACATACGGAGACACATACCCAGAAATGGCTTCGCATCTCTCCCTCCTCCTCCTCATCTTCTCCAGACTCTCAGGTAAGGACAACAAGTAATTTAGGGGAGAAATGACATGGCAGCGTGGAGGACACAGCTTGTCCCAAGAGTTAATCGTAAAATGGAGAATTTGCTGAAAACAAACATTCTGGATAATATAGAGAACGTTCAACTATTTATTGATCAACACTTTGAAATGCTCAAATCAGAATCAAACACTACATTTGATTATTTCTCAAGCGGATGGTCAGGGGGGCGGAATATAATTACAAATCATTTATAGACCGCAAGAAGTCCAAACAGATGACTAAAACATAATCACTTCAAACCTTGATGACATTTATACACAATTACATATATCTTTATATTATGCATGGTAACACTATGCAACAGACTTCCTAAATGTAAATCACTTGGAGCAGGGGGGGCGGAATATTTTTGGGGATCTGAGTTGGTCTTTTTACAGTATTTTATGTCCAACAATTGAACAAATATACAAATATTTTTAGGCTCATGAAAATTGTGGAGCCAAATAAATCACCCTCAGACCAAATTCGGGCCGCAGGCCGCCAGTTGAAGAACCCTGAACTACTGAGAGGCTACAGTATGATAATAACACAATGAAAACTTTATTACTTCGTCTGAAGTGTAGAAGTATGAAGAATAATATTGTCATAATGTGAATAAAGGAGGTTGAAAACTAAAACTACCAGTAAACTGAGGATAAAGTCAAGGTTTTCATGAAACAATCTCAAGATGACGGAGGAACAGGTGGATAGAATTTATTTCCAAAGGGTTCAGTGTTTTGGAGATAGAGGGGAGGGAAGGCACTGTCAGTGGTGGAAAAACTACCAGATTGTGATACTTGAGTAAAAGTAAAGATGCCTTAATAGAACAATACTCAAGTAAAAGTGAAAGTTACCCAGTAAAATAATGTACTACTTCAGTAAAAGTCTAAAAGTATTTTATTTTTTATATACTTAAGTATGAAAAAAATAATATGTTTAGCCTGTCCGGAAACAAGACGTCGGAAGACGTCGGTCTCGGCAACATGGTTGTTTTTCCTTTTATAATCATAATGCATAAAGTCCAGTGAAGTTATTTGAGGGCTGTTGTGATATCGGCTTGATGGGGGATATAAACGGCCGTGGCAATGACGGAGGAGAATTACCTTGGGAGATAATACGGTCAGCATTTGATTGAGGTATTCTAGATCAGTTTAACAAAAGGACTTGAGTTCCTGTATGTTACTGCAATTACACCATGATAGTAGTATTCCTGGTCGTAATGCTGGTAGTTCTGGTGAGTTGCCGCCGCTCTAATATCCAATAGTACTTCCCGGCAGTATGTAATAACACAAAACATTTCCTGATCTAATTGGATTTTGAGTTTTATCTAATACTTTTTATGTTTTATTTAACTAGGCAAGTCAGTTAAGAACAAATTCTTATTTACAATGATGGCCTACCTACAGGGTCAGCCCCTGGAGCAAATTAGGGTTAAGTCCTTGCTCAAGGACACATAAACAGGTTTTTCACCTTGGGTACTCAAACCAGCGACCTTTCAGTTACTGGCCCAACACTCTAACCGCTAGGCTAACTGACTCACTTAATACAAGCTAATTGTAGAGATTGGGGTATATTATGGATTGAATGTTATTATACTGTGTTGCGCTTTTGACAGATGTGAATCAGAATGAATATAATTGGATATAAACAAACATTGACAGATCAAATGTGGGTCTATAGTATAGGATAAAGGACTGATAGAGGAGGAGGGTTCTAGGTTCTCAACTGCAGGGTTCTAGGTTCTCAACTGCAGTAGGACGATACAATTCTATAACAATTGGTGTCACTATCTTTTTAACACCATTTAATCAATAAATCTCAATCTAAAAAATGCAAAGGACATATTATTATTCTGATTCACACCGGAAAATGTGTTGGGTGTTGTCAACAGGGTCTGTTAACTCTGCTAAAACACGACTGGCTGGTTAACACTGGATTAAAACAATTGTAGCCAATTAATCAGTAGAGACACAATAGCTGGTTTATGGAAGCCCTTCTCTAAGCGAGAAGTATATTATATTATAACTCTATGTATATGTGACTTATGCGCTACCCTTATCTTTCTTCCCCAATGCTACAGGCCTCTGTGTAAAACAGCTGAAGTGATAGAGCAACTATAAATGTGTGTCTGTGGAGAGAAGGTTGGTTTACAGGTTTACTGCTCTAGATTGTCAGTTTACTGCTCTAGATTGTCAGTTTACTGCTCTAGATTGTCAGTTTACTGCTCTAGATTGTCAGTTTACTGGCTCTAGATTGTCAGTTTACTCGCTCTAGATTGTCAGTTTACTCGCTCTAGATTGTCAGTTTACTGCTCTAGATTGTCAGTTTACTCGCTCTAGATTGTCAGTTTACTCGCTCTAGATTGTCAGTTTACTGCTCTAGATTGTCAGTTTACTGCTCTAGATTGTCAGTTTACTGCTCTAGATTGTCAGTTTACTCGCTCTAGATTGTCAGTTTACTCGCTCTAGATTGTCAGTTTACTCGCTCTAGATTGTCAGTTTACTCGCTCTAGATTGTCAGAACTGCATGTGCGTTATTGCTATCTTGCCCTGGCTGTGTCAGGGTCGATTATAAGTTAAACATATGTATCCCTTCATGGGTGATGCGGAAGACAAATATTTACTCTCAGTCATTAGAATGTATTTTCTTCTTTATCATGAATATAATAAGAACTACATGAAATATGTCTCTCTGCTAATATGAATATAACAGGATATAATAAGAACTACATGAAATATGACTCTCTGCTAATAAGAATATAACAAGATATAATAAGAACTACATTAAATACAGCTCTGGAAAAATTGTATAATTAATAATAACCCTGATTTTCAATCACAGCTTTCATGTGTCTTGGCATGCTCTCCACAAGTCTTTCACAATAATGTTGGGTGACATTGTCACACCTGGTGCAAATATTCAAGCAGCTCGGCTATGTTTGATGGCTTGTGACCATCCATCTTCCTCTTGGTCACATTCCAGAAGTTTTCAATGGGGTTCAGTTCTGGAGATTGGGCTGGCCATGACAGGGTTTTGATCTGGTGTTCTCCATCCACACCTTGATTGACCTGGCTGTGTGGTATGGAGCATTGTCCTGCTGGAAAAAACAATCGTCAGAGTTGGGGAACATTGTCAGAGCAGAAGGAAGCAAGTTTTCTTCCAGGACAACCTCGTATGTGGCTTGATTCATGCATCCTTCACAAAGACAAATCTGCCCGATTCCAGCCTTGCTGAAGAACCCCCAGATCATCACCAATCCTCCACCACATTTCACAGTGGGTAAGAGACACTGTGGCTTGTAGGCCTCTCCAGGTCTCCATCTAACCATTAGACGTCCAGGTGTTGGGCAAAGCTAAGGATGTTGAGTGACATTCCAATGAGATGGCGGTCATCCTGGTCACTGGAGAGTCATTTTCGCCCTCTGCTGGTCTGTAGCTTTGTTGTCCCCAATGTCTTCTGCTTGACCTTGTTCCTATGATCCGCCGTCTTTGACATTTTAAGGATGGAAGCAACCTGACGCTCACTGTATCCCTCTGTCAGTAAAGCCAGAATTGAACCCTGCTTTTCCTCACTCAAAATTGTCCTTTTCAACACTTTTTGTCGTGGTCAATTGATTCCAATTACATTTGAGGTACTACTAGCACTGTTTTTGAGAGGATAGTGATGACCAAAGCAGTGGTTTTTATACTTTTCACCTGATCAGTAACTCAATCAGTAGAATGAGGTGTGTCTGTGTTGGAATTCAACAGACACTGGAATGGAATGGCTGCCATACATGTAGAGATGCTGATTTAAGAAACAATTGCAGTGGTCTCTTAATTTTTACCAGAGCTGTATGTCTAACTGCTGATAGGAATATAACAGGACATAACAACTATAGATGAGGTTGTGTGGGAAAAGGACTGGGAGGGAGAAATATATTTCTGTCATGGGTAAAGAAACTCACAAGGGGTGATGATATTAATTAATAGCAATTAGTTAAAACAATCCAGTCCATCTAAAAAACTGGAGGCCCCTTACACTTTAGTGTTGTGATGTAAAATGCATAGAGCATATCATTGAAAGAGTGTAGCACTGTTGAGAGATTTGGAATATAATATAACAATATAATAATACTCTTAGTTAAAATATTAATCTTTAATATACAAACTGTAGAAACTATGCGATTAGACAGATTCAGATGGATGGGCCAATAAAAAAAGAAAAGAAAAGAAAGGGTAACATGTTTCTATGAAGTGTTGAAGTTGAGGTCAGGGACTTGGACTGGACACATGCTGAACCTCTGAATACAGGAGCAGTAGCTTGTCTTATCAATAACACTTCCTGTATTATGTGTGTTCTAGTCCAGATGCAATGTCATTTTTCTGCTGTGAGAATTTGCTTGAATTCCAATCTAATGTGTTTTCTGTTGTTGTGTCTACAGGTGCTTATGTGTCTGTGAAGACAGGAGGCTCCATCACCTTCCCATGTAGTTATGATCTGAAATACAAAACCCATGTGAAATACTGGTGTAAAGTAGATTCTTTATATAGTTGCTCCCATGTTGTACGCACTGATCCTTCTAAGAACACAGATAAGGCCTCAATCTCTGATGACAACAACCAGGGAAGATTCACTGTGACCATGACTGATCTGAAGCCAGAGGACTCTGGACGTTACTGGTGTGTTGTAAAGATCAATGGTGAACCAGATGTCTGGACAGACTGGTTCAACCTATCTGTCTCTTCAGGTAAGATCCCTGCAACTCTTCCATATGATTACATGACTGGTGTTCTGGTTTCATTTACTGGTATCACTATCATTGTTCAAGTTGAATGAGGAATGTTGGTATTTGTCTACTTTCTGTTCTCTATCCATCATATCATAATTATCAGATTTGTGGTCAGTTGTTACAAAAAAACACTTGATCACTCAGGACCTTCTTTGGTGTCTGTACCTCTGTGTTCAGGTACTCCAGACCTCTATGTGGACCAACAGGAGGTGACTGGAGTTGAAGGAGGGAGTGTCATTGTAAATTGTTACTATAGTGACACTGGAAAAATTAAGTGGTGGTGCAGGATTGGTGGCAAAGATTCATGTTTGGTGGGGAATTCTGGGACTTTAGATGGAACATCAGTGACATTACAGCAGACCACTGATGTCACCAAAACAAACATCTTAACGGTGACTATGAGTGGACTTAAGATGGAGAACACTGGCTGGTACATGTGTGGAGTTAGAGACTTTATGATGCCTGTTTACATCACTGTCAGACGACAAACCACCACACAAAGTATCACCACTATGACCAGTGAGTAGAGAACAATCAGATACTGTAGAATTAAGTATTAACCTTGTTTTATCCAGTCTTGCTTGCTTAAAGAAAGTGGATTATAATTAAAATGAAGTTAAAATCCACATTTTGGGGTAAATTAAATAAACTGGACAAGAAAGTAATATCTTAGACACAATGTGTTGTTACAGTTCAGTCTACCCTGTGTCTCTCTGGTACACCAGTCATAATACCAT
The DNA here is from genome assembly GCA_023634145.1 of Thymallus thymallus. NCBI lineage: Eukaryota > Metazoa > Chordata > Actinopteri > Salmoniformes > Salmonidae > Thymallus > Thymallus thymallus. Next base: position 6,703,781 of record CM042403.1, on the reverse strand, counting down.
TGTTTTTTAACCTCACAGCAACCCAAGCTCCAACCACTGAACAATCCTCTTTCTCTCCAACTGCTGAGCCTGTTCAGACTGACAACACCGTCCAAGGACCTGAGGGTGGCAAGGAGAAGGACACCATGAGGTAATTATCACTCATTCAGCTGTATTTCACACTTACTCTTCCAAATGGATGACAGTAGAAATATGAAGAGGTTTTTCATGCTAGAGTTTAGGGCACAAAAACACCCTCCTTAAACATTTCCACAATGTGTTTTTGGCCAAGACACTGTTATAGAGACATTTACCATCATAGAGACAGAAACATTTACCACTTCCTCATATCTCTGTGGTTTGTAGAAGTAGCAGCACTGTATTCTTGGATGGTCAAGTTCATCACATGAAAGGTGTGAAGAGATGAACAAATGTTTCCATTTTGTCATAGCAGAAGAAAAATCATCAATCTATATATCTGTGATGTTTTATGGACTGTATTTTACAATAAACATAGTCTCTCACCTTCAGTTACATAGATCTAAAAGTCATACTGATTCCTCTGTGCATGTCGGTGGTGGTGATATCTGGTGTCCTAGTCACATGGAAGATGTGGAGAAATCATAGTAAGTATTCATTCTATAACTACTATAATGAAAAAGAGATCTGTTTGATTTTGGAGATATTTTCAGGAGACAAATATTTTCCTTGAAGACAACTGTATTAGCATATGTTATAACCAATGTATCTTGACATAAGAGGAGGAAACTCAAAAGTATAACTCTTCTATGATGAATGTATTCAGTATTATTCTAGTGTATCTCAGAGGTCTCTAATACTGCATCTCTCTTTCTTTATTCCAGAGGACAATAAGGCCATGGACCAGACAACAAACACCTCAGTGGTAGGCTACACTCATGTTCCTCTCATCTGACTCAAGGCCTTGTGGGTAAGACCCTGTCTGTGGATAATGCAGGACATGGCCATGGACAGGACATGGATATCAGATGGACTTAAATCATACATTATCTCTTCAGCTACAGCTTCATGTCCATTGTAACTGTACAATGTATACATGTTAACTCTATATTTACAGTGAATGTTACATACCCAGGACTGTTGAGACAGTGTGATTTCAGTTTCTCAAAGTGGATTGCTTTGTTGAACTAAAATTCGTATCTGTGGCGAAGTCAGTGGTTAAGGTGTTGTGATTTCCTGGTCAGCTTTGCAGACACAGTAGTCCTATGTTGCTTCTCTCTACTGTTCCTGTTTGACCTGACTGACACTGTGCTGTTTGAGAGAAACAAGCTCATATGTCAATGTTGTTAAAACAAATACATGACTTATATTGTGGATTACATAAATGTACAAAGGTATCTCATACATGTAGACTGATGAGTTTTATCATCAACCCCCTTTTTGTCTCTACCAGCTGGACTCATTTCCTGCCAATGGTGATGATGTAAGTTCCGTAACGTACAGCACTGTTGTCCCCGAGAGAAGGAACCAGTTGCATGTTCAGACCAAGGCAAGACTGCTGTTCTGATCACTATGACGTTAATATACTGATCAAGAATAGTTCATATAAGGAAATCAGTCAATTTAAATAAATTATTAGGCCCTTATCTATATATTCCACAGTGCTGGGAATACAGATATGCATCTGTTGGCCACAGATACCTTTGAAATAAAGTGAAGGGCTTTGATCAGAAAACCAGTCAGTATCTGGTGTGACCATCATATGCCTCATGCAGCACAACACATCTCCTTCGCATAGAGTTGATCAGACTGTTGATTGTGTCGTGTGGAATGTTGTCCCACTCCTCTTCAATAATTGATCATGTGGTCTACAGCTCACTAGCCCTACACCACACAGGTCAGTGTTGACTTATCTTCTCTCTCGTGTTCGTACACAGATGATGCTAATCTCTCAACAAAGAAACAGACAAGACCATATATTACTACTGTATGTGTACAATACATCACTCTTTATCCACACACTATTTATCCTGATCTTCTAGAGAAGCTGACTACTTTGTTATCATTAGTTCTATGTTCTATCTAGAACATGCCTGTATTGTGCACCAAACTACTTTCTCTCCAGCAGAGGGCAGCAACACAGCAGTGACTGACTGAGTGAAGATCTTGGTCCTAAAGAGCCCTTATCCAGGAAGGACAGCCACCTCCCCCTCCCGTATCACAACATGAGTCATGACTATCTATGTGCCTCCAATATGCTTCTGCCCTCACCTCCTAACCCACCTCTGTCTCCTTGTTGTGTCCATAAACTACTGAAGACAGTCTGCTGTGCTTGATTTTATTATCACCACATATCTGTTATATTAGTTACTGTATGAACCTCCCACCTACTCCAATGACCTTTACCCTTGTCACTTTTTACCCACATCACCATCTTATTGATCTCATATATCTAGTCAAATGTAACTGATCATGATAAAATGCTTATATTTAATGTACAAGCTGTGTAATTAAATGAATATCTAATGCTGAATGGAAATTAATTGAAATTCGTATTGGTATTTTAGAAGTGGGTTAAAACTAGACCATGGAATGTAGTAGTTGCTATCTGCCACTGAGGGGGGCATATACACTCAAAACAGAAGCAGGAAACGTCTAGCAACCCAAAGGTTGTGTGTTTGAATCTCATCTTTGAATCTCATCTTGGACAACTTTAGCATTTTAGCAACTTTGCAAGTATGTACTACTTTTTAACTATTTTGCAACTACTCAACATGTTAGCTTAACCTAAACCTAACCTTACACCTATAATCTAACCTTAACAACCCTTTAACCTTAACCATCACCTTAACCCCTAGCCTAGATAAAATTAGCGACCTGGCTAATGTTAGCATTAGCCAACTTGCCACCAAAGCTAACATTAGCCACAACAAATTGCAATTCATAACATATCATATGAATTGTAATTTGTGTGTCTGCATAGACAGGAGGCTCCTTCACCATTCCATGATGTCATTATCATCAGGATTACTTAAACATTTGTGTCATCGATATTACCTCGATATGTGTTACCAAGTGGCACAGTGGTCTAAGACACTGCATCACATGCTAGAGGTGTCACTACAGACAACCTGGTTCGAATTCAGACTGTATCACAACTGGCTGTGATTGGGAGTCCCATAGGGTGGCGCACAATTGGCCCAGCGTCATCCGAGCTTGGCCGGTATAGGCCGTCGTTGTTCTGAACTGAATTGCCTAGTTATATAACGTTCACATAAATATATATATATATTTATATTATTATGTAGTGGGCACTGATAAGGCCTCAATCTCTGATAACATCAACCAGAGAATCTTCCCTGTGACCATGAAGTCTACAAAAAAGTTACTTTGTACAGATACAGTGGGGAGAACAAGTATTTGATACACTGCCGATTTTGCAGGTTTTCCCACTTACAAAGCATGTAGAAGTCTGTAATATTTATCATAGGTACACTTCAACTGTGAGTGACGAATCTAAAACAAAAATCTAGAAAATCACATTGTATGATTTTTAAGTAATTAATTTGCATTTTATTGCATGACATAAGTATTTGATACATCAGAAAAGTAGAACTTAATATTTGGTACAGAAACCTTTGTTTGCAATTACAGAGATCATACGTTTCCTGTAGTTCTTGACCAGGTTTGCACACACAGCAGCAGGGATTTTGGCCCACTCCTCCATACAGATCCTTCAGGTTTCGGGGCTGTCGCTGGACAGTACGGACTTTCAGCTCCCTCCAAAGATTTTCTATTGGGTTCAGGTCTGGAGACTGGCTAGGCCACTCCAGGACCTTGAGATGCTTCTTACGGAGCCACTCCTTAGTTGCCCTGGCTGTGTGTTTCGGGTCGTTGTCATGCTGGAAGACCCAGCCACGACCCATCTTCAATACTATTACTGAGGGAAGGAGGTTGTTGGCCAAGATCTCGCGATACATGGCCCCATCCATCCTCCCCTCAATACGGTGCAGTCGTCCTGTCCCCTTTGCAGAAAAGCATCCCCAAAGAATGATGTTTCCACCTCCATGCTTCACGGTTGTGATGGTGTTCCTGGGGTTGTACTCATCCTTCTTCTTCCTCCAAACACGGCGAGTGGAGTTTAGACCAAAAAGCTCTATTTTTGTCTCATCAGACCACATGACCTTCTCCCATTCCTCCTCTGGATCATCCAGATGGTCATTGGAAAACTTCAGACGGGCCTGGACATGCGCTGGCTTGAGCAGGGGGACCTTGCGTGCGCTGCAGGATTTTAATCCATGACGGCGTAGTGTGTTACTAATGGTTTTCTTTGAGACTGTGGTCCCAGCTCTCTTCAGGTCATTGACCAGGTCCTGCCGTGTAGTTCTGGGCTGATCCCTCACCTTCCTCATGATCATTGATGCCCCACGAGGTGAGATCTTGCATGGTGCCCCAGACCGAGGGAACTTCTTCCATTTTCGAATAATTGCGCCAACAGTTGTTGCCTTCTCACCAAGCTGCTTGCCTATTGTCCTGTAGCCCATCCCAGCCTTGTGCAGGTCTACAATTTTATCCCTGATGTCCTTACACAGCTCTCTGGTCTTGGCCATTGTGGAGAGGTTGGAGTCTGTTTGATTGAGTGTGTGGACAGGTGTCTTTTATACAGGTAACGAGTTCAAACAGGTGCAGTTAATACAGGTAATGAGTGGAGAACAGGAGGGCTTCTTAAAGAAAAACTAACAGGTCTGTGAGAGCCGGAATTCTTACTGGTTGGTAGGTGATCAAATACTTATGTCATGCAATTAAATGCAAATTAATTATTTAAAAATCATACAATTGGATTTTCTGGATTTTCCGTCTCTCACAGTTGAAGTGTACCTATGATAAAAACTACAGACCTCTACATGCTTTGTAAGTAGGAAAACCTGCAAAATCGGCAGTGTATCAAATACTTGTTCTCCCCACTGTATGCATCTGTTGGTCACAGATACCTTTGAAAAAAAGATAGGGGCAAGGATCAGAAAACCAGTCAGTATCTGGTGTGACCATCATATGCCTCATGCAGCACAACACATCTCCTTCGCATAGAGTTGATCAGACTGTTGATTGTGGCGTGTGGAATATTGTCCCACTCCTCATGTGGTCTACAGCTCACTAGCCCTACACCACAAAGGTCAGTGTTGACTTATCTTGGTTTTTCCACATTTTTTAATTTTTTTTATCCTCAGCAACCTACACACAATACTTCATAATGACAATGCTAAAATAGGGTTTTAGAAATTGAGATGTTTCTACAAATTGATTGGAGTCCACTTGTGGTAAATTAAATTGATTGGACATGACTTGAGCTCCCAAATATGGGCTCCCATAGTGGCGTTGTCATCTAAGACACTGCATCTCAGTGCTAGAGGCGTCACTACAGACAACTGGTTTGAATCCAGACTGTATCACAACTGGACGTGATTGGGAGTTCCATAGGGCGGTGCACAATTGGCCCAGTGATGTATGAGTTTGGCCGTTGTAGGCCGTCATTGTAAATAAGAATCAGTTCTTAACTGACTTGGCTGTTTAAATAAAGGTTACATTTAATTTGGAAAGGGACACATCTGTCTATATAAGGTCCCACAGTTGACAGTGCATGTCAGAGCAAAAACCAAGCCATGAGGTAGAGCTCTGAGACAGGAATGTGTTGAAGCACAGATCTGAGGAAGGCTCCCAAAAGTTGTCTGCAGCATTGAAGGTCTCCAAGAACACAATGACCTCCATCATTCTTAAATGGAAGAAGTTTGGGACAGAGCTGGCCACCCGGCCAAACTGAGCAATCAGGGAGATGACCAAGAACCTGATGGTCACTCTGACAGAGCTCTAGAGTTCCTCTGTGGAGATTGGAGAACCTCCCAAAAGGACAACCCTCTGCAGCACTCCACCAATCAGGCCTTTATGGTAAAGTGGCCAGACGGAAGCCACTCCTCAGTAAAAGGCACATGACAGCCTGCTTGGAGTTTGCCAAAAGGCACCTAAAGATTCTCAGACCTTGAGAAAAAAAGATTAACTGGTCTGATGAAAACCAGATTAAACTTTTTGGCCTGAATGCCAAGCTTCACGTCTGGAAGAAACCTGGTACCATCCCTACAATGAAGCATGGTGGTGGCAGCATCATGCTGTGGGGGTGTTTTTTAGTGGCAGGGACAGGGAGACTAGTCAGGATCGAGGCAAAGATGAACAGAACATACATATATATGCTCCAGACACTGACATTGCTCGTCCTAATATGTATAGATTTCTTAATTCCATTCATTTACTTTTAGATTTGTTAGTCGTTTTGTTCTATATCTATGGACACGACCCAGTCATTCGTTCGAAATGTTCCGTTGCCATGCTGCCTAGCAACGCTCTTATCCCTTGCTTGCCAGCTAGCTAACTACGGCTTACACAGTCAGGTCAAACAGTGCAGCTAGAATAACAGCAAAGTAGCTGCATTTGCGTTTTGGATACATCCATAATGAGCTAATGATGCGCTGTTTCGCCTGGTATAGAAAATGTGCTCTTTCGTCAGGACACTGTTCAGAGGAGCTAGCCAACTACAGAGCTAATGCAGTCACTTGAAACTTGTTCTCAACTGTCTTACCTGGTTAAATAAAGGTGAATTAAAATAAAAATAAATAAATAATGCAGCTGGTAAGACAGCAAACTAACTGCATTTCATGTCGTTTTACTGTTTTTTCTTTGTATCCTTAAAACAGTAGTGTGAAAAACTAATTCAAAGTACTACTTAAGTAGTTTTTGGGGGTATCTGCTCTTTACTTTACTATTTATATTTTTGACAACTTTTACTTCACTACATTCTTAATGAAAATAATGTACTTTTTACTCCATACATTTTCCCCGACACCCAAAAATACTAGTTACATTTTGAATGCCTAGCAGGGACAGGAAAATGGTCCAATTCACCCCAGGGCGGCGTTATGTGCGGGCCTTAGGGTGCCTGTCATGCCAAATAATGTCCTCCGGCAAAAAAGTGTCCCCTCTGCGTCACAATGGGATTCGATTATAGCAATAAGGCACAAGGGGGTGTGGTATACGACCAATATACCATGGCTAAGGGCTGTTCTTAAATCACGACGCATCGCGGAATGCCTGGATACGGCCATTAGCCGTGGTAGATTGGCCATGTATCACAAAACCCGAGCAGTGCCGTCCCGTGGCATAGGCGGAATAGGCAAATACTAGGGGCGCCCAAACGAGTGAAGATTTTATTACAATGTTTCATTATGTTTTAATACTATTAATTCAAAATATTACCAAAAAACATTTTTTGTTTTTACCATTATTTTACTAGGCAAGTCAGTTAAGAACAAATTCTTATTTTCAATGACGGCCTAGGAACAGTGGGTTAACTGCCTTCGATCCAGCAACCTTTCGGATATGGGCCCAACACTCTAACCACCTGCCGCCCCTCAGTTCCATGAGTATTTTTTTGTTGTTGTTTACATTTTAACTACAAACAACGTGGATAGATCTCATTGCCAACAATAGCGAAGCAGAAATTGTGACAATAAACTGGAAAAAGAATGTTTGAAAGGCGAGTTTGTGCCACAGTGCTCAATAAAACTAATAGGAGCTGGCAGGGTGAAAAATGCCCTAAAATGTTGTTTTTTTTGTGATTACTTCAAAACGAGGGCAAGCAGCTGCGAAATACAAACAAAATAGCACAGTTGGTTAGGAGTCATTAAAACAGCAGCCATCCCCAGCCATTTGAAGTTCAATCAAGATTCTTCTTGGGTTTTACTCTACAAGCTTGGCACACCTGTATTTAGGGAGTTTCTCCCATTCTTCTCTGCAGATCCCCTCAAGCTCTGTCAGCTTGGATGGGAACAAAGAATCTTGTTTATCACGGTCTGAGAGTCTTTAGGTGCCTTTTGGCAAACTCCAAGTGGGCTGTATGTGCCTTTTACTGAGGAGTGGCTTTCGTCTGGCCACTCTACCATAAAGGCCTGATTGTTGGAGTGCAGCAGAGATGGTTGTCCTTTTGGAAGGTTTTCCCATCTCCACAGAAGAACTCCAGAGCTTTGTCAGAGTGACCATCGGGTTCTTGGTCACCTCCCTTACCAAGGCCCTTCTACCCCCTACTGCTCAGTTTGGCTGGGCGGCCAAAGAGGAAGAGACAAAAACAACATGGGAGTTACACATGGGAATAAACAAACGTATAGTCAATAACACAATAGAAATAGAATTTGCAGTGTGTGCAAATGTAGTAAGATTAGGAAGGTAGGACAATAAATAGGCCATAGTGGCGAAATAATTACAAATTAGCATTAACACTGGACTGACAGATGTGCAGATGATGATGTACAAATTGGGATACTGGAGTGCAGATGAGCAAAAATAATAAATATGGGGATGAGGTAGTAGGTTGGGCTATTTACAGATGGGCTATGTACAGATATCTTAGCTAGTCTAGTTAGCCAACGTTAGCCCTGCTTGTAAAAGTCAATTAAAATGCTTTTCAATTCCCATCCCCTTTTGTAATTAATAGTTGTAAGCCTTTGCATTTTCATTATTGATTAGTCTTATATATATATTATAGCAATATAATCTCTACCTCAGCACAGCCCAGAGATGCAGCATCAGGCATCTACAAAAAGGCTGCACATATTGACATGGAAGGTATTGGAGGTCCGTCTTGCAAAGGGGCTAACAATAGATAAGCAAGAGATGGCATTCGCTGAGGCTGAGAGAAACAGGTGGCGTGAAGTTCTTACCAGATTGGTGGCAGTAATTCAGTCCTTAGCTGAAAGAAACATGGCTTTAAGGGGATCCACAGACATATAAAAACAAACCAGACAATGGCCATTTTCTCAAAGAGGGGGAGCTTATGGCCAAATTTGATCCAGTAATGAAGCAGCATGTTGGTAGGGTGGAAAGTGTAGCTGGCAGTCACACACCTGGGCAAAATAATCCAAAATGAACTGATAGACTCCATCAGCGCAAAAATACTAGAAAAAATAGTGGAAGAGATCAAAACATCAAAGTATTTCAAAATGATTTCTGATTGCACCCCTGATCTGAGTCATAAGGAACAGCTCTCTGTCATTGTCAGGATTGTGTTACTGGAAGACATACCACAAATTAAAGAACATTTCATGGGCTTTCTTGTGGCAGAGGAGTCAACAGGGGAAAGTTTGTCATCTCTCATCCTCAAAAGGCTGGAGGAGCTGAACATCCCCTTTGAGGACTGCAGAGGACAGTCCTATGACAACGGCGCCAACATGAAGGGAAAGAATAAAGGTGTTCCGGCTAGGCTGCTTCAACAGAACTCAAGAGGCTATTTTGTCCCAAGTGGTGCCCACACTTTAAATCTGGTGGTAGCTGATGCTGATAAGTCTTTGGCTGAGGAGGTTGGATCCTACCGCTTTTCTATTTGCACAGTCATATGGTATGACATCCTAAACAGGATCCAGCTTGTGAGTAAACTGATGCAGTCAGCCTCTATGCAGCTACATGTGGCTGTCAACTTGCTGAAGAAAACCAGAGATTCCCTTACCTGCTACAGAAACACTGGATTTTCTGATGCACAGACAACTGCAAAGGAAATGTGCGAGGAGATGAACGTGGAGGCTGTACTCAAACAAAAGCGGTTGAGAACCACAAAAAGGCACTTTGGTTATGAGGCTCCAGATGAGCCTATTGGTGTTATACTCCGAAAAAATGGAAACCACATTTTTTGATGTGGTAGTGGATACAGCCCTCTCTTCACTTGATGAGAGATTTCAGAGCCTGGGAGAGGTGAATTACAAATTTGGAGTGCTCCTCAACTTCCCCAACATGTCAAAGATGAGTTGCTAGAGCACTGTCAAACCCTGAGCACTGCTCTAAGCCATGCGTGAAACTTGGCCATAAAATAATAGAATGCTGCTGCTTCAACAAACCACAGAGGTACGAGGAAGTGGTATATAGCCCTTCTGTAAATAGTCCACCCTACTACCACACCCCCCCCCCCCAAATGTTTTTGTTGCATTCCAGTATCTATTTGCACACCATCATTTGCACATCCATCATTCCAGTGTTAATGCTAATTTGTAATTTATTTTGCCACTATGGCCTATTTATTGTCCTACCTTCCTAACCTTACTGCATTTTGCACTACATTTGCACTCTGTATATACAGTGGGGAGAACAAGTATTTGATACACTGCCGATTTTGCAGGTTTTCCCACTTACAAAGCATGTAGAAGTCTGTAATTTTTATCATAGGTACTCTTCAACTGTGAGTGACGGAATCTAAAACAAAAATCCAGAAAATCACATTGTATGATTTTTAAGTAATTAATTAGCATTTTATTGCATGACATAAGTATTTGATACATCAGAAAAGCAGAACTTAATATTTGCTACAGAAACCTATGTTTGCAATTACAGAGATCATACGTTTCCTGTAGTTCTTGACCAGGTTTGCACACACTGCAGCAGGGATTTTGGCCCACTCCTCCATACAGATCCTTCAGGTTTCGGGGTGTCGCTGGGCAATACGGACTTTCAGCTCCCTCCAAAGATTTTCTATTGGGTTCAGGTCTGGAGACTGGCTAGGCCACTCCAGGACCTTGAGATGCTTCTTACGGAGCCACTCCTTAGTTGCCCTGGCTGTGTGTTTCGGGTCGTTGTCATGCTGGAAGACCCAGCCACGACCCATCTTCAATGCTCTTACTGAGGGAAGGAGGTTGTTGGCCAAGATCTCGCGATACATGGCCCCATCCATCCTCCCCTCAATACGGTGCAGTCGTCCTGTCCCCTTTGCAGAAAAGCATCCCCAAAGAATGATGTTTCCACCTCCATGCTTCACGGTTGGGATGGTGTTCTTGGGGTTGTACTCATCCTTCTTCTTCCTCCAAACACGGCGAGTGGAGTTTAGACCAAAAAGCTCTATTTTTGTCTCATCAGACCACATGACCTTCTCCCATTCCTCCTCTGGATCATCCAGATGGTCGTTGGCAAACTTCAGATGGGCCTGGACATGCGCTGGCTTGAGCAGGGGGACCTTGCGTGCGCTGCAGGATTTTAATCCATGACGGCGTAGTGTGTTACTAATGGTTTCCTTTGAGACTGTGGTCCCAGCTCTCTTCAGGTCATTGACCAGGTCCTGCCGTGTAGTTCTGGGCTGATCCCTCACCTTCCTCATGATCATTGATGCCGCACGAGGTGAGATCTTGCATGGTGCCCCAGACCGAGGGAGATTGACCGTCATCTTGAACTTCTTCCATTTTCTAATAATTGCGCCAACAGTTGTTGCCTTCTCACCAAGCTGATTGCCTATTGTCCTGTAGCCCATCGCAGCCTATTGCAGGTCTACAATTTTATCTCTGATGTCCTGACACAGCTCTCTGGTCTTGGCCATTGTGGAGAGGTTGGAGTCTGTTTTGATTGAGTGTGTGGACAGGTGTCTTTTATACAGGTAACGAGTTCAAACAGGTGCAGTTAATACAGGTAATGAGTGGAGAACAGGAGGGCTTCTTAAAGAAAAACTAACAGGTCTGTGAGAGCCGGAATTCTTACTGGTTGGTAGGTGATCAAATACTTATGTCATGCAATAAAATGCAAATTAATTATTTAAAAATCATACAATGTGATTTTCTGGATTTTTGTTTTAGATTCCGTCTCTCACAGTTGAAGTGTACCTATGATAAAAATTACAGACCTCTACATGCTTTGTAAGTAGGAAAACCTGCAAAATCGGTAGTGTATCAAATACTTGTTCTCCCCACTGTAGATTCGCTATTGTGTTATTGACTGTACATTTTGTTTACAACTCTGTTGTTTTTTGTCGCACTGCTTTGCTTTGTATTGACCAGGTCGCAGTTGTAAATGAGAAGTTGTTCTCAACTGACCTACCTGGTTAAATAAAGATGAAATAAAAATAAATAAATGTCCACACTGTATTTCTGGCTAAGACACTGTTAGAGACATTTAGCATTTCCTCATATCTCTGTGGTTGTCAAAGTAGAAGCATTCTATAGTTTCACACACAAGGTGTTGACACTGTTTCCATTTGTCAAAGCAGCACACAAAGCCTCATTCAAAAATAATAATATATCTGTGATGTTTTATGGACTGTATTTTACAATAAACATAGTCTCTCACCTTCAGTTCCATAGATCTAAAAGTCCTACTGATTCCTCTGGGCATGTTGGTGGTGGTGATATCTGGTGTCCTAGTCACATGGAAGATGTGGAGAAAGCATAGTAAGTATTCATTCTATAATGACTATAATGAAAAAGTGATCTGTTTGATTTTGGAGATATTTTCAGGAGACAAATATTTTCCTTAAAGACAACTGTATTAGCATATGTTATAACCAATGTATCTTGACATAAGAGGAGGAAACTCAAAAGTATAACTCTTCTATGATGAATGTATTCAGTATTATTCTAGTGTATCTCAGAGGTCTCTAATACTGCATCTCTCTTTCTTTATTCCAGAGGACAATAAGGTCATGGACCAGACAATAAACACCTCAGTGGTAGGCTACACTCATGTTCCTCTCATCTGCCTCGAGGCCTTGTGGGTAAGACACTGTCTGTGGATAATGCAGGACATGGCCATGGACAGGACATGGATATCAGATGGACTTAAATCATACATTATCTCTTCAGTTACAGCTTCATGTCCATTGTAACTGTATAATTTATACAACTCTATATTTACAGTGAATGTTACATAACCAGGACTGTTGAGACAGTGTGATTTCAGTTTCTCAAAGTGGATTACAGTGTAGAGCTAAAAATTGTATCTGTAGTGAAGTCAGTGGTTAAGGTGTTGTGATTTCCTGTTCAGCTTTTGCAGACACAGTAGTCCTATGTTGCTTCTCTGTACTGTTCCTGTTTGACCTGACTGACACTGTGCTGTTTGAGAGGAAGAAAGCTCATATCTCAATGTTGTTAAAACAAATACATGCCTTTTATTGTGGATTATGTAAATGTACAAAGGTATCTCATACATGTAGACTGATGATGAGTTTTATCATCATCCCCTTTGTGTGTCTCTACCAGCTGGACCCACTTCCTGTCAAAGGTGATGATGTGACGTACAGCACTGTTGTCCCCAAGAGGAGGAACCAGTTAAATGTACAGACCAAGGTAAGACTGCTATTCTGATCACTATGATGTTAATAGATGAATTTGTAGCTATGTGGCAGACTGGTGCATGGGGTTATAGATGAAGTCACAATGCCCCTGTACACAAAGGTCAATTCAGAAATTGTTTGTCGAGATCGGTGTGGAAGAACTTGACTGGCCTGTACAGAGCCCTGACCCCATAGAACAACTTTGGAATGAATTGGAACGCCAACTGCGAGCAAGGCCTTATCAGCCAACAGCAATGCCCAACCTCACTAATGCTCTTGTGGCTGAAGTCCAAACAGCAATATTCCAACGTCTAGTGGAAAGTCATCCCAGAAGAGTGAACGCTGTTATAGCAGCAAAGGAGGGACCAACTCCATATTAATATCCATGGTTTTGGAATGAGATGTTCAAAGAGCAGGTGTCCACTTACTTTTGGCCATGGAGTGTATTTGGGAGACACTGAAAATGTGTCATGCTGTAAACATTGTTGAGTTATAATGTCTTTATCTAAACCAATGACATTTTATATAAACTTATTTAGAAGATGTTATGCCAGGTGTAGCAAAATGCTATCCAGCAGTGCAATAATATCTAACAATTCACACAGATCTATAAGTAAAAGCATGGAATTAAGAAATATATAAATATTAGTAAAATCAATGTCGGAGTCCGGAGTATAAATATATATATATATCCGACTATGTATATATATATATATATATATATATATATATATATATATATGTGTGATGGGATGTATAGACATTAGGGACTGTATGTGTTTAGAGTATTTAGTATCTGTGGAATACGTAGAATAGAATAGTATATATACACTCAAGACCGCTCCTATTAATAGCTGAGTCGAGTCACACACATCTTTAGCGTAGACCCGGCCCTCCTTTCATCCGTTTCAACAGGGTCCTGTTCATAAGGGAGCACAATAGCAAAACGTTTTTGCAACAGAAAACAAAAATAAGCATTTCTCATTGGACAAGTCCATGTAATGCCTCCCTGTTTGTCTGTTTTCTTCTGTTTGGTGCCAAATGAACACAACCCAGCTTTCTCTTTCCTCTCAACTGTAGGTTCTCTGCTGAACAGGAGGAAACTCACAGTGCCTCTATAACCACATGTTTATTCTAATTATCTTTCATTTTCTGTGAAAAAAGTTTCTATGTTTACGGCGGTACTGCCCTCATGGTTGGGTTAGGGTTAGGGTACTGCCCTCATGGTTGGGTTAGGGTTAGGGTACTGTCCTCATGGTTGGGTTAGGGTTAGGTTACTGTCCTCATGGTTGGGTTAGGGTTAGGGTACTGTCCTCATGGTTGGGTTAGGGTTAGGGTACTGCCCTCATGGTTGGGTTAGGGTTAGGGTACTGTCCTCATGGTTGGGTTAGGTTACTGCCCTCATGGTTGGGTTAGGGTTAGGGTACTGTCCTCATGGTTGGGTTAGGGTTAGGGTACTGCCCTCATGGTTGGGTTAGGGTTAGGGTACTGACCTCATGGTTGCCTAAGGGGTCTGGCAATGACTGGGGGAAATATGAGAGGTCAAAGGTTTACTTTCACTGGCAAACCCTTCATTAGAAATGCACTGTATATACTCAGAGCTTAGTCTCAGAGAAAGAGGCCTCCTTTTAGCAGTGTGGACTGACAGAGTGAGAGTTGAGAGAGGGACAATCTTACTAGTAAGACAGGCAGCAGTACTAGTAAGACAGGCAGCAGTACTAGTAAGACAGGCAGCAGTACTAGTAAGCCAGGCAGCAGTACTAGTAAGCCAGGCAGCAATACTAGTAAGGCAGATCAAAGACAAATGAACAGCAAGTGGTCAGTAAATCAGTAGTAATCAAGCGGTCAGTAACTCAGTAGTAATCAAGCGGTCAGTAACTCAGTAGTAATCAAGCGGTCAGTAAATCAGTAGTAATCAAGCGGTCAGTAATCAGTAGTAATCAAGCGGTCAGTAATCAGTAGTAATCAAGCGGTCAGTAACTCAGTAGTAATCAAGCGGTCAGTAACTCAGTAGTAATCAAGCGGTCAGTAACTCAGTAGTAATCAAGCGGTCAGTAACTCAGTAGTAATCAAGCGGTCAGTAACTCAGTAGTAATCAAGCGGTCAGTAATCAGTAGTAATCAAGCGGTCAGTAATCAGTAGTAATCAAGCGGTCAGTAATCAGTAGTAATCTTTCATTAAGGTCCTCGACTCATTGGCCTTAAAGGATCACTGGCTCTCGTACATTAAGTCTAGTTGTATTTACATTCCAATATGCTGTGTGTAATTCCATCCAATGAGATGTTCTTGTTTGCCACCAAAATATGTAGCAAAGTAGACAGCCAGAGAGTTACGTTGGCACCTATGTGTAATACAGTTATGTAATGAAAACGAAACACCAGTGATATTACAGTGCAAAAACTAAGTAAAAACTCAGCAGTGTTCAGCAGTGCGTCTAGATCCAGGTCCTGGTACGGGCAGAAACGACCAACTATCTATCCAACAATCTATCCAACAATCTATCCTACTATCTATCCAACTATCTATCTAATCATCTATCCTACTATCTATACTACTATCTATCCAACTATCTATCCTACTATCTATCCAACTATCTATCCTACTATCTATCCTACTATCTATCTAACCATATATCCTACTATCTATCTAAGTATCTATCCAACTATCTCTCCAACCATCTATCCAACCATCTATCCAACCATCTATCCAACCATCTATCCAACCATCTATCCAACTATCTATCCCGCTATCTATACAACTATCTTTCTAACTAGGTATCTAACTAACTAGGTATCTAACTATCTATCCAACTAAGCATCCAACTAGGTATGCAACAAAGTATCCAACTAGGTATCTAGCTATCCAACTAAGCATCTAACTAAGTATCCAACTAACCATCCAACTAGGTATCCAACTAGGTATCCAACTAGGTATCCAACTAAGCATCTAACAAAGTATCCGACTATGTATCCAACCAAGCATCCAACTAAGCATCCAACTAGGTATCCAACTATGTATCCAACTAAGCATCCAACTATGTATCCAACTAAGCATCCAACTAAGCATCCAACTAGGTATCCAACTATGTATCCAACTAAGCATCCAACTATGTATCCAACTAAGCATCCAACTAAGCATCCAACTAGGTATCCAACTAGGTATCCAACTAGGTATCCAACTAGGTATCCAACTAGGTATTCAACTAGGTATCCAACTAGGTATCCAACTAGGTATCCAACTATGTATCCAACTAGGTATCCAATAGAATACCAGACACTTGTAGAATCTATGCCAAGGTGCATTGAAGCTGTTCTGGCTCATTGTTGCCCAACGCCCTGTTAAGACACTTTATGTTGGTGTTTCCTGTAGCTTCATCAGGTTCAATTCGACACTTGTTTTGGATACCTCCCACCGGGCACACACTGGTTGAATCAACGTTGTTTGAACCAACATGGAATAGACGTTGAATTGATGTCTGTGCCCAGTGGGCTGTAACATTAAGCTTACAGCTATAAAGAATCAGAAATCATTAACTACATCACAATGTATATAAAGCCATCATCATTGTAGTCTTTACAGCACAAGTCCCACTCCCAGACTGAACCAAAATGAACCCTGCTGCTTCGGGCCCTCATTGCTTCTTGACGTCTTTACCCACGACGTCAGAAACTATAGTGTGGTTGAAGACACAAACAGTGGAGACCTTCCCTTTGCCATGTGTGGTGTGGTATTAGATTGAGGCCGACCTCACCGGCCGCACGTGTTACGGCTGCCCTGATTGGAGGTTGAAGGGTGTGTGTGTGTGTGATGGTGTCATCAATGGGTGAGTTGTGCTCACACCCCTACCCTCTTTTCATGAGTAAAGTCCCCATAGTCACAGTATAACCATAGAATTAGAATTTATTAATTATAGTATGACCCAAAAATGTGTATAAGTCGGCGAAACCTCTTCAATCAGCTCTTCTTCACAGTTCTTTTCGCCCACCCTATCCCTCCTGGGTTACATTACACAGTTACATGGTTACATAAGCCGGACTGACCCTATAAAACCAACCAGCTGTTTATCTCAAGCTATTTCCAGAGCAGTAAAAAACACTAGCTCCCCGTTAATACAGATCTCTTAACATCGAATGTTTCACAAATACTTTATATGAAGTATGCACTGTCAAAGTCAAACAAGCCTTCGACAGCTATCGGACCTAAAATGCGTCACTGACTGAAATTCAGCTTATCATTGTTGGAGTTCTGGGTCTTCTGTAGATGATCCTTTACAACCTGTAACTGCCGGAGAGGATCGAAAATGTCCTATCCAGAGTTCCAGACACACATCTGGCCAAACATTGAGTGGTCTGACTGTAATAGTAATCCATACACCATACTGAGTCAACTGGAGACCAGTCATATTGCTCAACAGTAACTAGAAGGTTAGCTTGATACCGACCATGATTGAAAACTGCTCAAAGTAGAAGAAGTTACAAGTAAATTCAGACCTAGAATCCTGCTGTATCCTACCCTTTCCCATAAAAAGGAAAAACTACACACTGCCCTGAAATCAGCACTTACAGGGAAAGTTCACCCAAATTGCTAAATTACTTACTTTACCAAGCCATTGCCACCAACCACTAACTTTTAAGCATTTTATAACCAAAACCAATGGAAGTCAATGTACTGAATCATATAGTACCAGTCAAAAGCCTGGACTCAACTATTCATTCAAGGGTTTTTCTTTATTTTTACTATTTTCTACATTGTAGAATAATAGTGAAGACATCAAAACTATGAAATAACACATATGGAATCATGTAGTAACCAAAAAAGTGTTAAACAAATCAAAATATATTTTATATTTGAGATTCTTCAAAGTAGCCACCCTTTGCCTTGATAACAGCTTTGCACACTCTTGGCATTCACCAGGAATGCTTTCCAACAGTCTTGAAGGAGTTCCCACATATGCTGAGCACTTCCCAATTGAGATGGTTTGGGATGAACTCATGAACTCATTAAATTTGGACTCATCAGACCAAAGGACAGATTTCCACCGGTCTAATGTCCATTACTTGTGTTTCTTGGCCCAAGCAAGTCTCGTCATCTTATTGGTGTCCTTTAAAAGTGGTTGCTTTGCAGCAATTCGACCATGAAGGCCTGATTCACGCAGTCTCCTCTGAACAGTCTCCTCTGAAGTATTTATTTGGGCTGCAATTTCTGAGGCTGGTAACTCTAATGAACTTATCCTTTGCAGCAAAGGTAACTCTTGGCCTTCCTTTCCTGTGGCGGCCCTCATAAGAGCCAGTTTCATCATAGTGCTTGATGGTTTTTGCGACTGCACTTTCAAAGTTCTTGAAATTCTCCGGATTGACTGACCTTCATGTTTTTATAAGTAATGATGGACTGTCGTTTCTCTTTGCTTATTTGAACTGTTCATGCCATAATATGGACTTGGTCCTTTGCCAAAATC
This sequence comes from Thymallus thymallus, assembly GCA_023634145.1. NCBI lineage: Eukaryota > Metazoa > Chordata > Actinopteri > Salmoniformes > Salmonidae > Thymallus > Thymallus thymallus. The sequence continues at coordinate 6,685,251 of CM042403.1, read as the reverse complement.
TTCTGTATACCACCCCTACCTTGTCACAACATAACTGATTGGCTCAAATGCATTAATACGTTTTAACTAGGCACACCTGTTAATTGAAACGCATTCCAGGTGACAACCTCATGAAGCTGGTTGAGAGAATGCCATGAGCAGGGGTGGGTAGAGTACTGAACAAATGTACTCCAGTAAGAGTACAACTACTACGGTAAAATTTTACTCAAGTAGGAATAAAGTTACCACCTAAGAAAACTACTCAAGTAAGAGTAAATGAGTACTCAATCAAAAAAGTACTTGAGTACAGTTACTTTGAGTACATTTACATTTTTATAGTTTTGTTTAATAAACCAAATACTAACATTGTAAAACTGTAACAAATTGTTATGTTGTTAGCGTATTGTAGAGGATATAACAGGGCTAGGATAACAGAAATAATAATATATTTATCTTTAAACATTTCTTGAAAAAAAATGATACAGCACAATCGAGCCCAGTCTACTTTGTGTATTTTTTGTTCAGCTTCAGAAGAAGCTGGTTTTCAAAGTTTTTGCAGCCTAGTCTAGCTCTTTTACTTGTAAGAATCAGTTCGGCACAACTGAACAGTCTTTCACATGCAGCAGATGCAGGCAGGGGAGTGTTGATCCTAACAGATAGATTCTTTAGCTCAGGGAAAGAGTGCAGCAACTCCATAAAAACGAGTTACGGTCATGGCTAGTAGTGACGGAGACAGAAAAAAATGCGCCAGGGGAAAGCACCTGTGGTGCTAGCCTATTTGCACTAATGTAACAATTTACAAAAGTATTTTGAATGTCAGTAAACTTCTGTTAATATCGAAGCTGTCCGTTTCATTACGTTATATTCATGTAATAAAAATGTAAATGGTAAAATAAATGGTAATCTGCATGAGAATTCTTTTTTTTATAGCGATCATCCCTAGCGATCAAATTGAACCGGACGGACGTGATCACAATAAGCAGACTCTTCTCATACTTTATGTGCAGAAATAGCAACTTAGGTATCCATTAGAAACCCATTTAAAATTAACCATTGGAGTAACTATTTATGCCATCCTAAAAATAAGAATTGACCACTAATACAACACAACACATAACCCTACATTTTTCTATAATATTTTCTAGCTAGCTAGTCCCTATTGACATTTAGCTTTACATTGTATCTACACTACTGGGCAATTTAGATAGCTAGCTATGTTGGCTACCTATTGCTAGCTAATTAGAGTTAGCTAGCAGCTAGCTAATTAGAGTTAGCTAGCAGCTAGCTAATTAGAGTTAGCTAGCAGCTAGCTAATTAGCCTAACTTACCTCAATGTAGAGGATGAATTTTTAAAAGTCGAGATTTCCGCGTTTTTGTTGAGGCAAAGGCAACATTTCATGATGATATTATTGCCTCTTTTACTTTTGAAAATAAAAATGTCCTGCAATTGTGGCCAAGGATTGTCACAATTTGCCACATCTTGATCCTCTACTGGGCTGTTCATGCTTGACTGATGATGAGTAGAGTAGTAGTGAGAATGGGTTTCATTTGTCATTCTACATGATGAGCGAGAATTGGCTTACAAAAATACCTGTAGATAACCTTTAACGATTTTTTTACCGTTACAAATGAAATGTAGCTGAGTAAAGAGTACTTTACTTGCTGAAAAAAATACTTACTCCAAATGCGTACTCTTTTACTCATTTGCGTTACTTGTAACACCTTACTACCCACCCCTGTATATACAGCAATATTTGAATAGGATGTCATTAACTAGAACACAGTATATACATATGAAATGAGTAAAACAGTATGTAAACATTATTAAAGGGACCAGTGTTCCATTATTAAAGAGACCAGTGACTCCATGTCTATGTACATAGGGGAGCAGCCTCTAAGGGGCAGGGTTGAGTAACCGGGTGGTAGCCGGCTAGTGACAAAGTTCAGGGCAAGGTAACGGGTGGAGTTCGGCTAGTAATGGCTATTTAACAGTCTGATGGCTTTGAGATAGAAGCTGTTTTTCAGTCTCTCTGTCCCAGCTTTGATGCACCTGTACTGACGTCGCCTTCTGGATGATAGTGGGGTGAACAGGCCGTGGCTCGGGTGGTTGATGTCCTTGATGATCTATTTGGCCTTCCTGTGACATTGGGTGCTGTTAGTATCCTGGAGGGAAGGCAGTGTGCCCCCGGTAATGCGTTGGGCAGACTGCACCACCCTCACATAAAGAGCCCTGCGGTTGAAGGTTGAGGTGAAACTGAAGATGAGTAGAAACCAGACAGGTCTCTCTGGTGAGACCAAGGGACAGATTTACTTCTTGCACCTGCTATTTCAGGATAAAACACACAACATAAGAAACTGTTCATTTATGGTACATTTGAACCATGTCTTTGACCTCATTTGACTTTTTAGTCCATATGTTGAAGCTCACATATGATTTGTTTCATAGTTCATCTTATTTACTGAATCATAGTTTTACTGTACTAACTATTGCCCTATTTCCAAGCTCCATATCATGGTAAAAGTATTTGTGTCAGGCTCTGGCCATAGAGAGGCCTATTTGCTTCTCTATGTAGCTATGGTCAGAGTCTGACAGTGTCTTTCTTTTCTGTTTCTGTGTGGGTTTTGGGTTGGATCCCTAATTAGAGGCAGCTGCACCGCATTGTCTCTAATTAGGGATCCTATATATGTTTGTCTGTCCTTCACTCTGGTGTGGGTCGTTGTCAATATATGTCGCAAGTCACGGTGAAAGTAAGTGTACTCCTGTTGTTACGTCCGTTCATTATTCGTGTTTGACTTTGTAAGTTTGACGTTTGTTCGATCGTGTCTGTTTTTGTATAGTTTGTTCATTTAGAGTTTAATTACGTAGTATAATAAAACACAATGTCGAACTACTATCCCTGCGCTGCGTCTTGGTCATTCCCACACCCACATCGTGGAAATTTGAAACTCTAGTGAACTCTCAGCTAAATAAATTCCTACTTGAAACAACATCCTCTGTGGGTTCAGTTGACCACAACCTGTTGCTAGCCAGACTCAATAACGTTGGTCTCATTGAAGGGGCTGTCAACTGGTTTAGAAAACTATCTCGCAGACAGAACACAATGTGTCTATGCTGAGAATCCCAAGGCCAGCTTCCTTTTAGATTACTAGAGGTGTACCCCAGGGATCCATTTTAGCTACATTAAAAAAAGGTGTCATCCTAAAATAACTAGGTATATGGTTGAAAGAGAAACTACTACAACGTTCATATGGATAATCTTGTGATGAAGCTTAAACTGAAATTGGGTTTTTATGTTTTCGCAAACAAGGCTTGTTCAGTGTACTTTTCTTTCAGTAATTGATTATAGTGAATTACTGTACATGCATTAAGCCTCCACTGTACTACAGAGACTGGACTCAGTCTATCATGCATCCTTGTGGTTTGTTTTCAAATGCCAAGTCACTCACCCACCATTGCACCTTGTATGAAATGGTGGGCTGGACCTCATTTTACATGGGCAGACAGCTACATTGGTATGTGTTCATGTACAAAGCCCTTCTGGGTAAACTCCCCCACTTCCTCTGTAGCCTGTTCTCCTTCACCACCTGCAGTTACCAGGCACAGTCTACTAGATGGTTGCTTCTTAAAGTCCCCAGGCTTGGAATAGTCTGCAAAGTAAGGGAAAGGGGGATACTAGTCAGTTGTACAACTGAATGCATTCAACTGAAACGTGTCTTCCACATTTAACCCAACCCCTCTGAATCAGAGAGGTGCGGGGGGCTGCCTTAATCACATCCACGGCGCCCGGGGAACAGTGAGTTAACTGCATTGTTCAGGGGCATAACGCCATATTTTTACCTTGTCAGCTCAGGGATTCAATCCAGCAACCTTTCGGTTACCAACCCAACGCTCCAGGCCACCTGCCGCCCCAAAGTACAGTATGCTTCACTTAGACGTGCTAGAGCCCTTCAGTGAGTTTACAACTCTGGTGCTAAAAGTGTACATTTCTCCTTCAGGCCGTTTCTCCTTAGTCCTCAATTTGAGGTTATATATTGCTATTGGCAAGGTAAGTGTAGTTTTGCCAGATAATAATTTATCAATCAGTTGTAGTGTCTTACAACTAGTTCATAGAATGTTCTAGTTTCTATCTGCCGCTGAGGGGGCCATATACAGTCAAACAGAAGCAGGAAGAGAGTTAAAGACAGATATACTGTAGCTATTAGGAAATGCAGTCATTCTCTTTGGTGCCTTGGTCCTTGACACACACATTGTGCATTGGTATCATATAACATACGGAGACACATACCCAGAAATGACTTCGCATCTCTCCCTCCTCCTCCTCCTCATCTTCTCCAGACTCTCAGGTAAGGGCAACAATTTATTTAGGGGAGAAATTACGTGGCAGAGTGGTGGACACAGCTTGTCCCATGAATTAATCGTAAAATTGAGAATTTGCTGAAAATGTAATTTCTGGATAATATAGACAACCTTCAACTATTTATTGATCAACATTCAAATGCTCAAACCAGAATCATACACTACAATTGATTATTTTAATTTATTAGGACATTTGAATATCATATATCAAATAAAATAACGTATTTAGTTAATAAAGATGTAGGAACCGGCAGACTATTTAGTTGGTGTTGAGCAGCAACAGCTGAGATGGAGTCAGAGGTTCAAGTGCACATTTAGTTTAAGTCAAGGATCAAGAACTAGATTCAGCTGCGGGACAATCATTTCTCAAGCGGATGGTCAGGGGGGCGGAATATAATTACAAATCATTTATAGACTGCAAGAAGTCCAAACAGATGACTAAAACATAATCACAAAAGTCGTGAAAAATTGTGGAGCCAAATAAATCACCTTCAGACCAAATTCGGGCCGCAGGCCGCCAGTTGAAGAACCCTGAACTACTGAGAAGCTACAGTATGATAATAACACAATGAAAACATTATTACTACTTGAGTAAAAGTAAAGATACCTTAATTGAACAATACCCAGTAAAATAAAATACTGTACTAATTGAGTAAAAGTTAAATTTCATTTTAAATAAACTTAAGTATCAAAAGTACATGTAATTAATTGCTAAAGTATCAACAGTAAAAGTATAAATGATTTCAAATTCCTTATATTAAGCAAATCATATGGCACTATGTTCTTGTTATTTTAATGCATGGATAGCCAGGGGCTTGCTATCCCTGATGCAGTAAAACATGTAAAACATTGAATAATGAGGAATCTAGTGAAGTAAAAGTGAAATAGTAAAGTACAGACACCCCCAAAAACTACTTAAGTAGTACTTCAAAGTATTTTTACATAACTACTTTACACCAGTGGGTACTGTCCGATAGTAGCTAGGCTAACTCACTACAGAATTAAGATGATCTTGCTACAACAGGGTAGTGAGCGATTTCCCCAATAAATAGTGGAGAGACGAAGTGCCCTGTACCCCACTTTCAAAAGGTTTCAAACAGAGAAGCAGAATGTTCTTCTGGCCGGCGATCAGTTGTATGTAAACAAGTCAAATCACATTTTTATTGGTCACTTACACATGTTTAGCAGATGTTAATGCGGGTGTAGCGAAATGCTTGTGCTTCTAGTTCCAACAGTGCAGTAATATCTAACAAGTAATGTCTAACAATTACACAACATATACCCATTACACACAAATCCAAGTAAGGAATGAATTAGGCCTATATACATATGGACGAGCGGCATGGACTAAGATCCAGTAGAATAGTATAGAATACAGTATATACATATGAGATGAGTGATGCCAGCCTTGCGAGGGTTAACACATTTAAACATCTTACTCACATCCGCCACGGAGAAGGAGAGCCCAATGTCCTTGGTAGCGAGCCACGTCGGTGGCACTGTTATCCTCAAAGCGTGCAAAGAAGGTGTTTAGCCTGTCCGGAAGTAAGACGTCGGTCTCGGCAACATGGTGGTTTTTCCTTTCATAATCATAATGCATAAAGTCCAGTGAAGTTATTTGAGGGCTGTTGTGATATCGGCTTGATGGGGGATATAAACGGCCGTGGCAATGACGGAGGAGAATTCCCTTGGGAGATAATACGGTCTGCATTTGATTGAGGTATTCTAGATCAGGTGAACAAAAGGACTTGAGTTCCTGTATGTTACTGCAATTACACCATGATAGTAGTATTCCTGGTCGTAATGCTGGTAGTTCTGGTGAGTTGCCGCCGCTCTAATATCCAATAGTACTTCCCGGCAGTATGTAATAACACAAAACATTTCCTGATCTAATTGGATTTGGAGTTTTATCTAATACCTTTTTTTTTATATAACCTTTATTTAACTAGTGTTAAGGTCTCGTTAATTCAAATCTGTTATTGGAACAAAATGATTACTACGCCGTTTAAATAATCTATGTATTTTATTCTAGCAAACCCTTAAATGGTAAGTATGAAGTTCGTATATACAGGTTCACTATGACACCACGGAGAGGGAGAGGGAGAGGGAGGGGGAGAGAGAGAGAGAGAGAGAGAGAGAGAGAGAGAGAGAGAGAGAGAGAGAGAGTGAGAGATAGCTATCCATCCGTTGTTCTTCGTTAAATACTCCCGACAGAACAGTTCCCGCTCTTTGCTGGCCTGTCAGAGTAGAGGCTGAGTGTGGTTTAAACTTACTCAGCCTATCGTTGGCGTGCAGGCAGGTCCCAGCCTCGTGACGCAATCCAGTTGCCGGACGTAGTTACTCGCAGCAGATGTTCTTGTCTCATGTTACCACAAAATACAGTTCTATCGTGAAACCCTTAAGCTAGCTCATTCTTTCCACATGGCTCCCCCACACACAAGCCTACAGCAGTCCTACAAGTTTTATGATCACACAATACATTCAGTTAATAACTCTTGTTGTAGATTAACATATTCATTAGCTAAACATGTTTCAGCCCTTACACTAGGCAAGTCAGTTAAGAACAAATTCTTATTTACAATGATGGCCTACCTACAGGGTCAGCCCCTGGAGCAAATTAGGGTTAAGTGCCTTGCTCAAGGACACATAAACAGGTTTTTCACCTTGGGTACTCAAACCAGCGACTTTTCAGTTACTGGCCCAACAATCTAACCGCTAGGCTACCTGCCTCACCAAATACAAGCTAATTGTAGAGATTGGGGTATATTATGGATTGAATGTTGTTATACTGTGTTGCGCTTTTGACAGATGTGAATCAGAATGAATATAATTTAATATAAACAAACATTGACAGATCAAATGTGGGTCTATAGTATAGGATAAAGGATTGATAGAGGAGGAGGGTTCTAGGTTCTCAACTGCAGGGTTCTAGGTTCTCAACTGCAGTAGGACGATACAATTCTATAACAATTGGTGTCACTATCTTTTTAACACCATTTAATCAATAAATCTCAATCTAAAAAATGCAAAGGACATATTATTATTCCGATTCACACCGGAAAATGGGTTGGGTGTTGTCAACAGGGTCTGTTAACTATGCTAGCACACGACTGGCTGGTTAACACTGGATTAAAACAATTGTAGCCAATAAATCAGTAGAGCCAACACAATAGCTGGTTTATGGAAGCCCTTCTCTAAGCGAGAAGTATATTATATTATATCTCTATGTATATGTGACTTATGCGCTACCCTTATCTTTCTTCCCCAATGCTACAGGCCTCTGTGTAAAACAGCTGAAGTGATAGAGCAACTATAAATGTGTGTCTGTGGAGAGAAGGATGGTTTACAGGTTTACTCGCTCTAGATTGTCAGTTTACTGCTCTAGATTGCCAGTTTACTGCTCTAGATTGTCAGTTTACTTGCTCTAGATTGTCAGTTTACTCGCTCTAGATTGTCAGTTTACTGCTCTAGATTGTCAGTTTATTGCTCTAGATTGTCAGTTTACTGCTCTAGATTGTCAGTTTACTTGCTCTAGATTGTCAGTTTACTGCTCTAGATTGTCAGTTTACTGCTCTAGATTGTCAGTTTACTGCTCTAGATTGCCAGTTTACTGCTCTAGATTGTCAGTTTACTTGCTCTAGATTGTCAGTTTACTCGCTCTAGATTGTCAGTTTACTGCTCTAGATTGTCAGTTTACTTGCTCTAGATTGTCAGAACTGCATGTGCGTTATTGCTATCTTGCCCTGGCTGTGTCAGGGTCGATTATAAATTAAACATATGTATCCCTTCATGGGTGATGCGGAAGACAAATATTTACTCTCAGTCATTAGAATGTATTTTCTTCTTTATCATGAATATAATAAGAACTACATGAAATATGTCTCTCTGCTGAAAGGAATATAACAGGATATAATAAGGACTACATGAAATATGACTCTCTGCTAATAAGAATATAACAAGATATAATAAGAACTACATTAAATATGTCTCTCTGCTGATAGGAATATAACAGGACATAATAAGAAATACATGAAATATGTCTATTTAGTGATAGGAATGTAACAGGACTGTCACGATCGGGTTCATAGCGAGACCAAGGCGCAGCGCAGGTATAGTTCGACATTTTTTATTATACTATGTAATATGAATTTTACTATGTATAAACAAAAAATGGAATGACGAACTAACGAACACAAAAAACAAAACACTAAGGAAAAAAGTCACGTTAACAAAAACACAGTAATTAACGGACGTAACGAAAACACACTTACTTCTCAACCGTGCCTGCGACATACATCGATAACAACCCACCCCAAGTGAAGGACAGACTCAACATATATTGGATCCCTAATTAGAGACAACGGGTAGCAGCTGCCTCTAATTAGAGATCCACCCAAAACCCACAAAGAAACAGAAAAGAACGACACTGTCAGACTCTGACCAAGCTACATAGAGAAGCCTATGGCCAGAGCCTGACAGTACCCCCCCCCAAAGCGCGGACTCCCGGACGCCAAAACAAAAGGCACACAATAACATGGGGGGGTTAATTTGGGAGGGAAAAACTAGTCCTTTGGGGGCGGCTCTGGCACCGGCGACGTGGACAGTTTTTTTCCATGGCCCCTCCTTATCGCTGGGCCCGGACTGGGCACCGGTGGGGCCAACGGCTCCGGCCATGGAGCGGGGAAAACAACCGGGCCCGGACTGGGCACCGGTGGGGCAAACGGCTCCGGCCATGGAGCGGGGAAAACAACCGGGCCCGGACTGGGCACCGGTGGGGCAAACGGCTCCGGCCATGGAGCGGGGAAAACACGGTGGTGCAAACTGCTCCGGCCATGGAGCGGGGAAAACAACCGGGCCCGGACTGGGCACCGGTGGGTCAAACGGCTCCGGCCATGGAGCGAGGAAAACAGCCAGGCCCGGACTGGGCACCGGTGGGGCGGACTGCTCAGGCTCTGAAGCGGAGCAGACGGCTGGACCCGGATTGGGTACCGGTGGAGCGGACTGCTCTGGCACTGAGGCGGAGCAGGCGGCTGAACCCGGACTGGGTACCGGTGGAGCGGACTGCTCTGGCACTGAGGCGGAGCAGGGGGCTGAACCCGGACTTGTTACCGGTGGAGCGGACTGCTCTGGCACTGAGGTGGAGCAGGCGGCTGGACCCGGACTGGGTACCGGTGGAGCGGACTGCTCTGGCACTGAGGCGGAGCAGGCGGCTGGACCCGGACTAGGTACCGGTGGAGCGGACTGCTCTGGCACTGAGGCGGAGCAGGCAGCTTAACCCGGACTGGGTACCGGTGGAGCGGACTGCTCTGGCACTGAGCCGGAGCAGGCGGCTGGACCCGGACTGGGTACCGGTGGAGGAGGCTCCAGGCCTTGAGCTGTGGCTGGTGGCTCCGGGTTGCTGACCTTCGCTGGAGGTGGCTCCGGGTTGCTGACCTTCGCTGGAGGTGGCGGGACGCTGACCTTCGCTGGAGGTGGCGGGACGCTGTCCTTCGCTGGAGGTGGCGGGGCGCTGACCTTCGCTGGAGGTGGCGGGGCGCTGACCTTCGCTGGAGGTGGCGGGGCGCTGACCTTCGCTGGAGGTTTAGGGGCGCTGACCTTCGCTGGAGGTTTAGGGGCGCTGACCTTCGCAGGAGGTTTAGGGGCGCTGACCTTCGCAGGAGGTTTAGGGGCGCTGACCTTCGCAGGAGGTTTAGGGGAACTGACCTTCGCAGGAGGTTTAGGGGCGCTGACCTTCGCAGGAGGTTTAGGGGCGCTGACCTTCGGGGCGCTGACCTTCGCAGGAGGTTTAGGGGCGCTGACCTTCGCAGGAGGTTTAGGGCGGGGAGCCGGCACGGGTCGTACCGGACTGGGAAGGCGCACCGGAGGTCGAATGCGTGGAGCTGGCACGGGACGCACCTGGCTAGACGCATGCACTGGAGGTTGGGTGCGGGGAGTAGGGCAGAGGTCCGGACCCGGACTGGACATCGGTGAAGCGGATTGCTCTGGCCTGGGAGTGGAGACGATGACCGGACCCGGACTAGGCACCGGTGGAGCGGATTGCTCTGTCAGGGAGGTGGAGTAGATTACTGGACCCGGACTGGGTACCGGTGGAGCGGACTGCTCCGGCCTGGGAGGGGAGTATATGACCGGACCTGGACTGGCCCACTCCGCCATCTCCCTCTCGACCTCCTCCTCTATCTCCACCAATTCCCTCAGAACCTCCCCAAAATGCTCCTCCAGCTCCTCGTCCTGCTCCTTGCTCTGAGCCCCCCATTGGTACCTGGGCCTCCCCATGGTCCACATGGGGAGTGGAGTTGGCTCCTCCAGGAGCCCCCACGGGTGAGGGAACCGAAGCATGTCCTCCTCATCGTCCTCCTCCGACGAGTCCGACTCGAACCCTCCGAGGAGTTCGGTGTTGGTAAACCGACGCGGGGCTATCTCGCTCTCCGTCTCTCCCCATTTGCGCTGCTTGGTCTCGTAATGGTGGGTTCTTCTGTCACGATCGGGTGCATAGCGAGACCAAGGCGCAGCGCAGGTATAGTTCGAAATTTTTTATTATACTATGTAATATGAATTTTACTATGTATAAACAAAAAAGGGAATGACGAACTAACAAACACAAAACACTAAGGAAAAAAGTCACGTTAACAAAAACACAGTAATTAACGGACGTAACGAAAACACACTTACTTCTCAACCGTGCCTGCGACATACATCGATAACAACCCACCCCAAGTGAAGGACAGACTCAACATATATTGGATCCCTAATTAGAGACAACGGGTAGCAGCTGCCTCTAATTAGAGATCCACCCAAAACCCACAAAGAAACAGAAAAGAACGACACTGTCAGACTCTGACCAAGCTACATAGAGAAGCCTATGGCCAGAGCCTGACAAGGACATAATAAGGACTACATGAAATACAGCTCTGGAAAAAATGTATAATTAATAATAACCCTGATTTTCAATCACAGCTTTCATGCGTCTTGGCATGCTCTCCACCAGTCTTTCACAATGATGTTGGGTGACATTGTGCCACTCCTGGTGCAAAAATTCAAGCAGCTCGGCTATGTTTGATGGCTTGTGACCATCCATCTTCCTCTTGGTCACATTCCAGAAGTTTTCAATGGGGTTCAGGTCTGGAGATTGGGCTGGCCATGACAGGGTCTTGATCTGGTGGTCCTCCATCCACACCTTGATTGACCTGGCTGTGTGGTATGGAGCATTGTCCTGCTGGAAAAAACAATCGTCAGAGTTGGGGAACATTGTCAGAGCAGAAGGAAGCAAGTTTTCTTCCAGGACAACCTTGTATGTGGCTTGATTCATGCGTCCTTCACAAAGACAAATCTGCCCGATTCCAGCCTTGCTGAAGAACCCCCAGATCATCACCAATCCTCCACCGCATTTCAGTGGGTGCGAGACACTGTGGCTTGTAGGCCTCTCCAGGTCTCCATCTAACCATTAGACGTCCAGGTGTTGTGCAAAGCTAAGGATGTTGAGTGACATTCCAATGAGTTGGCGGTCATCCTGGTCACTGGAGAGTCATTTTCGCCATCTGCTGGTCTGTAGCTTTGTTGTCCCCAATGTCTTCTACTTGACCTTGTTCCTATGATCCGCCGTCTTTGACATTTTAAGGATGGAAGCAACCTGACGCTCACTGTATCCCTCTGTCAGTAAAGCCAGAATTGAACCCTGCTTTTCCTCACTCAAAATTGTCCTTTTCAACACTTTTTGTCATGATCAATTGATTCCAATTACATTTGAGGTACTACTAGCACTGTTTTTGCCATCCAGCTATTCCTATTGCAAGAGGATAGTGATGACCAAAGCAGTGGTTTTTATACTTTTCCTTGTTAAATAAGATTTGGTTCAGGTGATCACCTGATCAGTAACTCAATCAGTAGAATGAGGTGTGTCTGTGTTGGAATTCAACAGACACTGGAATGGAATGGCTGCCATACATGTAGAGATGCTGATTTAAGAAACAATTGCAGTGGTCTCTTAATTTTTACCAGAGCTGTATGTCTAACTGCTGATAGGAATATAACAGGACATAACAACTATAGATGAGGTTGTGTGGGAAAAGGACTGGGAGGGAGAAATATATTTCTGTCATGGGTAAAGAAACTCACAAGGGGTGATGATATTAATTAATAGCAATTAGTTAAAACAATCCAGTCCATCTAAAAAACTGGAGGCCCCTTACACTTTAGTGTTGTGATGTAAAATGCATAGAGCATATCATTGAAAGAGTGTAGCACTGTTGAGAGATTTGGAATATAATATAACAATATAATAATACTCTTAGTTAAAATATTAATCTTTAATATACAAACTGTAGAAACTATGCGATTAGACAGATTCAGATGGATGGGCCAATAAAAAAAGAAAAGAAAAGAAAGGGTAACATGTTTCTATGAAGTGTTGAAGTTGAGGTCAGGGACTTGGACTGGACTCATGCTGAACCTCTGAAGACAGGAGCAGTAGCGTGTCTTATCAATAACACTTCCTGTATTATGTGTGTTCTAGTCCAGATGCAATGTCATTTTTCTGCTGTGAGAATTTGCTTGAATTCCAATCTAATGTGTTTTCTGTTGTTGTGTCTACAGGTGCTTATGTGTCTGTGAAGACAGGAGGCTCCATCACCTTCCCATGTAGTTATGATCTGAAATACAAAACCCATGTGAAATACTGGTGTAAAGGAGAATATTTTTATAGTTGCTCCCCTATTGTACACACTGATCCTCCTAAGAACACAGATAAGTTCTCAATCTCTGATGACATCAACCAGGGAAGATTCACTGTGACCATGACTGATCTGGAACCAGAGGACTCTGGATATTACTGGTGTGCTGTGGAGATCAATGGTGGATCAGATGTCTGGACAGAGTGGTTTTTCCTATCTGTCACTTCAGGTAAGATCCCTGCAACTCTTCCATATGATTACATGACTGGTGTTCTGGTTTCATTTACTGGTATCACTATTATTGTTCAAGTTGAATGAGGAATGTTGGTATATGTCTACTTTCTGTTCTCTATCCATCATATCATAATTATCAGATTTGTGGTCAGTTGTTACAAAAAAACACTTGATCACTCAGGACCTTCTTTGGTGTCTGTACCTCTGTGTTCAGGTACTCCAGAACTCTATGTGGACCAACAGGAGGTGACTGGAGTTGAAGGAGGGAGTGTCATTGTAAATTGTTACTATAGTGACACTGGAAAACTTAAGTGGTGGTGCAGGATTGGTGACAGTGGCTCGTGTGTGGTGGAGAATTCTGGGACTTTAGATGGAACATCAGTGACATTACAGCAGACCACTGATGTCACCAAAACAAACATCTTAACGGTGACTATGAGTGGACTTAAGATGGAGAACACTGGCTGGTACATGTGTGGAGTTAGAGACTTTATGATGCCTGTTTACATCACTGTCAGACGACAAACCACCACACAAAGTATCACCACTATGACCAGTGAGTAGAGAACAATCAGATACTGTAGAATTAAGTATTAACCTTGTTTTATCCAGTCTTGCTTGCTTAAAGAAAGTGGATTATAATTAAAATGAAGTTATAATCCACATTTTGGGGTAAATTAAATAAACTGGACAAGAAAGTAATATCTTAGACACAATGTGGTTACAGTTCAGTCTACCCTGTGTCTCTCTGGTACACCAGTCATAATACCATTGTTTTTTAACCTCACAGCAACCCAAGCTCCAACCACTGAACAATCCTCTTTCTCTCCAACTGCTGAGCCTGTTCAGACTGACAACACCGTCCAAGGACCTGAGGGTGGCAAGGAGAAGGACACCATGAGGTAATTATCACTCATTCAGCTGTATTTCACACTTACTCTTCAAATGGATGACAGTAGAAATATGAAGAGGTTTTTCATGCTAGAGTTTAGGGCACAAAAACACCCTCCTTAAACGTTTCTACACTGTGTTTTTGGCCAAGACACTGTTATAGAGACATTTACCATCATAGAGACAGAAACATTTACCACTTCCTCATATCTCTGTGGTTTGTAGAAGTAGCAGCACTCTATTCTTGGATGGTCAAGTTCATCACATGAAAGGTGTGAAGAGATGAACAAATGTTTCCATTTTGTCATAGCAGAAGAAAAAACATCAATCTATATATCTGTGATGTTTTATGGACTGTATTTTACAATAAACATAGTCTCTCACCTTCAGGTCCATAGATCTAAAAGTCCTACTGATTCCTCTGGGCATGTTGGTGGTGGTGATATCTGGTGTCCTAGTCACATGGAAGATGTGGAGAAAGCATAGTAAGTATCCATTCTATAACGACTATAATGAAAAAGTGAGATTTTGGAGATATTTTCAGGAGGCAACTCAAAAGTATAACTCTTCTATGATGAATGTATTCAGTATTATTCTAGTGTATCTCAGAGGTCTCTAATACTGCGTCTCTCTTTCTTTATTCCAGAGGACAATAAGGCCATGGACCAGACAACAAACACCTCAGTGGTAGGCTACACTCATGTTCCTCTCATCTGACTCAAGGCCTTGTGGGTAAGACACTGTCTGTGAAAAATTGCCATGGACAGGATACGGACATCAGATGGACTTAAATCATACATTAGCTCTTCATCTACAGCTTCATATCCATTGTAACTGTATAATTTATACATTTATTTTCTAAAATATATTATTTTTTAGAATATAGAGTAAAATAGTGTTTTTTTTGCGAAATTCCAGCAATGTTTCTGGAAAGAATAGAAAAGCATTTGAGGACAAAAGATAAATGTACAAAGGTATCTCATACATGTAGACTGATGATGAGTTTTATCATCAACACCCTTTGTGTGTCTCTACCAGCTGGACCCATTTCCTGCCAATGGTGATGATGTGACGTACAGCACTGTTGTCCCCAAGAGGAGGAACCAGTTAAATGTACAGACCAAGGTAAGACTGCTATTCTGATCACTATGATGTTTATAGATTAAGTTGTATTGTGTTGTACTGTCAGCTATGTGACAGACTGGTGCATGGAGATAAATTATAGATGATGTCACCTACTTGTGAGACACTGAAAATGTGTTTTGCTGTAAACAGTTTGAATGTCTATCAAATCAAATCCAATTGTATTAGTCACATACACAGATGTTATATCAGATGTAGCGAAAAGCTTGTGTTCCTAGCTCCAGCAGTGTAGTAATATCTAACAATACACAACAATACACACAGATCTAAAAGTAAAATAATGGAATTATGAAATATAGAAATATTAGGACAAGCAATGTCGGAGTATAAATATATATATATCTGTGATGGGATGTATAGACATTATATACATTATGGACAGTATGTGGATAGAATATTTAGTATATCTGTAGAATACGTAGGATAGAATAGTATATATACAGCAATAGTTGAATAGGATAGCCTTCACTAGAAACAGTATATACATATGAAATGAGTAAAACAGTATGTAAACATGATTAAATATTGAATAGTGTTCCATTATTAAAGGGACCAGTGACTCCATGTCTATGTACATAGGGCAGCAGCCTCTAAGGGGCAGGGTTGACTAACCGGGTGTTAGCCGGCTAGTGACAGTGACTAAGTTCAGGGCAAGGTAACGGGTGGAGTTCGGCTAGTAATGGCTATTTAACAGTCTGATGGCTTTGAGATAGAAGGTGTTTTTCAGTCTCTCTGTCCCAGCTTTGATGCACCTGTACTGACCTCGCCTTCTGGATGATAGTGGGGTGAACAGGCAGTGGCTCAGGTGTTGTAGGTGTCCTGAAGGGCAGAAAGTGTGCCCCCGGTGATGCGTTGAGCAGACCCTACCGTCCTCTGGAGAGCCCTGCGGTTGCGGGTGGTGCAGTTGCCATACCAGGTGGTGATACAGCTCGACAGGATGCTCTCAATGGTGCATCTGTAAAAGCTTGTGAGGGTCTTAGGGGCCAAGACAAATTTCTTCAGCCTCCTGAGGTTGAAGAGGCGCTGTTGGGCCTTTTTCACCAAACTGTCTGTGTGGACCATTTCAGATTGTCAGTGATGTGTACACAGAGAAACTTGAAGCTTTTCACCTTCTCCACTATGGCCCCGTAGATGTTGATGGGGGCGTGCTCCCTCTGCTGTCTCCAGAAGTCCACGATCAGCTCCTTCGCTTTGTTGACATTGAGGGAGAGGTTATTTTCTTGGCACCACTCCACCAGGGCCCTCACGTCCTCCCTGTAGGCTGTCTTGTCATTGTTGGTAATCAGGCCTACTACTGTTGTGACTACTGATGTTTGAGGTGGAGGCGTACGTGACCACGCAGTCATGGGTGAACAAGGAGTACAGGAGGGGGCTGAGCACGCACCCTTGTGGGGCCCCAGTGTTGAGGATCAGCGAAGTGGAGGTGTTGTTTCCTACCTTCACTACCTGGGGGCGACCCGTCAGGAAGTCCAGGACCCAGTTTCACAGGGTGAGGTTCAGACCCAGGGCCTCAAGCTTAATGATGATCTTTGAGTGTACTATGGTGTTGAAGTCTGAGCTGTAGTAAATTACCAGCATTCTTACATACAGATTAGGTATTCCTCTTGTCCAGATGGGAGAGGGCAGTCGTCTGTGGCTGTCAAATGCAAATTTAAGTGGGTGAGGTGGAGGTGAAATGATCCTTAACTAGCCTCTCAAAGCAGTTCGTTATGACAGAAGTGAGTGCTATGGGTTCAGATAGCTTTACTCTCTTGTGTACAGGAACAATGGTGGACATCTTCAAGCAATTGGGGACAGCAGACTGGGATAGGGAGAGATTGGATATGTACGTAAACACTCCAGCGAGCTGGTCTTCGCATGCTCTGAGGATGCAGCTAGGGATGGCGTCTGGGACGGCAACCTTGCGAGCCTTCATGCACCTATTCCTGTGTTTCCAAGCTTTAGCCTACATTCATCATCACATATTGTCCCTCTTCACCTCTCTACCTGTGTGTCCCTCCTCTCTTCTAGACAGAACCAGATGATAATGTGGTCTACAGCTCACTAGCCCTACAGCTGGATGATGTGACTTACAGCACTGTTGTCCCCAAGAGGAGGAACCAGTTAAATGTACAGACCAAGGTAAGACTGCTATTCTGATCACTATGATGTCAATAGATTAAGTTTTATCTGTGTTGTACTGTCAGCTATGTGTCAGACTGGTGGGGTTATAGATGAAGTCACATCAGAATCAGGTTTATTGTCCTACAAGAGGAACATCATGAAACAAACAGTCAGACATAAATAGTACCACCCACCTTCCCATAGGAGGAAGATACATGGAACTGTTTATGGTTGTGATAGTCCCTGGGATGAAACTCCTCCTGAAGCTTGGAGTGAGACATTTAATAGTCAGATATCTCCGACCTGATTGGAGAAGATCATGTGGCGGGCCTTACGCTGGATAGATAGATAGATAGATAGGTACTTTATTGATCCCCCGGGGGGGAAATTTCATTGTCAAGCAGCTACAACAAAACACAGGGCAGGTGCAAAATGCCACAACGAAAGTACACAAAAGACAGATACACGGTACATGATACATAGAGCGGCAGTATGAAAAAGTATAGAAATACAAGATATCTGGAGTGCAAAAAAATAAAAGCTATAAAAGAGACATTGCATAGTATGGGTGGTTGGCTGAATATGTACACTATACATTGGTGGATGTTGTATGGTTAACTATACTATACAGGTTGATGGCAGAGAAATACTTCAGTAGCTAAAAATGCGTATGATATGAGCGAGGGTAATAATAGTTTACTTAATAGACAGACTGGGTAAATGAACAGGTAAGTGAATATTTTGCATGGTTAAATTAGCTGTACAGTTAGGTATACAGTTATATTTACAGATAAGTGAATACTTGCGTGGTTACACAAACTGTACAGGTAAATGACAGGAAGAGATACTTTAATAGCTAAATGTTTGTATGATATCATTTGGGGTAATAATAGTAATTCCCTTAAAATACAGTCCATAGTGCGCAGGGTTTAATTACAGACAACTGCATGTATTGCACATTTGATATACTAAAAGCAATGAGAAAAGGTGCAACTGGCAGGATACTAATATGCATTCCTGAGTGAATGCCTACGTAGGTTAAGTCCAATAATTACTTACAATATTGCATGTGATATGATATAACAACTGTACATGAGTATGTATATTCAGACCTGTATGAATAAATAGGTCCTGAGTGAATGAGTGATGACGGACCAGAGTTACTCACGGATGGATGCATAATTGTTAAACTAGGTCCTAGCACCCCAACAGTTCCAGATCTATGTTCTATGTTGCCGATGGCACGGCACCCCGGTGAGGCATTATATAGTCTAATAGCCGCCGGCAGGAAGGACCTCCTGTAGCGCTCTCTGGCACACCGTGGTGGGATCAGTCTGTGACTGAAAGTGCTCCTCTGCGTCATAACCATAGCGTGCAGAGGGTGGGTGACGTTGTCCATGATGGCCCGCAGTTTGGCCAGGATCCGTCTCTCCAACACCTCCTCTAGAGTGTCAAGGCTCATCCCCAGGACAGAGCTAGCCTTCCTGATCAGCTTATTTACCCGAGAAGCATCACCGGCTTTGATGTTTGCTCCCCAGCACACCACTGCAAAAATAGCTCCTTCATTAAGAAGGGAGGGTTTTTGATCGGGTTAGATGCCGTGTTGGTGATTCTTAATAGTTTATTGTGGGGTAATTCAGGAGGGACAGGATGGCTGTTCCGTCAGGAGACTTGAAAAGGAGGGTTTTGTGGCCCGTACTTCGTCAGTCATTGGTGTATGGGGTGTAGAAAATGTGTAAAGTTGTAAACATTTTTATGACTTTATGTATCTCTTCCCATGTAGCCTACATTCATCATCACATATTGTCCCTCTTCACCTCTCTACCTGTGTGTCCCTCCTCACTTCTAGTCAGAACCAGATGATAATGTGGTCTACAGCTCACTAGCCCTACACCACACAGGTCAGTGTTGATTTATCTTCTCTCTCATGTTCGTACACAGATGATGCTAATCTCTCAACAAAGAAACAGACAAGATCATATATTACTACTGTATGTGTACAATACATCACTCTTTATCCACACACTATTTATCCTCATCTAGAGAAGCTGACTACTTTGTTATCATCAGTTCTATGTTCTATCTAGAACATTCCTGTATTGTGCACCAAACTACTTTCTCTCCAGCAGAGGGCAGCAACACAGCAGTGACTGACTGAGTGAAGATCTTGGTCCTAAAGAGCCCTTATCCAGGAAGGACAGCCCACTCCCCCTCCCGTATCACAACATGAGTCATGACTCTCTATGTGCTTCAATATGCTTCTGCCCTCACCTCCTAACCCACCCCTGTCTCCTTGTTGTGTCCATAAACTACTGAAGACAGTCTGCTGTGCTTGATTTGATTATCACCACATATCTGTTATATTAGTTACTGTATGAACCTCCCACCTACTCCAATGACCTTTACCCTTGTCACTTTTTACCCACATCACCATCTTATTGATCTCATATATCTAGTCAAATGTAACTGATCATGATTAAATTTGTAAACTAAATGTACAAGCTGTGTAACAAATTAAATATCTCACGCTGAATGCAAAATGTATTGGAATTGGTATTATTATTTTAAAAGTAGGTTTAAACTAGTCCATAGAACGTTCTAGTTTCTATCTGCCACTGATTGGGCCATATACACTCAAACCGAAGCAGGAAGAGAGTTAAAGACAGATATAGCTATTAGGAAGTTCAGTCATTCTCTTTGGTGCCTTGGTCCTCGACACACATTGTGCATTGGTACCACAAGAGTATTTCTGTCTGTAATAAAGTCCTTTTGTGGGGAAAAACTATTTCTGATCCCTAGTGGGTCGGCCTGGCTCCTAAGTGTGTGGGGCTATTCACTCCCAGGGTCACCCATGCCTGCACCCCTGCTCAGTCATATGAAATCCATAGATTAGGGCCTAATCATTTATTTTAATTGGCTGATTTCCTTATATGAACGGTAACTCAGTAAAATCTTTGAAATTCTTGCATGTTGCATATATATTCTTGTTCAGTAGGCTGCCTTTATCAACACTATATGTGATTTTATTTAATATAAGATCTAAAAATGTGCTAATAAAATGCTAATATCAATTATAGAGCCTTATGTTACAACTGAATTGAATTGAATGTGTCTGACAATGATGAGGTCATATACACTCAAACAGAAGCAGGAAGAGAGTTAAAGACAGCTATAGCTATTAGGAAGTTCAGTCATTCTCTTTGACACACAAATTATTTCTATGTGAAAAATCAAATGGTCTGTTCATTCCTTTTACTACACACTCTCATCCAGAGGAACTCACAGTAGTTTCCTCATATGTCTGTGGTTGTCAAAGTAGCAGCATTCTATTCTTGGAGGGTCACACATAAAAGCTGTGAAGAGCTGTTCAAGTGTTTCCATTTTGTCAAAGCAGCACACAAAGCCTCATTCAAAAATAATAATAATCTATTTATCTGTGATGTTTTATGGACTGTATTTTACAATAAACATAGTCTCTCACCTTCAGTTCCATAGATCTAAAAGTCCTACTGATTCCTCTGGGCATGTTGGTGGTGGTG
Source organism: Thymallus thymallus (assembly GCA_023634145.1). Classification (NCBI taxonomy): domain Eukaryota; kingdom Metazoa; phylum Chordata; class Actinopteri; order Salmoniformes; family Salmonidae; genus Thymallus; species Thymallus thymallus. Next base: position 6,664,339 of record CM042403.1, on the reverse strand, counting down.
ATATCTGGTGTCCTAGTCACATGGAAGATGTGGAGAAAGCATAGTAAGTATTCATTCTATAACGACTATAATGAAAGTTTGAATGTGGAGATATTTTCAGGAGACAAATATTTTCCTTGAAGACAACTGTATTAGCATATGTTATAACCAATGTATCTTGACATAAGAGGAGGAAACTCAAAAGTATAACTCTTCTATGATGAATGTATTCAGTATTATTCTAGTGTATCTCAGAGGTCTCTAATACTGCATCTCTCTTTCTTTATTCCAGAGGACAATAAGGCCATGGACCAGACAACAAACACCTCAGTGGTAGGCTACACTCATGTTCCTCTCATCTGAATCAAGGCCTTGTGGGTAAGACACTGTCTGTGAATAATGAAGGACATGGATATCAGATGGACTTAAATCATACATTATCTCTTCAGTTACAGCTTCATGTCCATTGTAACTGTATAATTTATACAACTCTATATTTACAGTGAATGTTACATACCCAGGACTGTTGAGACAGTGTTATATCAGTTTCTCAAAGTGGATTGCTTTGTTGAACTAAAATCGTATGTTGTGATTTCCTGTTCAGCTTTGCAGACACAGTAGTCCTATGTTGCTTCTCTGTACTGTTCCTGTTTGACCTGACTGACACTGTGCTGTTTGAGAGGAAGAAAGCTCATATCTCAATGTTGTTAAAACAAATACATGCCTTATATTGTGGATTATGTAAATGTACAAAGGTATCTCATACATGTAGACTGATGATGAGTTTTATCATCCACCCCCTTTGTGTGTCTCTACCAGCTGGACCCACTTCCTGTCAAAGGTGATGATGTGACGTACAGCACTGTTGTCCACAAGAGGAGGAACCAGTTAAATGTACAGACCAAGGTAAGACTGCTATTCTGATCACTATGATGTTAATAGATGAATTTGTAGCTTTGTTGATCTGTTGGCTATGTGGCAGACTGGTGCATGGGGTTATAGATGAAGTCGCAACAGTTTGGGGAAGGCCCTTTCCTGTTTCAGCATGACAATGCCCCTGTACACAAACGTCAATTCAGAAGGTGTTTGTCGAGATCGGTGTGGAAGAACTTGACTGGCCTGTACAGAGCCCTGACCTCAACCCCATAGAACACCTTTGGAATGAATTGGAACGCCAACTGCGAGCAAGGCCTTATCGGCCAACACCAATGCCTGACCTTACTAATGCTCTTGTGGCTGAAGTCCAAACAGAAATATTCCAACGTCTAGTGGAAAGTCATCCCAGAAGAGTGAACGCTGTTATAGCAGCAAAGGAGGGACCAACTCCATATTAATATCCATGGTTTTGGAATGAGATGTTCGAAGAGCAGGTGTCCACTTACTTTTGGCCATGTAGTGTATTTGGGAGACACTGAAAATGTGTCATGCTGTAAACATTGTTGAGTTATAATGTCTTTATCAAAACCAATGACATTTTATTTTATATAAACTTATTTAGAAGATGTTATGCCAGGTGTCCAGCAGTGCAATAATATCTAACAATTCACAACAATTCACACAGATCTATAAGTAAAAGCATGGAATTAAGAAATATATAAATATTAGTAAAATCAATGTCGGAGTCCGGAGTATAAATATACATATATATATGTGATGGGATGTATAGACATTATAGACATTAGGGACTGTATGTGTTTAGAGTATTTAGTATCTGTGGAATACGTAGAATAGAATAGTATATATACACACTCAAGACCGCTCCTATTAATAGCTGAGTGGAGTCACACATCTTTAGCGTAGACCCGGCCCTCCTTTCATCCGTTTCAACAGGGTCCTGTTCATTAAGGAGCACAAGAGCAAAACGTTTTTGCAACAGAAAACAAAAATAAGCATTTCTCATTGGACAAGTCCAGGTAATGCCTCCCTGTTTCAGTCTGTTTTCTTCTGTTTGGTGCCAAATGAACACAACCCAGCTTTCTCTTTCCTCTCAACTGTAGGTTCTCTGCTGAACAGGAGGAAACTCACAGTGCCTCCATAACCGCATGTTTATTCTAATTCTCTTTCATTTTCTGTGAAACACGTTTCTATGTTTCTACGTTTACGGCGGTACTGCCCTCATGGTTGGGTTAGGGTTAGGGTACTGTCCTCATGGTTGGGTTAGGTTACTGCCCTCATTGTTGGGTTAGGGTTAGGGTACTGCCCTCATGGTTGCCTAAGGGGTCTGGCAATGACTGGGGGAAATATGAGAGGTCAAAGGTTTACTTTCACTGGCAAACCCTTCATTAGAAATGCACTGTATATACTCAGAGCTTAGTCTCAGAGAAAGAGGCCTCCTTTTAGCAGTGTGGACTGACAGAGTGAAAGTTGAGAGAGGGACAATCTTACTAGTAAGACAGGCAGCAGTACTAGTAAGACAGGCAGCAGTACTAGTAAGACAGGCAGCAGTACTAGTAAGACAGGCAGCAGTACTAGTAAGACAGGCAGCAGTACTAGTAAGACAGGCAGCAATACTAGTAAGACAGGCAGCAGTACTAGTAAGACAGGCAACAGTACTAGTAAGACAGGCAGCAGTACTAGTAAGACAGGCAGCAGTACTAGTAATAATCAAGCGGTCAGTAATCAGTAGTAATCAAGCGGTCAGTAATCAGTAGTAATCAAGCGGTCAGTAACTCAGTAGTAATCAAGCGGTCAGTAATCAGTAGTAATCAAGTGGTCAGTAACTCAGTAGTAATCAAGCAGTCAGTAATCAGTAGTAATCAAGCGGTCAGTAATCAGTAGTAATCAAGCGGTCAGTAATCAGTAGTAATCAAGCGGTCAGTAACTCAGTAGTAATCAAGCGGTCAGTAACTCAGTAGTAATCAAGCGGTCAGTAACTCAGTAGTAATCAAGCGGTCAGTAACTCAGTAGTAATCAAGCGGTCAGTAATCAGTAGTAATCAAGCGGTCAGTAATCAGTAGTAATCAAGCGGTCAGTAATCAGTAGTAATCAAGCGGTCAGTAATCAGTAGTAATCAAGCGGTCAGTAATCAGTAGTAATCTTTCATTAAGGTCCTCGACTCATTGGCCTTAAAGGATCACTGGCTCTCGTACATTAAGTCTAGTTGTATTTACATTCCAATATGCTGTGTGTTATTCCATCCAATGAGATGTTCTTGTTTGCCACCAAATATGTAGCAAAGTAGACAGCCAGAGAGTTACGTTGGCACCTATGTGTAATACAGTTATGTAATGAAAACGAAGCACCAGTGTTATTACAGTGCAAAAACTAAGTAAAAACTCTATGTTCAGCAGTGCGTCTAGATCCAGGTCCTGGTACGGGCAGAAACGACCAACTATCTATCCAACTATCTATCCTACAATCTATCTAACCATATATCCTACTATCTATCTAAGTATTTATCCAACTATCTATCCAACCATCTATCCAACTATCTATCCCGCTATCTATACAACTATCTATACAACTATCTATCTAACTAGGTATCTAACTAACTAGGTATCTATCCAACTAGGTATCCAACTATCTATCCAACTAGGTATCCAACTATCTATCCAACTAAGCATCCAACTATCTATCCAACTAAGCATCCAACTAGGTATGCAACAAAGTATCCAACTAGGTATCTAGCTATCCAACTAAGTATCCAACTAAGCATCTAACTAAGTATCCAACTAACCATCCAACTAGGTATCCAACTAGGTATCCAACTAGGTATCCAACTAGGTATTCAACTAGGTATCTAGCTATCCAACTAAGTATCCAACTAAGCATCTAACTAAGTATCCAACTAACCATCCAACTAGGTATCCAACTAGGTATCCGACTATGTACCAACCAAGCATCGAACTATGTATCCAACTATGTATCCAACTAAGCATCCAACTAAGCATCCAACTAAGCATCCAACTAAGCATCCAACTATGTATCCAACTATGTATCCAACTATGTATCCAACTAAGCATCCAACTAAGCATCCAACTAAGCATCCAACTAGGTATCCAACTAGGTATCCAACTAGGTATCCAACTAGGTATCCAACTAGGTATCCAACTAGGCATCCAACTAGGCATCCAACTAGGCATCCAACTAGGCATCCAACTATGTATCCAACTATGTATCCAACTATGTATCCAACTATGTATCCAACTAGGTATCCCTCCAATAGAATACCAGACACTTGTAGAATCTATGCCAAGGTGCATTGAAGCTGTTCTGGCTCATTGTGGCCCAACGCCCTGTTAAGACACTTTATGTTGGTGTTTCCTGTAGCTTCATCAGGTTCATTTCGACACTTGTTTTGGATTCCTCCCACCGGGCACACACTGGTTGAATCAACGTTGTTTGAACCAACATGGAATAGACTTTGAATTGACGTCTGTGCCCAGTGGGCTGTAACATTAAGCTTACAGCTATAAAGAATCAGAAATCATTAACTACATCAAAATGTATATAAAGCCATCATCATTGTAGTCTTTACAGCACAAGTCCCACTCCCAGACTGAACCAAAATGAACCCTGCTGCTTCGGGGCCCTCATTGCTTCTTGACGTCTTTACCCACGACGTCAGAAACTATAGTGTGGTTGAAGACACATAAACAGTGGAGACCTTTCCTTTGCCATGTGTGGTGTGGTATTAGATTGAGGCCCACATCACCGGCCACACGTGTTACGGCTGCCCTTATTAAAGCATGAAGAGGTCTGATGAGAGGACACGAGTGGAAGTTTCACGCCTTAAAACGGGCCGTAAAATGTATTGTGTTTGGGTGAATGACAACGTCGTTGATTGGGTGTGTGTGTGGAGGTTGAAGGGTGTGTGTGTGATGGTGTCATCAATGGGTGAGTTGTGCTCACACCCCTACCCTCTTTTCATGAGGAAAGTCCCCATAGTCATAGTATGACCATAGAATTAGAATGCATTAATAGTATGACCCAAAAATGTGTATAAGTCGGCGAAACCTCTTCAATCAGCTCTTCTTCACCGTTCTTTTCGCCCACCCTATCCCTCCTGGGTTACGTTACACAGTTACATGGTTACATAAGCCGGACTGACCCTATAAAACCAACCAGCTTGTCACGATGCGTATAGAAGGGACGATAAACGGAGCGCTGATGGAGTGACATTCCTTTTTATTAATGAATGAGATCTTCTCACAAGGCATTCAAAAATAAAAGGAGAGAGAAAACAAAAACTACTAAAACTGAACACCGTGACTTAACTGAGTTCTGCAGCATGCAGACAAACAGAAACAATGATCCACGCACAGGTGGATGTGGAGGACTGCTAAATACTCTCCCCAATCAGAGACAACACTAGACAGCTGTCTCTGATTGGGGATCATTAATCCTCCCTCACTGAAGTGAGGACTGGGTTGTGGCTCAATCCATTCCCCCTGATGGGAGTAGCGGCTTCACCACCACCCAGCCCTCACACAGCTGTTTATCTCAAGCTATTTCCAGAGCAGTAAAAAACACTAGCTCCCCGTGAATCAAGATCTCTTAACATCAAATGTTTCACAAATACTTTATATGAAGTATGCACTGTCAAAGTCACTGACTGAAATTCAGCTTATCATTGTAGGAGTTCTGGGTCTTCTGTAGATGATCCTTTACAACCTGTAACTGCCGGAGAGGATCGAAAATGTCCTATACAGAGTTCCAGACACACATCTGGCCAAACATTGAGTGGTCTGACTGTAATAGTAATCCATACACCATACTGAGTCAACTGGAGACCAGTCATATTGCTCAACAGTGACTATAAGGTTAGCTTGATAACGACCATGATTGAAAACTGCTCAAGGTAGAAGTTACAAGTAAATTCAGACCTAGAATCCTGCTGTATCCTACCCTTACCCATAAAAAGGAAACAATACACACTGCCCTGAAATCAGCACTTACAGGGAAAGTTCACCCAAATTGCTAAATTACTTACTTTACCAAGCCATTGCCACCAACCACTAACTTTTATAGTGGTTGGTGGCAATGGCTTGGTATTTATTTTATAACCAAAACCAATGGAAGTCAATGTACTGAATCATATAGTACCAGTCAAAAGCCTGGACTCAACTATTCATTCAAGGGTTTTTCTTTATTTTTACTATTTTCTACATTGTAGAATAATAGTGAAGACATCAAAACTATGAAATAACACATGGAATCATGTAGTAACCAAAAAAGTGTTAAACAAATCAAAATATATTTTATATTTGAGATTCTTCAAAGTAGCCACCCTTTGCCTTGATAACAGCTTTGCACACTCTTGGCATTCACCAGGAATGCTTTCCAACAGTCTTGAAGGAGTTGCCACATATGCTGAGCACTTCCCAATTGAGATGGTTTGGGATGAACTCATGAACTCATCAAATTTGGACTCATCAGACCAAAGGACAGATTTCCACCGGTCTAATGTCCATTTCTTGGCCCAAGCAAGTCTCTTCTTATTATTGGTGTCCTTTAGTAGTGGTTGCTTTGCAGCAATTCGACCATGAAGGCCTGATTCACGCAGTCTCCTCTGAACAGTCTCCTCTGAAGTATTTATTTGGGCTGCAATTTCTGAGGCTGGTAACTCTAATGAACTTATCCTTTGCAGCAAAGGTAACTCTTGGCCTTCCCTCATAAGAGCCAGTTTCATCGTAGTACTTGATGGTTTTTGCGACTGCACTTTCAAAGTTCTTGAAATTCTCCGGATTGACTGACATTCATGTTTTAAAAGTAATGATGGACTGTCGTTTCTCTTTTCTTATTTGAACTGTTCATGCCATAATATGGACTTGGTCTTTTGCCAAAATCTTCTGTATACCACCCCTACCTTGTCACAACATAACTGATTGGCTCAAATGCATTAATACGTTTTAACTAGGCACACCTGTTAATTGAAACTGTCACGAGTGGGTGTATTGACGGACCAAGGAACAGCGCAGCGATAGTTCGACATACTTTTGTTAAAGTTTAACTATACTTAATGCCGAACTATACAAAAGAAAACACGATACAAACAAACGTAAATACACTTACTTATCCCCGCTGACATTGAGGCACATCCAAAACATGTATCCCAAACAATGACCCACACAAACGTGTGGGGTTGGGCAACTTAAATAGAATCCCCAATCAGAGACAACGTCTCACAGCTGTCTCCAATTGGGGATTCAACACAAAATGAAAAACATAGATCTAGATATCTAGATCTGTCAGGCTATGACCATGGCCAAAAGGTACTCCCTATGGCCAGAGCCTGACAGAAACACATTCCAGGTGACTACCTCATGAAGCTGGTTGAGAGAATGCCATGAGCAGGGGTGGGTAGAGTACTGAACAAATGTACTCCAGTAAGAGTACAACTACTACGGTAAAATTTTACTCAAGTAGGAGTAAAGTTACCACCTAAGAAAACTACTCAAGTAAGAGTGAATGAGTACTCAATCAAAAAAGTACTTGAGTACAGTTACTTTGAGTACATTTACATTTTTATAGTTTTGTTTAATAAACCAAATATTAACATTGTAAAACTGTAACAAATTGTTATGTTGTTAGCGTTTTGTAGAGGATATAACAGGGCTCGGATAACAGAAATAATAATATATTTATCTTTAAACATTTCTTGAAAAAAAATTATACAGCACAATCGAGCCCAGTCTACTTTGTGTATTTTTTGTTCAGCTTCAGAAGAAGCTGGTTTTCAAAGTTTTTGCAGCCTAGTCTAGCTCTTTTACTTGTAAGAATCAGTCCGGCACAACTGAACAGTCTTTCACATGCAGCAGATGCAGGCAGTGGAGTGTTGAACCTAACAGATAGATTCTGTAGCTCAGGGAAAGAGTGCAGCAACTCCATAAAAACAAGTTACGGTCATGGCTAGTAGTGACGGAGACAGAAAAAAATGCGCCAGGGGAAAGCACCTGTGGTGCTAGCCTATTTGCACTAATGTAACAGTACAGCAATTTACAAAAGTATTTTGAATGTCAGTAAACTTCTGTGAATATCGAAGCTGTCCGTTTCATTACGTTATATTCATGTAATAAAAATGTAAATGGTAAAATAAATTGTAATCTGCATGAGAAAAAAAATTGTTATAGCGATCATCCCTAGCGATCAAATTGACCCGGACGGACGTGATCACAATAAGCAGACTCTTCTCATACTTTATGTGCAGAAATAGCAACTTAGCTGGCTGGCTACAACAACCGAGACAAAAGGTATCCATTAGAAACCCATTTAAAATTAACCATTGGAGTAACTATTTATGCCATCCTAAAAATAAGAATTGACCACTAATACAACACAACACATAACCCTACATTTTTCTATAATATTTTCTAGCTAGCTAGTCCCTATTGACATTTAGCTTTACATTGTATCTACACTACTGGGCAATTTAGATAGCTAGCTATGTTGGCTACCTATTGCTAGCTAGCTGAAGTTAGCTAGCAGCTAGCTAATTAGCCTAACTTACCTCAATGTGGAGGATGAATTTTTAAAAGTCGAGATTTCCGCGTTTTTGTTGAGGCAAAGGCAACATTTCATGATGATATTATTGCCTCTTTTACTTTTGAAAATAAAAATGTCCTGCAATTGTGGCCAAGGATTGTCACGATTTGCCACATCTTGATCCTCTACTGGGCTGTTCATGCTTGACTGATGAGTAGAGTAGTAGTGAGAATGGGGTTCATTTGTCATTCTACATGATGAGCCCGAATTGGCTTACAAAAATACCTGTAGATAACCTTTAACGATTTTTTTACTGTTACAAATGAAATGTAGCTGAGTAAAGAGTACTTTACTTGCTGAAAAAAATACTTACTCTAAATGCGTACTCTTTTACTCATTTGCGTTACTTGTAACACCTTACTACCCACCCCTGTATATACAGCAATATTTGAATAGGATGTCATTAACTAGAACACAGTATATACATATGAAATGAGTAAAACAGTATGTAAACATTATTAAAGGGACCAGTGTTCCATTATTAAAGGGACCAGTGACTCCATGTCTATGTACATAGGGGAGCAGCCTCTAAGGGGCAGGGTTGAGTAACCGGGTGGTAGCCGGCTAGTGACAGTGACAAAGTTCAGGGCAAGGTAATGGGTGGAGTTCGGCTAGTAATGGCTATTTAACAGTCTGATGGCTTTGAGATAGAAGCTGTTTTTCAGTCTCTCTGTCCCAGCTTTGATGCACCTGTACTGACCTCGCCTTCTGGATGATAAATAAGAAACTGTTTATTTATGGTACATTTGAACCATGTCTTTGACCTCATTTGACTTTTTAGTCCATATGTTGAAGCTCACATATGATTTGTTTCATAGTTCATCTTATTTACTGAATCATAGTTTTACTGTACTAACTATTGCCCTATTTCCAAGCTCCATATCATGGTAAAAGTATTTGTGTCAGGCTCTGGCCATAGAGAGGCCTATTTGCTTCTCTATGTAGCTATGGTCAGAGTCTGACAGTGTCTTTCTTTTCTGTTTCTTTGTGGGTTTTGAGTTGGATCCCTAATTAGAGGCAGCTGCACCGCATTGTCTCTAATTAGGGATCCTATATATGTTTGTCTGTCCTTCACTCTGGTGTGGGTCGTTGTCGATATATGTCGTAAGTCACGGTGAAAGTAAGTGTACTCCTTTTGTTACGTCCGTTCATTATTCGTGTTTGATTTTGTACGTTTGTTCGATCATGTCTGTTTTTGTATAGTTCGTTCATTTGGCGTTTAATTACTTAGTATAATAAAACACAATGTCGAACTACTATCCCTGCGCTGCTTCTTGGTCATTCCCACACCCACATCGTGACAATTTGAAACTCTAGTGAACTCTCAGCTAAATAAATTCCTACTTGAAACCACATCCTCTGTGGGTTCAGTTGAACACAAACTGTTGCTAGCCAGACTCAATAACGTTGGTCTCATTGAAGGGGCTGTCAACTGGTTTAGAAAACTATCTCGCAGACAGAACACAATGTGTCTATGCTGAGAATCCCAAGGCCAGCTTCCTTTTAGATTACTAGAGGTGTACCCCAGGGATCCATTTTAGCTACATTAAAAAAAGGTGTCATCCTACAAATTAACTAGGTATATGGTTGAAAGAGAAACTACTACAACGTTCATATGGATAATCTTGTGATGAAGCTTAAACTGAAATTGGGTTTTTATGTTTTCGCAAACAAGGCTTGTTCAGTGTACTTTTCTTTCAGTAATTGATTATAGTGACTTAATGTACATGCATTAAGCCTCCACTGTGCTACAGAGACTGGACTCAGTCTATCATGCATCCTTGTGGTTTGTTACAAATGCCAAGTCACTCACCCATCATTGCACCTTGTATGAAATGGTGGGCTGGACCTCATTTTACATGGGCAGACAGCTACATTGATATGTGTTCATGTACAAAGCCCTTCTGGGTAAACTCCCACACTTCCTCTGTAGCCTGTTCTCCTTCACCACCTGCAGTTACCAGGCACAGTCTACTAGATGGTTGCTTCTTAAAGTCCCCAGGCTTGGAATAGTCTGCAAAGTAAGGGAAAGGGGGATACTAGTCAGTTGTACAACTGAATGCATTCAACTGAAACGTGTCTTCCACATTTAACCCAACCCCTCTGAATCAGAGAGGTGTGGGGGGCTGCCTTAATCACATCCACGTCCTCGGCACCCGGGGAACAGTGAGTTAACTGCATTGTTCAGGGGCATAATGCCATATTTTTACCTTGTCAGCTCAGGGATTCAATCCAGCAGCCTTTCGGTTACCAACCCAACGCTCCAGGCCACCTGCCCCCCAAAGTACAGTATGCTTCACTTAGACGTGCTAGAGCCCTTCAGTGAGTTTACAACTCTGGTGCTAAAAGTGTACATTTCTCCTTCAGGCCGTTTCTCCTTAGTCCTCAATTTGAGATTATATATTGTATATATATTGCTATTGGCAAGGTAAGTGTAGTTTTGCCAGATAATAATTTATCAATCAGTTGTAGTGTCTTACAACTAGTTCATAGAATGTTCTAGTTTCTATCTGCCGCTGAGGGGGCCATATACACTCAAACAGAAGCAGGAAGAGAGTTAAAGACAGATATACTGTAGCTATTAGGAAGTGCAGTCATTCTCTTTGGTGCCTTGGTCCTTGACACACACATTGTGCATTGGTATCATATAACATACGGAGACACATACCCAGAAATGGCTTCGCATCTCTCCCTCCTCCTCGTCCTCCTCCTCCTCATCTTCTCCAGACTCTCAGGTAAGGGCAACAATTTATTTAGGGGAGAAATGACGTGGCAGTGTGGTAGACACAGCTTGTCCCATGAATTAATCGTAAAATTGAGAATTTGCAGAAAATTTAATTTCTGGATAATATAGAGAAGATTCAACTATTTATTGATCAACATTCAAATGCTCAAACCAGAATCATACACTACAATTGATTATTTTAATTTATTAGAACATTTGAATATCATATATCAAATAAAATAACTTATTTAGTTAATAAAGATGGAGGAACCGGCAGACTATTTAGTTGGTGTTGAGCAGCAACAGCTAAGATGGAGTCAGAGATTCAAGTGCACATTTAGTTTAAGTCAAGGATCAAGAACTAGATTCAGCTGCGGGACAATCATTTCTCAAGCGGATGGTCAGGTGGGCGGAATATAATTACAAATCATTTATAGACTGCAAGAAGTCCAAACAGATGACTAAAACATAATCACAAATCACAAAATTGTGGAGCCAAATAAATCACCCTCAGACCAAATTCGGGCCGCAGGCCGCCAGTTGAACAACCCTGAACTACTGAGAGGCTACAGTATGATAATAACACAATGAAAACATTATTACTACTTGAGTAAAAGTATAGATACCTTAATTGAACAAACCCCAGTAAAATAAAACTGTAAAATTTTAAAAGTAAAATTTCATTTTAAATAAACTTAAGTATCAAAAGTACATGTAATTAATTGCTAAAGTATCAACAGTAAAAGTATAAATCATTTCAAATTCCTTATATTAAGCAAATCATATGGCACTATGTTCTTGTTATTTTAATGCATGGATAGCCAGGGGCTCGCTATCCCTGATGCAGTAAAACATGTAAAACATTGAATAATGAGGAATCTAGTGAAGTAAAAGTGAAATAGTAAAGTACAGACACCCCCAAAAACTACTTAAGTAGTTTTACGTAAGTACTTTACACCAGTGGGTACTGTCCGATAGTAGCTAGGCTAACTCACTACAGAATTAAGATGATCTTGCTACAACAAGGTAGGGAGCTGAAGAACACTGTTCTCTATTAGTGAGCGATTTCCCCAATAAATAGTGGAGAGACGAAGTGCCCTGTACCCCACTTTCAAAAGGTTTCAAACAGAGAAGCAGAATGTTCTTCTGATCGGCGATCAGTTGTATGTAAACAAGTCAAATCACATTTCTATTGGTCACATACACATGTTTAGCAGATGTTAATGCGGGTGTAGCGAAATGCTTGTGCTTCTAGTTCCAACAGTGCAGTAATATCTAACAAGTAATGTCTAACAATTACACAACATATATCCAATACACACAAATCCAAGTAAGGAATTAATTAGGCCTATATACATATGGACGAGCGGCATGGACTAAGATCCAGTAGAATAGTATAGAATAGAGTATATACATATGAGATGAGTGACGCCAGATATGTAAACATTATTAAAGTCACTAGTGTTCCGTACCTTAAAGTGACCAGTGATTTCTAATCTGTGCCTTTAGGCAGCAGCCTCTAATGTTCTAGTGACGGCAGTTTAGCTGTCTTAAAGGCCTTGAGATTGAAGCTGATTCTGTCTGTTGGTCCCAGCTTTGATGCACCTGTACTGACCTCGCCTTCTGGATGACAGCGGGGTGAACAGGCAGTGGCTCGGGTGGTTGATGTCCTTGATGATCTTTTTAGCCTTCCTGTGACATCGGGTGCTGTAGGTGTCCTGGAGGGCGGGTAGTTTGCCCCCGGTAATGCGTTGGGCAGAGCGCACCACCCTCTGGAGAGCCCTGCGGTTGTGGGCGGTGCAGTTGCCGTACCAGGCGGTGATACAGCCGGACAGGATGCTCTCAATTGTGCATCTGTTAAAGTTTGTGAGGGTTTTACGTGTTAAGCCAAATTTCTTTAGCCTCCTGAGGTTGAAGAGGCTCTGGTGCGCCTTCTTCACCACACTGTCTGTGTGTGTGGACCATTTCAGTTTATCAGTGATGTGTAGGCCAAGGAACTTGAAGTTTTCCACCTTCTCCGCTGCGGTCCTGTTGATGTGAATAGGGGGGCGCACCTTCTGCTGTTTCCTGAAGTCCACGATCATGTGTCGTCTGCAACCTTGATGATTGAGTTGGAGGCGTGCTTGGAACTACATGAAATATATCTCTCTGCTGATAGGAATATAACAGGATATAAGAACTACATAAAATATGTCTCTATGCTGATAGGAATATAACAGGACATAACAACTATAGACGAGGTTGTGTGGAAAAAGGACTGGGAGGGAGAAATATATTGGGTAAAGAAACTCAGAAGGGGCGATGATATGAATTAATGCCAATGAATTAAAATAATCCAGTAGTAGTAAAGACGCATCGTTAAAACATTCGTAACAACTGCTTGCAGTTCTGAACCAACCTGGACATTAAGGAGATCCTGAGGGAAAACGAAGAGTAACAACAGCTTTGTGCTACGGAGGAACAACTTACTCCATCGTGGAAAGATCCGAATACATCACAAAATAACTCTAACCCGACAAAAAAAAGAAAAGACACATTAATCTACAGACAAGGACGATTTACTTACTGTTGAAAGATAGTGCTCTTGCTGGAATCCATGCAACACTTGAAAAGTTGTGTGAGGAGGCGGCAGGGCTGAGGGGGAGTTTGGAGTTTAGTCAGAGTGAGTGGACAAGGCACTCACACCCAAGGTAAAAACCCTTGATTTCAACATGGGTTGTATACTCAGGGAAAACAGGATGACGAGGGAGTAGCTACGAGACATACAAACCCGAAGCATGCAGGAAAACGTAGTATTCAGAGGATGCGATCAGAGACATTTGCCTGAAACTAACCCTACAAGTAGCACTGTTGGGAGATTTTGAATATAATATTACTCTGGATGGGCCCCCAAAATTAAAAAGGGTAACATGTTTCTATGAAGTGCTGAAGTTGAGGTCAGGGACTTGGACTGGACACATGCTGAACCTCTGAAGACAGGAGCAGTAGCTTGTCTTATCAATAACACTTCCTGTATTATGTGTGTTCTAGTCCAGATGGAATGTCATTTTTCTGCTGTGAGAATTTGCTTGAATTCCAATCTAATGTGTTTTCTGTTGTTGTTGTGTCTACAGGTGCTGATGTGTCTGTGAAGAAAGGAGGCTCCATCACCATCCCATGTAGTTATGATCTGAAATACAAAACCCATGTGAAATACTGGTGTAAAGGACGTTATTTTAATAGTTGCTCCCCTGTTGTACAAACTGTTCCTTCTAAGAACACAGATAGGTTCTCAATCTCTGATGACATCAACCAGCAAACCTTCACTGTGACCATGACTGATCTGAGGAAACAGGACTCTGGACGTTACTGGTGTGCTGTGGAGATCAATGGTGGAACAGATGTCATAATAGAAAGATTCAACCTATCTGTCACTTCAGGTAAGATCCCTGCAACTCTTCCATATGATTACATGACTGGTGTTCTGGTTTCATTTACTGGTATCACTATTATTGTACAAGTTGAATGAGGAATGTTGGTATATGTCTACTTTCTGTTCTCTATCCATCATATCATAATTATCAGATTTGTGGTCAGTTGTTACAAAAAAACACTTGATCACTCAGGACCTTTTTTGGTGTCTGTACCTCTGTGTTCAGGTACTCCAAAACTATATGTGGACCAACAGGAGGTGACTGGAGTTGAAGGAGGGAGTGTCATTGTAAATTGTTACTATAGTGACACTGGAAATAAGAAGTGGTGGTGCAGGATTGGTGACAGTAGCTCGTGTGTGGTGGAGAATTCTGGGACTTTAGATGGAACATCAGTGACCCTACAGCAGACCACTGATGTCACCAGAATAAACGTCTTAACGGTGACTATGAGTGGACTGAAGATGGAGAACACTGGCTG
Source organism: Thymallus thymallus (assembly GCA_023634145.1). Lineage (NCBI taxonomy): Eukaryota > Metazoa > Chordata > Actinopteri > Salmoniformes > Salmonidae > Thymallus > Thymallus thymallus. The sequence continues at coordinate 6,649,260 of CM042403.1, read as the reverse complement.
GTACAGGTGTAGAGTGGGAGAACTTATAATGCCTGTTCACATCACTGTCAGACGACAAACCACCACACAAAGTATCACCACTATGACCAGTGAGTAGAGAGCAATCAGTTACTGTTCAATTAAATATTAACCTGGTTTTATCCAGTCTTGTTTGCTAAACATCTGAAACAAATTGGAATGTAACCTGATTCAAAGCTTTTGTGAATATTTACAGGTCCTACCATTGGTTTGAACTCAACAGTGCTAATACTAAGTATAGTCACAATACCATTGTTGTTTTTAACCTCACAGCAACCCAAGCTCCAACCACTGAACAATCCTCTTTCTCTCCAACTGCTGAGCCTGTTCAGACTGACAACACCGTCCAAGGACCTGAGGGTGGCAAGGAGAAGGACACCATGAGGTAATTATCACTCATTCAAATGTATTTCACACTTACTCTTCCAAATGGATTACAGTAGAAATATGAAGAGGTTTTTCATGCTAGAGTTTAGGGCACAAAAACACCCTCCTTAAACTTTTCCACACTGTGTTTTTGGCCAAGACACTGTTATAGAGACATTTACCATCATAGAGACAGAAACATTTACCACTTCCTCATATCTCTGGTTTGTAGAAGTAGCAGCACTCTATTCTTGGATGGTCAAGTTCATCACATGAAAGGTGTGAAGAGATGAACAAATGTTTCCATTTTGTCATAGCAGAAGAAAAAACATCAATCTATATATCTGTGATGTTTTATGTACTGTAGTTTACAATAAACATAGTCTCTCACCTTCAGTTCCATAGATCTAAAAGTCCTACTGATTCCTCTGGGCATGTTGGTGGTGGTGATATCTGGTGTCCTTGTCACATGGAAGATGTGGAGAAAGCATAGTAAGTATTCATTCTATAATGACTATAATGAAAAAGTGATCAGTTTGATTTTGGAGATATTTTCAGGAGACAAATATTTTCTTTGAAGACAACTGTATTAGCATATGTTATAACCAATGTATCTTGACATAAGAGGAGGAAACTATTATTCTAGTGTATCTCAGAGGTTTCTAATACTGCATCTCTCTTTCTTTATTCCAGAGGACAATAAGGCCATGGACCAGACAACAAACACCTCAGTGGTAGGCTACACTCATGTTCCTCTCATCTGACTCAAGGCCTTGTGGGTAAGACACTGTCTGTGAATAATGCAGGACATGGCCATGGACAGGACATGGATATCAGATGGACTTAAATCACACATTAGCTCTTCAGTTACAGCTTAATGTCTATTGTTACTGTACAATGTATACAGTCGTATGAAAAGGTTTGGGCACCCCTGACAATTTCCATGATTTCCATTTATAAATAATTGGGTGTTTGGATCAGCAATTTCATTTTGATCTATCAAATAACTGATGGACACAGTTATATTTCAGTAGTGAAATGAGGTTTATTGGATTAACAGAAAATGTGCAATATGCATCAAAATTAGACAGGTGCATAAATTTGGGCACCCCAACAGTCTGTCTGTGAAAAATGGCCATGGACAGGATACGGACATCAGATGGACTTAAATCACACATTAGCTCTTCATCTACAGCTTCATGTCCATTGTAACTGTATAATTTATACATTTTATTTCTAAATAGTGTTTTTTTTGGCGAAATTCCAGCAATGTTTTTGTATGTCTCTACCAGCAGGACCCACTTCCTGCCAATGGTGATGATGTGACGTACAGCACTGTTGTCCCCAAGAGGAGGAACCAGTTACATGTACAGACCAAGGTAAGACTGCTATTCTGATCACTATGATGTTTATAGATTAAGTTGTATTGTGTTGTACTGTCAGCTATGTGACAGACTGGTGCATGGAGATAAATTATAGATGATGTCACCTACTTGTGAGACACTGAAAATGTGTTTTGCTGTAAACAGTTTGAATGTCTATCAAATCAAATCCAATTTTATTAGTCACATACACAGATGTTATTGCAGGTGTAGCGAAAAGCTTGTGTTCCTAGCTCCAGCAGTGTAGTAATATCTAACAATACACAACAATATACACAGACCTAAAAGTAAAATAATGGAATTATGAAACATAGAAATATTAGGACAAGCAATGTCGGAGTATAAATATATATATCTGTGATGGGATGTATAGACATTATATACATTATGGACAGTATGTGGGTAGAATATTTAGTATATCTGTAGAATACGTAGGATATAATAGTATATATACAGCAATAGTTGAATAGGATAGCCTTCACTAGAAACAGTATATACATATGAAATGAGTAAAACAGTATGTAAACATTATTAAATATTTAATAGTGTTCCATTATTAAAGGGACCAGTGACTCCATGTCTATGTACAGTGGGGAGAACAAGTATTTGATACACTGCCGATGATGTAGAAGTCTGTAATTTTTATCATAGGTACTCTTCAACTGTGAGTGACGGAATCTAAAACAAAAATCCAGAAAATCACGTTATGATATTTAAGTAATTAATTTTCATTTTATTGCATGACATAAGTATTTGATACATCAGAAAAGCAGAACTTAATATTTGGTACAGAAACCTTTGTTTGCAATTACAGAGATCATACGTTTCCTGTAGTTTTTGACCAGGTTTGCACACACTGCAGCAGGGATTTTGTACCCACTCCTCCGTACAGACCTTCTCCAGATCCTTCAGATTTCGGGGCTGTCGCTGGGCAATACGGACTTTCAGCTCCCTCCAAAGATTTTCTATTGGGTTCAGGTCTGGAGACTGGCTAGGCCACTCCAGGACCTTGAGATGCTTCTTACGGAGCCACTCCTTAGTTGCCCTGGCTGTGTGTTTCGGGTCGTTGTCATGCTGGAAGACCCAGCCACGACCCATCTTCAATGCTCTTACTGAGGGAAGGAGGTTGTTGGCCAAGATCTCGCGATACATGGCCACATCCATCCTCCCCTCAATACGGTGCAGTCGTCCTGTCCCCTTTGCAGAAAAGCATCCCCAAAGAATGATGTTTCCACCTTCATGCTTCACGGTTGGGATGGTGTTCTTGGGGTTGTACTCATCCTTCTTCTTCCTCCAAACACGGCGAGTGGAGTTTAGACCAAAAAGCTCTATTTTTGTCTCATCAGACCACATGACCTTCTCCCATTCCTCCTCTGGATCATCCAGATGGTCATTGGCAAACTTCAGACAGGCCTGGACATGCGCTGGCTTGAGCAGGGGGACCTTGCGTGCGCTGCAGGATTTTAATCCATGACGGTGTAGTGTGTTACTAATGGTTTTCTTTGAGACTGTGGTCCCAGCTCTCTTCAGGTCATTGACCAGGTCCTGCCGTGTAGTTCTGGGCTGATCCCTCACCTTCCTCATGATCATTGATGCCCCACGAGGTGAGATCTTGCATGGTGCCCCAGACCGAGGGAGATTGACCGTCATCTTGAACTTCTTCCATTTTCTAATAATTGCGCCAACAGTTGTTGCCTTCTCACCAAGCTGCTTGCCTATTGTCCTGTAGCCCATCCCAGCCTTGTGCAGGTCTACAATTTTATCCCTGATGTCCTTACACAGCTCTCTGGTCTTGGCCATTGTGGAGAGGTTGGAGTCTGTTTGATTGAGTGTGTGGACAGGTGTCTTTTATACAGGTAACTAGTTCAAACAGGTGCAGTAATACAGGTAATGAGTGGAGAACAGGAGGGCTTCTTAAAGAAAAACAGGTCTGTGAGAGCCGGAAATCTTACTGGTTGGTAGGTGATCAAATACTTATGTCATGCAATAAAAATGCTAATTAATTATTTAAAAATCATACAATGTGATTTTATGGATTTTTGTTTTAGGTTCCGTCTCTCACAGTTGAAGTGTATGGAAGCTTATGGGTAGCAATATTCAATTTGAAATGTAATATGCAAAATGACAATGCAATATGTAAAATGGCAATGCATTCTGTATTTCAATTGACATTTTCCATTACATTTGTGTAACGTTTGGTGCAAAATGAAAATGAAAATGAAATTACATAATTTACATTTGCCATTTCATACACTAGTTTTAATATGTAAATTGAATACATATTTTAACGCTTTATAAGTTGCAAAATTAAAATTAAAATGTATTACAGAAATGATTAGATGTGTGTAACATGTTCAAGCAAAAACTGTGGCAAAATGATCATTCAAATGTTATTTTTCTTAATTGCATTTACACTCACAGTCAAACACTTGTGATTGCATTTTCATTAAATGTCCAGCGCAATGAATGTAGCAAAATTCAATGTGCAGATTGAAAATGCATTCCGAGCCGATCACGTCTCCGCCCCTCCCGCCCTGTCAATCACTGCATCAAGGCGGGGCTCGGAAACAGGTAAACATAACATGTTATAGCTATGTTACGTGTTTTGGTTTTGAGGTGTTGGAAACACGGCGGCGGCAGAGCTAATACGACTGTTAAATTCATTAGCAGATGAAGTGGAGCGTGAACAGAGAAACGATAGATATAAGATTATTACGCGTATGTAGGTGATAGAACCAGTACGTTGTTGGAACGTCTGGGAGAATTTTCTGCATTATCAGGCGCCAACACCCGTTTGGCTGCTGACCTCTTAAAGGTGGTGGAAGAACGATTGTCTTCGGATAGGTCTAGGGGAGTGGGGAGACCAGCCGTGGAGATCCCTGGGGAGACCAGCCGTGGAGATCCCTGGGGAGACCAGCCGTGGAGATCCCTGGGGAGACCAGCCGTGGAGATCCCTGGGGAGACCAGCCGTGGAGATCCCTGGGGAGACCAGCCGGTGAGATCCCTGGGGAGACCAGCCGTGGAGATCCCTGGGGAGACCAGCCGGTGAGATCCCTGGGGAGACCAGCCGTGGAGATCCCTGGGGAGACCAGCCGGTGAGATCCCTGGGGAGACCAGCCGTGGAGATCCCTGGGGAGACCAGCCGTGGAGATCCCTGGGGAGACCAGCCGGTGAGATCCCTGACGAGGCCATAGAGGGGTATCTTATGTATGGGTTAAAAGTTAAAGATATCGCGGCCGTGTATGGAGTTAGTCGATGGACGGTACATCGACGAATGCAGCAGTGTGGACTGAAGTAAACAACAACTTACATATATTTTATACGCTTCAAGGCCATAATCTCTGTGTTTACGCTCCACTTCATCTGCTAATGAATTTAACAGTCGTATTAGCTCTGCCGCCGCCATGTTTCCAACACCTCAAAACCAAAACACGTAACATAGCTATAACATGTTATGTTTACCTGTTTCCGAGCCCCGCCTTGATGCAGTGATTGACAGGGCGGGAGGGGGCGGAGACGTGATCGGCTCGGAATGCATTTTCAATCTGCACATTGAATTTTGCTACATTCATTGCGCTGGACATTTAATGAAAATGCAATCGCAAGTGTTTGACTGTGAGTGTAAATGCAATTAAGAAAAATAACATTTGAATGATCATTTTGCCACAGTTTTTGCTTGAACATGTTACACACATCTAATCATATCTGTAATACATTTTCATTTTAATTTTGCAACTTATAAAGCGTTAAAATATGTATTCAATTTACATATTAAAACTAGTGTATGAAATGGCAAATGTAAATTATGTAATTTAATTTTCATTTTCATTTTGCACCAAACGTTGCACAAATGTAATGGAAAATGTCAATTGAAATACAGAATGCATTGCCATTTTACATATTGCATTGTCATTTTGCATATTACATTTCAAATTGAATATTGCTACCCATAAGCTTCCATAGAAGTGTACCTATGATAAAAATTACAGACTTCTACATGCTTTGTAAGTAGGAAAACCTGCAAAATCGGCAGTGTATCAAATGCTTGTTCTCCCCACTGTACATAGGGCAGCAGCCTCTAAGGGGCAGGGTTGAGTAACCGGGTGGTAGCCGGCTAGTGACAGTGACTAAGTTCAGGGCAAGGTAACGGGTGGAGGTTGGCTAGTAATGGCTATTTAACAGTCTGATGGCTTTGAGATAGAAGGTGTTTTACAGTCTCTCGGTCCCAGCTTTGATGCACCTGTACTGACCTCGCCTTCTGGATGATAGTGGGGTGAACAGGCCGTGGCTCGGGTGGTTGATGTCCTTGATTATCTTTTTGGCCTTCCTGTGACATCGTGTCCTGAAGGGCAGAAAGTGTTCCCCCGGTGATGCGTTGAGCAAACCCCATCACCCTCTGGAGAGCCCTGCGGTTGCGGGCGGTGCAGTAGCATTATCAGGCGTGGATACAGCTCGACAGGATGCTCAATGGTGCATCTGTAAAAGCCTTTTTCACCACACTGTCTGTAGTGGAGATGTTGTTTCCTACCTTCACCACCTGGGGGCGACCCGTCAGGAAGTCCAGGACCCAGTTTCACAGGGTGAGGTTCAGACCCAGGGCCTCAAGCTTAATGATGATCTTTGAGTGTACTATGGTGTTGAAATCTGAGCTGTAGTAAATTAACAGTATTCTTACATACAGATTAGGTATTCCTCTTGTCCAGATGGGAGAGGGCAGTCGTCTGTGGCAGTCAAATGCAAATGTACGTAAACACTCCAGCCAGCAGGTCTGCGCATGCTCTGAGGACACGGCTAGGGATGGAGTCTGGGACGGCAACCTTGCGAGCCTTTATGTACCTACAGTCGTATGCAAAAGTTTGGGCACCCCTGACAATTTCCATTTATAAATAGTTGGGTGTTTGGATCAGCAATTTCATTTTGATCTATCAAATAACTGATGGACACAGTAATATTTCAGTAGTGAAATGAGGTTTATTGGATTAACAGAAAATGTGCAACATGCATCAAAACTAAATTAGACAGGTGCATAAATTTGGGCACGCCAACAGAAAAATCACATCAATATTTAGTAGAGCCTCCTTTTGCTAAAATAACAGCCTCTAGACGCTTCCTATAGCCTCTAATGAGTGTCTGGATTCTCGATGAAGGTATTTTGGACCATTCCTCCTTACAAAACATCTCCAGATTTTTAGCAGTGTTTTGGGTTGTTGTCTTGTTGAAATATCTAGCCCCGGCGTAACTTCAACTTTGTGACTGATTCTTCAACATTATTCCCAAGAATCTGCTGATATTGAGTGGAATCCATGCGACCCTCAACTTTAACAAGATTCCCAGTACCGGCACTGGCCACACAGCCCCACACCATGATGTAACCCCCACCAGATTTTGTAGGTAGCAAGTGTTTTTCTTGGAACGCTGTGTTCTTTTGCCGCCATGCATAACACTCCTTGTTATGACCAAATAACTCAATCTTTGTTTCATCAGTCCACAGCACCTTATTCCAAAATTAAGCTGGCTTGTCCAAATGTGTGTTTGTGGCGTGTGTGCAGAAAAGGCTTCTTCCGCATCACTCTCCCGTACAGCTTCTCCTTGTGCAAAGTGCGCTGAATTGTTGAACGATGCACAGTGACACCATCTGCAGCAAGAAGATGTTGTAGGTCTTTGGAGGTGGTCTGTGGGCTTTTTGACCGTTCTCACCATCCTTCGCCTCTCCGATATTTTACTTGGCCTGCCACTTCTGGCCTTAACAAGAACTGTGCATGTGGTCTTCCATTTCCTCACTATGTTCCTCACAGTGGACACTGACAGCTTACATCTCTGCGATAGCTTTTTGTAGCCTTCCCCTAAACCATAATGTTGAACAATCTTTGTTTTCAGGTCATTTGAGAGTTGTTTTGAGGCCCCCATGTTGCCACTCTTGTCACGACTCCGGCCGAAGTTGCCTCTACCCCTTGTTCGGGCATTACTTCGGCGATCGTCGTCACCGGCTTTCTAGCCACTGCCGCTCTCTCACTCATTATTCCATTTGTCATGTCTTGTCATTACGCACACCTGGTTCTCATTTCCCCTCATTACTTGATGTATATATGTTCCCTCTGTTCCCTCATGTCCTTGTCGGATATTGTTTATTGTGAACGTGTTATCACTGTTGCTTTCGCTATATGCGAGAACAGTTGTACTTAATTCCTGTTCGGACTTTGTATGCGTGATTTGGATATTAAAGTAATCCTTGAGTTCACGCTACCTCCTGCGCCTGGCTCTCTATTATATATTCACGCCATCACAACTCTTCAGAGGAGAGTCAAAGAGAACAACAACTTGCAATTGGCCACCTTAAATACCTTTTCTCATGATTGGATGCACTTGTCTATGAAGTTCAAGTCTTAATGAGCTCACCAAACCAATTGTGTGTTCCAATTAATCAGTGCTAAGTAGTTACAGGTATTCAAATCAACAGAATGACAAGGGTGCCCAAATTTTTGCATAGCCTATTTTTCACATCTGATTTAATTTCATACAACTTAACTTAATTTTAATACACTAAAACTCTTTGTCTGGACAAGACCACAGTACTCAGCTTTTATTAGAAAATGAATGGCATGCCACTGTGATAATTTTCTGTGATGACAGAGTAAATTATTATGCAGCCTCAGAGGGGTGCCCAAACCTTTTCATACGACTGTATTTCTGTGTTTCCAAGCTATAGCCTACATTCATCATCACATATTGTCCCTCTTCACCTCTCTACCTGTGTGTCCCTCCTCTCTTCTAGACAGAACCAGATGATATTGTGGTCTACAGCTCACTAGCCCTACAGCTGGACCCATTTCCTGCCAATGGTGATGATGTGACGTACAGCACTGTTGTCCCCAAGAGGAGGAACCAGTTACATGTACAGCCCAAGGTAAGGCTGCTATTCTGATCACTATGACGTTAATATACTGATCAAGAACAGTTCATATAAGGAAATCAGTCCATTTAAATAAATTATTAGGCCCCAATCTATGTATTTCATAGTACTGGGAATACAGATATGCATCTGTTAGTCACAGATACCTTTGAAAAACGTTAGGGGCTTGGATCAGAAAACCAGTCAGTATCTGGTGTGACCATCATATGCCTCATGCAGCACAACACATCTCCTTCGCATAGAGTTGATCAGACTGTTGATTGTGTCGTGTGGAATGTTGTCCCACTCCTCTTCAATAATTGATAATGTGGTCTACAGCTCACTAGCCCTACACCACACAGGTCAGTGTTGACTTATCTTCTCTCTCATGTTCGTACACAGATGAAGCTAATCTCTCAACAAAGAAACAGACAAGACCATATATTACTACTGTATGTGTACAATACATCACTCTTTATCCACACACTAATTATCCTGATCATCTAGAAGCTGACTACTTTGTTATCATTAGGTCTATGTTCTATCTAGAACATTCCTGTATTGTGCATCAAACTACTTTCTCTCCAGCAGAGGGCAGCAACACAGCAGTGACTGACAGAGTGAAGATCTTGGTCCTAAAGAGCCCTTATCCAGGAAGGACAGCCACCTCCCCCTCCCGTATCACAACATGAGTCATGACTATCTATCTGCCTCCATTATGCTTCTGCCCTCACCTCCTAACCCACCTCTGTCTCCTTGTTGTGTCCATAAACTACTGAAGACAGTCTGCTGTGCTTGATTTTATTATCACCACATATCTGTTATATTAGTTACTGTATGAACCTCCCACCTACTCCAATGACCTTTACCCTTGTCACTTTTTACCCACATAACCATCATATTGATCTCATATATCTAGTCAAATGTAACTGATCAAGATCAAATGCTTATATTTAATGTACAAGCTGTGTAATTAAATGAATATCTAATGCTGAATGGAAATTAACTGAAATTAACTGAGGGGGGCATATACACTCAAACAGAAGCAGGAAACGTCTAGCAACCCAAAGGTTGTGTTTTTGAATCTCATCTTGGACAACTTTAGCATTTTAGCTAATTAGCAACTTTGCAAGTATGTACTACTTTTTAACTATTTTGCAACTACTCAGCATGTTAGCTTAACCTAAACCTAACCTTACACCTGTAACCTAACCTTAACAACCCTTTAACCTTAACCATCACCTTAACCCCTAGTCAAGATAAAATTAGCGACCTGGCTAATGTATGTATTAGCCAACTAGCCACCAAAGCTAACATTAGCCACAACGAATTGCAATTCATAACATATCATATGCATTGTAATTTGTGTGTCTGCATAGACAGGAGGCTCCATCACCATTCCATGATGTCATTATCATCAGGATTACATAAACATTTGTGTCAACGATATTACCTCGATATGTGTTACCAAGTGGCACAGTGGTCTAAGACACTGCATCTCATGCTAGAGGTGTCACTACAGACAACCTGGTTCGAATAAAGACTGTATCACAACTGGCTGTGATTGGGAGTCCCATAGGGTGGTGCACAATTGGCCCAGCTTCATCCGAGCTTGGCTGGTATAGTCCGTCATTGTAAATAAGAATTTGTTCAGAACTGAATTGCCTAGTTATATAAAGTTTACATTAAAAAAAATGATATTTATATTATTATGTAATGGTCACTAGTGGGCAATGATAAGGCCTCAATCTCTGATAGCATCAACCAGAGAATCTTCCCTGTGACCATGAAGAGTCTATGATGTTAGCATTAGCCAACTAGCCACCAAAGCTAACATTAGCCACAACGAATTGCAATTCATAACATATCATATGAATTGTAATTTGTGTGTCTGCATAGACAGGAGGCTCCATGATGTGACGTACAGCATTGTTGTCCCCAAGAGGAGGAACCAGTTACATGTACAGACCAAGGTAAGGCTGCTATTCTGATCACTATGACGTTAATATACTGATCAAGAACAGTTCATATAAGGAAATCAGTCCATTTAAATAAATTATTAGGCCCCAATCTATGTATTTCATAGTACTGGGAATACAGATATGCATCTGTTGGTCACAGATACCTTCGAAAAAAAGATAGGGGCTTGGATCAGAAAACCAGTCAGTATCTGGTGTGACCATCATATGCCTCATGCAGCACAACACATCTCCTTCGCATATAGTTGATCAGACTGTTGATTGTGGCTGTTGATATTGTCCCACTCCTCTTCAATAATTGATCATGTGGTCTACAGCTCACTAGCCCTACACCACAAAGGTCAGTGTTGACTTATCTTGGTTTTTCCACATTTTGTTACGCTACAGCCTTAATCTAAAATTGTTTTATTTTATTTTATCCTCAGCAACCTACACACAATACTTCATAATGACAATGCTAAAATAGGGTTTTAGAAATTGAGATGTTTCTACAAATTGATTGGAGTCCACTTGTGGTAAATTAAATTGATTGGACATGACTTGAGCTCCCAAATATGGGCTCCCATAGTGGCGTTGTCATCTAAGACACTGCATCTCCGTGCTAGAGGCGTCACTACAGACAACTGGTTTGAATCCAGACTGTATCACAACTGGACGTGTTTGGGAGTTCCATAGGGCGGTGCACAATTGGCCCAGTGATGTCTGAGTTTGGCCGTTGTAGGCCGTCATTGTAAATAAGAATCAGTTCTTAACTGACTTGGCTGTTTAAATAAAGGTTACATTTAATTTGTAAAGGGACACATCTGTCTATATAAGGTCCCACAGTTGACAGTGCATGTCAGAGCAAAAACCAAGCCATGAGGTAGAGCTCTGAGACAGGAATGTGTTGAAGCACAGATCTGAGGAAGGCTACCAAAAGTTGTCTGCAGCATTGAAGTTCTCCAAGAACACAATGACCTCCATCATTCTTAAATGGAAGAAGTTTGGGACAGAGCTGGCCACCCGGCCAAACTGAGCAATCAGGGAGATGACCAAGAACCTGATGGTCACTCTGACAGAGCTCTAGAGTTCCTATGTGGAGATTGGAGAACCTCCCAAAAGGACAACCCTCTCTGCAGCACTCCACCAATCAGGCCTTTATGGTAAAGTGGCCAGACGGAAGCCACTCCTCAGTAAAAGGCACATGACAGCCTGCTTGGAGTTTGCCAAAAGGCACCTAAAGATTCTCAGACCTTGAGAAAAAAAGATTAACTGGTCTGATGAAAACAAGATTAAACTTTTTGGCCTGAATGCCAAGCTTCACGTCTGGAGGAAACCTGGTACCATCCCTACAATGAAGCATGGTGGTGGCAGCATCATGCTGTGGGGGTGTTTTTTAGTGACAGGGAGACTAGTCAGGATCGAGGCAAAGATGAACAGAACATACATATATATACTCCAGACACTGACATTGCTCGTCCTAATATGTATATATTTCTTAATTCCATTCATTTACTTTTAGATTTGTTAGTCTTTTTGTTCTATATCTATGGACACGACCCAGTCATTCGTTCTAAATGTTCCGTTGCCATGCTGCCTAGCAACGTTCTTATCCCTTGCTTGCCAGCTAGCTAACTACGGCTAACACAGTCAGGTCAAACAGTGCAGCTAGAATAACAGCAAAGTAGCTGCATTAGCGTTTTGGATACATCCATAATGAGCTAATGATGCGTGGTTTCGCCTGGTATAGAAAATGTGCTCTTTCGTCAGGACACTGTTCAGAGGAGCTAGCCAACTACAGAGCTAATGCAGTCACTTGAACCTGAAGCTGGTAAGACAGCAAACTAACTGCATTTCATGTCGTTTTACCGTTTTTCTATTGACATTTCTTTGTATCCTTAAAACAGTAGTGTGAAAAACTAATTCAAAGTACTAAAGTAGTTTTTGGGGGTATCTGCTCTTTACTTTACTATTTATATTTTTGACAACTTTTACTTCACTACATTCTTAATGAAAAGAATGTACTTTTTACTCCATACATTTTCCCCGACACCCAAAAATACTAGTTACATTTTGAATGCCTAGCAGGACAGGAAAATGGTCCAATTCACGCCAGGGCAGCGTTATGTGCGGGCCTTAGGGTGCCTGTCATGCCAAATAATGTCCTCCAGCAAAAAAGTGTCCCCTCTGCGTCACAATGGGATTCGATTATAGCAATAAGGCACAAGGGGGTGTGGTATACGGCCAATATACCATGGCTAAGGGCTGTTCTTAAATCACGACGCATCGCGGAATGCCTGGATACAGCCATTAGCCGTGGTATATGTATCACAAAACCCCGAGCAGTGCCGTCCCGTGGCATAGGCGGAATAGGCAAATACTAGGGGTGCCCAAACGAGTGAAGATTTTATTAAATTTTTTCATTATGTTTTAATACTATTAATTCAAAATATTACCAAAAAACGTTTTTACCATTATTTTACTAGGCAAGTCAGTTAAGAACAAATTATTTTCAATGACGGCCTAGCAACAGTGGGTTAACTGCCTTCGATCCAGCAACCTTTCAGTTATGGGCCCAACACTCTAACCACTGGGCTACCTGCCGCTCCTCAGTTCCATGAGTATTTTTTTGTTGTTGTTTACATTTTAACTACAAACAACGTGGATAGATCTCATTGCCAACAATAGCGAAGCAGAAATTGTGACAATAAACTGGAAAAAGAATGTTTGAAAGGCGAGTTGGTGCCACAGTGCTCAATAAAACAAATAGGAGCTGGCAGGGTGAAAAATGCCCTAAAATGTTGTTTTTTTTTGTGATTACTTCAAAACGAGGGCAAGCAGCTGGGAAATACAAACAAAATAGCACAGTTGGTTAGGAGTCATTAAAACAGCAGCCATCCCCTCCGGCGCCATTTCAAGTTCAATCAAGATTCTTCTTGGGTTTTACGCTACAAGCTTGGCACACCTGTATTTAGGGAGTTTCTCCCATTCTTCTCTGCAGATCCCCTCAAGCTCTGTCAGGTTGGATGGGAACAAAGAATCTTGTTTATCACAGTATGAGAGTCTTTAGGTGCCTTTTGGCAAACTCCAAGTGGGCTGTATGTGCCTTTTACTGAGGAGTGGCTTTCGTCTGGCCACTCTAACATAAAGGCCTGATTGTTGGAGTGCAGCAGAGATGGTTGTCCTTTTGGAAGGTTTTCCCATCTCCACAGAAGAACTCCAGAGCTTTGTCAGAGTGACCATCGGGTTCTTGGTCACCCCCCTTACCAAGGCCCTTCTACCCCCTACTGCTCAGTTTGGCTGGGCGGCCAAAGAGGAAGAGACAAAAACAACATGGGAGTTACACATGGGAATAAACAAACGTATAGTCAATAACACAATAGAAAATCTATGTACAGTGTGTGCAAATGTAGTAAGATTAGGAAGGTACTACAATAAATAGGCCATAGTGGCGAAATAATTACAAATTAGCATTAACACTGGACTGATAGATGTGCAGATGATGATGTGCAAATGGGGATACTGGAGTGCAGATTAGCAAAAATAATAAATATGGGGATGAGGTAGTAGGTTGGGCTATTTACAGATGGGCTATGTACAGACATCTTAGCTAGTCTAGTTAGCCAATGTTAGCCCTGCTTGTAAAAGTCGATTAAAATGCTTTTCCTTTCCCATCCCCTTTTGTAATTAATAGTTGTAAGCCTTTGCATTTTCATTATTGATTAGTCTTATATATATTATAGCAAACAGCATGCTAGAGAAGTGCTCATTGAATACATGTTTTGTGCATGAATGCTAGACGTAATTACTCTTGCTATTTGTGTTTAGGCTATAACGTGTTTCACCATCAGCAGCTTTTTTATTAATATAATGTAACACCCAATGGTCACATATACTCCTCTTCTCTCTTCAGATGCACTTTTGAAATACTTGAATCCCACCCCTGGGCCACCTGCAGACACCTTCTCTACCTCAGCACAGCCCAGCGATGCAGCATCAAGTGCTCCTGTCCCCTCTACCTCAGCACAGCCCAGAGATGCAGCATCAGGCATCTACAAAAAGGCTGCACCTATTGACCCTACAGACTGGCCGTCAGAGTTTGTTCTCAGAGGACCGTATCAAATAAAAAACAGTTTCACGTTTCCGAAACAAAAAGACGGGAGAATGTGTCAGCATGACTATTTCAATAGTCATGCTGACACCTTCATTTCATGCTGACATTTCAGCCTCTATGCAGCTACATGTGGCTGTCAACTTGCTGAAGAAAACCAGAGATTCCCTTACCTGCTACAGAAACACTGGATTTTCTGATGCACAGACAACTGCAAAGGAAATGTGCGAGGAGATGAACGTGGAGGCTGTACTCAAACAAAAGTGGTTGAGAACCACAAAAAGGCACTTTGGTTATGAGGCTCCAGAACAAACCACAGAGGTACGAGGAAGTGGTATATAGCCCTTCTGTAAATAGCCCACCCTACTACCACACCCCCCCCCCCCCCCCCAAATGTTTTTGTTGCATTCCAGTATCTATTTGCACATCATCATTTGCACATCCATCATTCCAGTGTTAATGCTAATTTGTAATTTATTTTGCCACTATGGCCTATTTATTGTCCTATCTTCGTAACCTTACTGCATTTTGCACTACATTTGCACTCTGTATATAGATTCTCTATTGTGTTATTGACTGTACATTTTGTTTATTTCCCATGTGTAACTCTGTTGTTTTTTGTCACACTGCTTTGCTTTGTATTGGCCAGGTCGCAGTTGTAAATGAGAAGTTGTTCTCAACTGACCTACCTGGTTAAATAAAGATGAAATAAAAATAAATAAATGTCCACACTGTATTTTTGGCTAAGACACTGTTAGAGACATTTAGCATTTCCTCATATCTCTGTGGTTGTCAAAGTAGAAGCATTCTATACTTTCACACATAAGGTGTGAAGAGCTGAACAAATGTTTCCATTTGTCAAAGCAGCACACAAAGCCTCATTCAAAAATAATAATATATCTGTGATGTTTTATGGACTTTATTTTACAATAAACATAGTGTCTCACCTTCAGGTCCATAGATCTAAAAGTCCTACTGATTCCTCTGGGCATGTTGGTGGTGGTGATATTTGGTGTCCTAGTCACATGGAAGATGTGGAGAAAGCATAGTAAGAATTCACTCTATAACGACTATAATGGAAAAGTTATAAGTTTGATTGTGTAGATATTTTCAGGAGACAATAAATATTTTCCTTGAAGACAACTGTATTAGCATATGTTATAACCAATGTATCTTGACATATGAGGAGGAAACTCAAAAGTATAAATCTTCTATGATGAATGTATTCAGTATCTCTAATACTGCATCTCTCTTTATTCCAGAGGACAATAAGGCCATGGACCAGACAACAAAACCCTCAGTGGTAGGCTACACTCATGTTCCTGCCATCTGACTCGAGGCCTTGTTGGTAAGACACTGTCTGTGAACAATGCAGGACATGGCCATGGACAGGACATGGATATCAGATGTACCTACAGTGGGGAGAACAAGTATTTGATACACTGCTGATTTTGCAGGTTTTCCTACTTACAAAGCATGTAGAGGTCTGTAATTTTTATCATAGGTACACTTCAACTGTGAGAGACGGAATCTAAAACAAAAATCCAGAAAATCACATTGTATGATTTTTAAATAATTAATTTGCATTTTATTGCATGACATAAGTATTTGATCACCTACCAACCAGTAAGAATTCCGGCTCTCACAGACCTGTTAGTTTTTCTTTAAGAAGCCCTCCTGTTCTCCACTCATTACCTGTATTAATTGCACCTGTTTGAACTCGTTACCTGTATAAAATACACCTGTCCACACACTCAATCAAACAGACTCCAACCTCTCCACAATGGCCAAGACCAGAGAGCTGTGTAAGGACATCAGGGATAAAATTGTAGAACTGCACAAGGCTGGGATGGGCTACAGGACAATAGGCAAGCAGCTTGGTGAGAACGCAACAACTGTTGGCGCAATTATTAGAAAATGGAAGAAGTTCAAGATGACGGTCAATCTCCCTCGGTCTGGGGCACCATACAAGATCTCACCTCGTGGGGCATCAATGATCATGAGGAAGGTGAGGGATCAGCCCAGAACTACACGGCAGGACCTGGTCAATGACCTGAAGAGAGCTGGGACCACAGTCTCAAAGAAAACCATTAGTAACACACTACGCCGTCATGGATTAAAATCCTGCAGCGCACGCAAGGTCCCCCTGCTCATGTCCAGGCCCGTCTGAAGTTAGCCAATGACCATCTGGATGATCCAGAGGAGGAATGGGAGAAGGTCATGTGGTCTGATGAGACAAAAATAGAGCTTTTTGTCTAAACTCCACTCGCCGTGTTTGGAGGAAGAAGAAGGATGAGTACAACCCCAAGAACACCATCCCAACCGTGAAGCATGGAGGTGGAAACGTCATTCTTTGGGGATGCTTTTCTGCAAAGGGGACAGGACGACTGCACCGTATTGAGGGGAGGATGGATGGGGCCATGTATCGCGAGATCTTGGCCAACAACCTCCTTCCCTCAGTAAGAGCATTGAAGATGGGTCGTGGCTGGGTCTTCCAGCATGACAACGACCCGAAACACACAGCCAGGGCAACTAAGGAGTGGCTCCGTAAGAAGCATCTCAAGGCCCTGGAGTGGCCTAGCCAGTCTCCAGACCTGAACCCAATAGAAAATCTTTGGAGGGAGCTGAAAGTCCGTATTGCCCAGAGACAGCCCCGAAACCTGAAGGATCTGGATGGAGGAGTGGGCCAAAATCGCTGCTGCAGTGTGTGCAAACCTGGTCAAGAACTACAGGAAATGTATGATCTCTGTTATTGCAAACAAAGATTTCTGTACCAAATATTAGGTTCTGCTTTTCTGATGTATCAAATACTTATGTCATGCAATAAAATGCAAATTAATTACTTAAAAATCATACAAATTACAGACTTCTACATGCTTTGTAAGTGGGAAAACCTGCAAAATCGGCAGTGTATCAAATGCTTGTTCTCCCCACTGTAAATCTCACATTAGCCCTTCACCTAGAGCTTTGTGTCCATTTATTGTAACTGCACAATGTATACATGTTAACTCTATATTTACTGTAAATGTTACATACCCAGGACTGTTGAGACAGTGTGATTTCAGTTTCTCAAAGTGGATTGCTTTGTTGAACAAAAAATCATATCTGTAGTGAAGTCAGTGGTTAAGGTGTTGTGATTTCCTGGTCAGCTTTGCAGACACAGTAGTCCTATGTTGCTTCTCTGTCCTGTTCCTGTTTGACCTGACTGACACTGTGCTGTTTGAGAGGAACAAGCTCATATCTCAATGTTGTTAAAACAAATACATGCCTTATATTGTGGATTATGTAAATGTACAAAGGTATCTCATACATGTAGACTGATGATGAGTTTTATCATCCACCCCCTTTGTGTGTCTCTACCAGCAGGACCCACTTCCTGTCAATGGTGATGATGTGACGTACAGCACTGTTGTCCCCAAGAGGAGGAACCAGTTAAATGTACAGACCAAGGTAAGACTGCTATTCTGATCACTATGATGTCAATAGATTAAGTTTTATCTGTGTTGTACTGTCAGCTATGTGTCAGACTGGTGGGGTTATAGATGAAGTCACATCAGAATCAGGTTTATTGTCCTACAAGAGGAACATCATGAAACAAACAGTCAGACATAAATAGTACCACCCACCTTCCCATTGGAGGAAGATACATGGAACTGTTTATGGTTGTGATAGTCCCTGGGATGAAACTCCTCCTGAAGCTTGGAGTGAGACATTTAATAGTCAGATATCTCCGACCTGATTGGAGAAGATCATGTGGCGGGCCTTACGCTGGATAGCTCCTTCATTAAGAAGGGAGGGTTTTTGATCGGGTTAGATGCTGTGTTGGTGATTCTTAATAGTTTATTGTGGGGTAATTCAGGAGGGACAGGATGGCTGTTCTGTCAGGAGACTTGAAAAGGAGGGTTTTGTGGCCCGTACTTCGTCAGTCATTGGTGTATGGGGTGTAGAAAATGTGTAAACATTTTTTATGACTTTATGTATCTCTTCCCATGTAGCCTACATTCATCATCACATATTGTCCCTCTTCACCTCTCTACCTGTGTGTCCCTCCTCTCTTCTAGTCAGAACCAGATGATAATGTGGTCTACAGCTCACTAGCCCTACACCACACAGGTCAGTGTTGACTTATCTTCTCTCTCATGTTCGTACCCAGATGATGCTAATCTCTCAACAAAGAAACAGACAAGACCATATATTACTACTGTATGTGTACAATACATCACTCTCTATCCACACACTAATTATCCTGATCATCTAGAAGCTGACTACTTTGTTATCATTAGTTCTATGTTCTATCTAGAACATGCCTGTATTGTGCAGCAAACTACTTTCTCTCCAGCAGAGGGCAGCAACACAGCAGTGACTGACTGACAGTGAAGATATTGGTCCTAAAGAGCTTATCCAGGAAGGACAGCCACCTCCCCCTCCCGTATCACAACATGAGTCATGACTATCTATGTGCCTCCAATATGCTTCTGCCCTCACCTCCTAACCCACCCCTGTCTCCTTGTTGTGTCCATAAACTACTGAAGACAGTCTGCTGTGCTTGATTTTATTATCACCACATATCTGTTATATTAGTTACTGTATGAACCTCCCACCTACTCCAATGACCTTTACCCTTGTCACTTTTTACCCACATCACCATCTTATTGATCTCATATATCTAGTCAAATGTATATTAAATGAACAAGCTGTGTAACAAAATAAATATCTAATGCTGAATGCAAAATGAATTGAAATTCGTATTGGTATTTCAAAAGTGGGTTAAAACTAGACCATCGAACGTAATAGTTGCTATCTGCCACTGACGGGGGCATATACACTCAAACAGAAGCAGGAAGAGAGTTGAAGACAGTGATATCTCTATACATTAGGTGGTAGAGTTGTTCTGTTTGGTGCCATTTGAGTGTGATATGGCATACACAGACCTAGACAAAAACATCCACCCACACAAGGCTCCTCATCTCTCAGCCTGGTCACGTCACGTAACATAGTAAAAGTAAATCTGAGACACTCAAATTAGTAAAATATGTTACGTTTGGCATGGGTACATAAGACAGGTTGGTTGGGGTGGCTGTATAGCTCAGACGTCTAGCATTTTATCTAATTAGCAACTTTGCAAGTACGTTTTTAGCTTAACCTAACCTTAACCCTTTAACATTAACCATCACCCTAACCTTGTGTCTCGGATTTACGTACAGAATCATACGAAATGCTCACAAGGCTGCATCTCTCCCTCATCTTCTCCAGACTCTCATAAGGGCTCCATGTTTCTATGATGGAATTCAATCTCATGGTTCAGTTCACTGCTGCTTAAAGTCAGGGTTTGGGTATATGCTGAAACTCTGAAAACAGGATTGTTTGTTATAGTGTGTCCTTTGAAATAGTTTTTAAATGTATATTTTGAGCGAGGACTTGCCATTGGCTTTCTGGTTTTCAAACACATTTGTCCGGTATAAATATAAAGTACCACTTCAGTCATTCTCTTTGGAATAGTGCAGATGTAATTTTTCTGCTGTATGAATATGGTTGAATTCCAATATAATTACTACTTTTGTGAAATGTTTTTACAGCAAACATTATTTTATGAACATATATTTTTTATTCTGATTTCAGGGGTTCCTGCAGCCAGGGCTGGTGCGTGCTCTAGGCGATGCAATTGTGCCGCCCCTCTATTTAACGTACAATACACCAACAACATGCAGCCAATACAAACCATAAGCAAAAAACAGCAACAACAAAACCACCAATATATACACATCATGCAAATAGACAAGTGCAACGCACAAAGTGTCAACAAGTAGATGCATGACAGCTATGCCTATCCAACACCAGGTCTGCAGCATCATAAATCAAATAGGTTCCAAACCAATTTACAGCAGATTCATGACAGCACAGCTATTTTGTAAATAATCGAATTTCAACTCATCTAAATAGTGACTGTAATAATATTAAAAATATTTATATACAAAACCTTGTGCGTAAAACACACAAACGCGCAGCAAGGCGCATATCAGCAGCAGATTCACAGCTTAAAACCACTAGAGACAAAAACGCTTATCTTACCTTTCAAAAGTGTACACAGGCTTTCATGGCTGCAAAGGTCTTCACTGCATCCTCCATTTTGATCATCTGTGCCAGCTCATGTTCAATAGAGATTGTTGCCAGTCCATTCAGTCTCTCTTGTTTCATTGTACTCCGAAGGTAGTTTTTAGTTTCAACTTTGAGAAACTCCGTTCTCCTGAAGCAACTGAAACAGGGAGGGTAAGAAGCACCCGTAAAGCTATGAAAGCATTAGGGAAAACTGATTCCATCTTATTGTCACAGATACATTTGAGTGCATCAAGTGGTTTAGTTCCAGCTGCTACGCGTCTGCTCAAAGCCGTTAAATCCGCAAAAAGTTCTTGCCCATTGACATCTCTGAAGTTGTGTGTCAGGGCCTTTTCCAGTGCTGTGCATTTTTGCAGAACATCAAATTGGATGCAATGTCATACAACACCACAAATATGTCCCCGTGCTCCTGCAGCTGAGAAAACCGCTTCTCCACAGCATTGATAGCGCAGTCCAGCATTGTGTTGAAGATAAACATCCCTGGGGAAATCAATTCCTTTTACCTGATATGGTCCTCTCTATCAACACGTCTAATAGTTCTTGCTTGATTGGTGTTGGCCATTTGGTGGGATCTTTCATATCCTCCTCACCTTGTCCGTGTACTGGTAGTAGCGACGCTACATGTTCAGCCGGTCTCTGGTGGTAGGGGAGGCGCGTCATCATCGCTAGCCGGGCAGCAATTATTTTTTTTTTTACCTTTATTTTACTAGGCAAGTCAGTTAAGAACATATTCTTATTTTCAATGACGGCCTAGGAACAGCGGTAGACCTGTTCACGCTCTGGAAGGGCCAGCATCCTCCTTTTTACTCCCACTTGGTCCGGGATCAATATATTTCAAAAAATAATTATATTGTTTTTTGAAGCGCTTGCTCCTTTTTCTTTTTTTGTACTGACAACCCGACAGTTTGGGTCGTTTAGACATGGTTTAACAGTGTACTGTTGCGAGCTCATCCAGATGATGATGGCATGAGACAGAGATTGATTTGACAGAGAGTTCCTGTGCCCCATACACCGCAAGACTCCAGGAACGTCACACTTTATTTTACTCCTTCAGCTTTTGACAACGACCCTAACCTCCGGCTATGCAAAGCTCGGTTACGGAAAGGCCTCTAACATTCCCCTCCCCCATAACCTGAACTCAGACAACTTAAGCTGATTTTGATTGACAGACACATTCCTCACCAATGGACTACAAGAGGCGGCAAAACGAGCGCCAAGTGTACGGTGTACAGTCAGAAAGCAGTTACACAAGCGGCCCCGGTGGCAATAAATGAATACAACTAAAAGCTAACCTTAACGTGGAAGAGTTGTCGCCTCTGGTCCTTACTAGACAGTGACGCGCCTGGTTCTTTTGGATTCCCAAAACAACAGACAAAAACCAGTACAATTAAATAACTTTATTGTGAATTCATAGGAACATGATAAGGGCACGAATAGGCATGCTGCTGTTGCTTTTTCGTGGACCCACAGAATCTGACGAGTTTCACAGAGTAGCAGCTACAGTAGTCGTCCCACAGCCACCGACACATAACATATCAGTTAACAATAGATTCACTCCAACCAATAATTATGGACAATAATCACTGCATGTCAAAGACCAACTCCCCCTTGTTAAAGAGCACACAAACTGCACACACCTCTGCACAAATGAGTACACTAAGTCACACCACATTATTATGTTTAAAACCACAAAGTATCATTAGGCTAGAGTTTAAAACGTGCAGACCACTACACCAGATCCCCGTTCACGATTACCCCATAGTCCCTTAATTCCGGCTACAGCAACTTCCTAAACTCACCCCTACATAGAAATAAACATTTTTATAAACGGTTTCGGTCCCATCTGACCACACTAATTATTACCACGGCAATATTACAACAAACTCACGATATTACATCCCAATAACCCCTATAAAAACTCCCTCACAATAATGTATCTCTCCTGTTTCCAACCGTAGAATTGTCCAGTCTAAAATCCATCAGATGTCCAATTATTCTCGGTTTCCCTGGACCGAATCTTCCTCCTTCCAATGGTTTGATCGGAGTCTTCCTACGGAGAAAAAGTCTGCAGTCCAATTACGTCACTCCACCCACGTCTCCAACAGCAACAGTCTGGTCCCGGTATGCAGCATGGAATGGAAACGGTACAATGTGATCAGTTTAACTGGTCACCTCAATGTGGGAATAATATCTACCGCTAGTATCAGGAAACGACCGTTCCTTTTAAGTATACTAGCGAGCATAGTTTATCCCCAAGGCACCAACAGCCAGGCCAGACCAGAAACTACTCCAAGAACTCTCCGCAGCCGTCGTGTTTCAGTCTTCTTCCCCTGCCGTCCTCCGGATAGGTCGACTTTCATCCCATCCTCTGGCCTTGATTGCTTCACCTCCCCATGTTGCCAATCACGCTAATCAGCCATGGCCACCTGCAAAACATAAACTCCAAACAACTTCCCCCTCCTACTCCCAATACTAACAGTCCCTCCGTGACAGAGTTCCAGTGTTGGATAGCAATAGCCATCTAGCTCTGTGTTTGAGTCGGGTGTTTGAGTAGGCTAAACTAGCTAGCTGCATTTGCTAAGTAAAAAAATGTACAAACAAAAATATACAACCAAATATAGCTAGCTCTCTCCCTCTTTCTCTCTCACTGTCTTGCTTCTCCTTAATTTGGAAAACATGTATTGTTCAAAACTGTTCAACTATTGTCTTTCTCTCTCTTTGAGACATCTACTCACAACATTTTATGCACTGCAGTAATAGCTAGCTGTAGCTTATTCTTTCAGTACTAGATTCATTCTCTGATCATTTGATTAGGGGGAAAACATGTCACATCATGCTGCAAGAGCTCTGATAGGTTGAAGGACTGGAAGTTGTCATAATTACTGTGTGGAAGGGGAGGGAATCATGACCCTCATAGGTTTAGTATTGAACTTAATTCACCTAGAAGAGTCCAGAATCTAGCTGTCCTCCTGCTACACCATGGTGCTACCCTACAAAGTGCTGCTGAGGCTACCGTAGACCTTCATTGCAAAAACAGTGTGTTTTAATAAATTATTTGGTGACGTCAATATATTCAGTATAGTTTTATCTAAAAAGGATAACTTTTTTAAAGTTTCACTATGTGTATTTTTATTAAATTCACTGAGGAGGATTGTCCTCCCCTTCTTCCTGTGAGGAGCCTCCACTGATGTAACATTAGTGACATTAGGGGCGGCAGGTAGCCTAGCGGTTAGAGCGTTGGGCCAGTAACCGAAAGGTCGCTGGTTAGAATACTGAGCCAACAAGGTGAAACACCTGCCGATGTGTCCTTGAGCAAGGCATTTAACCCTAATTTGCTCCAGGGGCTAACCCTATAGGTAGGCTGCCATTGTAAATAAGAATTTGTTCTTAACTGACTTGCCTAGTTAAATAAAAAATTAATAAAAGTGACCCTACAGCAGACCACTGACACCACCAAAGGAAAAGTCTTAACGGTAACTATGAGTGGTCTAAAGATGGAGAACACTAGCTGGTACAGGTACTTTCTTGTGGAGTGGGAGACCTTATGATGTCTGCAAGGAGAAGGACACCATGAGGTTATTATCACTACTTCAGCTGTATGTCACACTTACTCTTCCAAATGGATGAAAATATAAATATTTAGTTTATGTTTACTGTTAGAATTGAGTTCACAGAAACGTTAAACGTTTTCACTATAGGCCAAGGCACTGTTGTCATAGAGACATTTACCCGCATGCAGACTTACCACTTCCTCGTACCTCTGTGGTTTGTTGAAGTAGCAGCATTCTATTCTTGTATGGCCAAGTTTCACCCATAAAAGCTGTGAAGAGCTAAACAAATATTTCCATTAGGTCATAGCAGCACAAAAAGGATCATACATTTTTTTAAATATCTTAGATGTTTTATGAACAATATTTTACAGTCAACATACTCTTTCACCATCAGTTCCATAGATTTAAAAGTCCTACTGATTCCTATGGGAATGGTGGTGGTGGTGATATCTGGTGTCCTAGTCACATGAAGCAGGGGACCCATCAATTCAGTCTACAAGTGTAGACCTAATGACAATCACAGACTGTCAGTACAATACACGTAGGGATTTTGTAACCGATGTCTCTTTCCATTAATCTAATTGCAGGTGCACAGTGCACTGTTTGGATGCTGGACTCATTTTGTGATTGGAGGAGCGTTCGCGGGTAGCCTACAGGAGAACCTTTTTGAAGTGATTGTTTTTCTATCAGATGAAAACATCATGACTGGTTGTATTTCTGCCTCATTAAAAGGTAATGCATGTTAAAAGTGATATGACACATCTTTACTATTCCTGGGCTACTAGGCCCACAGAGATCATCCAGTATATGACTATACTAGAGATTGTATATGTAAGTATATGATTACACCTAGGCTTAAAAAATATAATAAGCTACTTTCACACCTGCTGAAAATACATAATTATTATTATTATTATAGTATAAATTCCTAGCGTAAAGGCCCTCATTGTTCCCCACTGTGTTTGGGTTAGTAATAATTTATAGTAGCTCTAATTGTTCAAGTTGAATGAGGAATGTTGTCTTATATCTACTTTCTGTTCTCTATCCATCATATCATAATTATTGTATTGGTGGTCAGTTGTTACAAAAAACACTTGATCACTCAGGACCTTCTTTGGTGTCTGTACCTCTGTGTTCAGGTACTCCAGAACTCTATGTGGACCAACAGGAGGTGACTGGAGTTGAAGGAGGGAGTGTCATTGTAAATTGTTACTCTAGTGACATTGGACATATGGATTGGTGGCAGTATCTGGGAATATAGATGGAACATCTGTGATATTACAACAGACCACTGATGCCAACAGAAGAAAAGTCTAAATATTGACCAATAGTGGTCTGAAGATGAACATCAATGTTTTTCACAAAAACACCCTCCTTAAACGTTTTCACACAGATTATAAGCCAACACACTTAAAAATTCTCTGTTATAGAGAAATTCACCATCATAGAGACTGACACATTTACCACTTCCTCATAGATCTGTGGTTGTAGAAGTAGCAGGATTCTGTTCTTGGATGGTCACTTTAAAGGTGTGAAGAGATGAACAAATATTTCCATTTTGTCATAGCAGCAGGGATATTTTATGTGAAATTTTATGGACTGTATTTTACAATAAACAGACTTTCACCATCAGTTCAATAGATCTAAAAGTCCTACTGATTCCTCTGGGCATGTTGGTGGTGGTGATATCTGGTGTCCTAGTCACATGGAAGATGCCTACACTACCACCTTCAATGATCCACACTCATTAAATACCTTTAGCGGTCAAAATCATCACTGCCGCTGCAAACGGTTAAATATACAGTACACTAACTCTAGAAATAGGAAGTCTTACCTTTACAATGTTGTAAAGTTCGGGGCAAACTGACTCCAAGGTGAAACTAAAGATGAGTAGAAACCAGACAGGTCTCTCTGGTGAGACCAAGGGACAGATTTACTTCTTGCACCTGCTATTACAGGATAAAACACACAACATAAGAAACTGTTCATTTATGGTACATTTGAACCATGTCTTTGACCTCATTGGACTTTTTAGTCCATATGTTGAAGCTCACATATTATTTCTTTCATAGTTGATCTACTGTAATATTCCTTCTGTTTATATGTTAAAAAAACGTCCAAATCTATTAAGATATTCTTAGAAAGTTGTGTCTCTGCCAAAATATATTGTTTCTGAGTTGTGATTGCTTGCAAGCACCATTTATTTTTAAACTGTTAATGATTAAGCATAAATGAAGTAAATGTATTACAAATATTTGTATTACCTATTCAATACCCAAAATGTGGAAATCAGCAAATGTTCACCCCTTACTAAAGGGTGGAGACCCTTCAGATGTAAATAACTAGTGCCCTATTTCCAAGCTCCATATTCTTGTCTTTGTAAAAGTCTTTGAAACTCCAGTCTGGCTTTGGTTGACCACAAACTGTTGCTAGCTAGACTCAATAACGTTGGTCTCATTCAAGGGCCTGTCAACTGGTTTAGAAACTGGTCTCGCAGACAGAACATAATGAAAATATAGAAATAGGAAGTCTTCCCTTTACAATGAATAAAGGGCACAAAGTTCATATGGATAATCTTGTGATGAAGCTTAAATTGAAGTTGGGTTTTAATTTTTTCGCAAACAGGGCTTGTTCAAGGTACTTTTCTTTCAGTAATTGATTATAGTGAC
The DNA here is from genome assembly GCA_023634145.1 of Thymallus thymallus. Lineage (NCBI taxonomy): Eukaryota > Metazoa > Chordata > Actinopteri > Salmoniformes > Salmonidae > Thymallus > Thymallus thymallus. The sequence goes on along the minus strand of CM042403.1, from coordinate 6,622,202 downwards.
TTAGTGTACATGCATTAAGTCTCCACTGTGCTACAGAGACTGGACTCCCCCACTACGTCTGTAGCCTGTTCTCCTTCAACACTAGCAGTCTACTAGGTGGTTGCTACTTAAAGTCCCCAGGGCCGTTACCCAGTTAGGCAAGACTTCCTTTTTCTATTGTGCACCAGAGGCATGTCATAGTCTGCAAAGTATGCTTCACCTAGACATACAAGGGCACTTCAGTGAGTTTTAACTCTGGCGCTAAACTCTATTCAGGAGGATAGTCCTTGATTTGAGGTTATATATTGTTATTGGTCAGGTAAGTGTAGTTTTGCCACTTAATAGTTTATCAATCAGTTGTAGTTTCTTAGAGCCTTATGTTACAACTAGTTCATAGAATGTTATAGTTTCTATCTGCCACTGATTGGGCCATATACACTCAAACAGAAGCAGGAAGAGAGTTAAAGACAGCTATAGCTACTAGGAAGTTCAGTCATTCTCTTTGGTGCCTTGGTCCTCGACATACACATTGTGCATTGGTATCATATAACATACGGAGACACATACCCAGAAATGGCTTCTCATCTCTCCCTCCTCCTCCTCATCTTCTCCAGGCTCTCAGGTAAGGACGACAAGTAATTTAGGGGAGAAATTATGTGGCAGAGTGGTAGACACAGCTTGTCCCATGAAATAATCGTAAAATTGAGAATTTGCTGAAAACAAACATTCTGGATAATATAGAGAACCTTCAACTATTTATTGATCAAAACTTTGAAATGCTCAAACCAGAATCATACACTACAATTGATTATTTTATTAGCATATTTGAATATCATACATCAAATAAAATAATGTATTTAGTTAATAAAGATGGAGGACCCGGCAGACTATTTAGTTGGTGTTGAGCAGCAACAGTTGAGATGGAGTCAGAGGTTCAAGTGCACATTTAGTTTAAGTCAAGGATCAAGAACTAGATTCAGCTGCGGGACAATCATTTCTCAAGCGGATGGTCAGGGGGGCGGAATATAATTACAAATCATTTATAGACTGCAAGAAGTCCAAACAGATGACTAAAACATAATCACTTCAAACCTTGATGACATTTATACACAATTACAAATATCTTTATATTATGCATGGTAATACTATGCAGCAGACTTCCAAAATGTTAATCACTTGGAGATGATTTGCTGGTCGGGGGGGGGGGGGCGGAATATTTTTTGGGGAGCTTACTTTTTACAGAATTTTATGTCAAACAATTGAACAAATATAAAAATATTTTTAGGCTCATAAAAATTGTGGAGCCAAATAAATCACCCGCAGACCAAATTTGAGACGCAGGCCGCCAGTTAAAGAACCCTGAACTTCTGAG